>MU968389.1:3842130-4302679 GCA_034641835.2 Pinus albicaulis
ACACTAGAGAATTTGGCGGAAATTCCGACAGCCAATTCGTCGCTATTCCGACACATAGTCGTCGCAGAAGCGACAGTTCGCGGGCGGACAAACCGTGGTTTGTCCTGCCGTCGCCGTTCCGACGCATGTAAAAAGTGTCGCACTATCGACACTTCTTCCGTCGTTCCGAAAAGGCGTCACTCTTCCGACGTCTCACAAACCGTCGCGCCTCCGACGTTTGTAAACTGTCGCACTTCCAATGAAATGTGGTTCGACGTTTGGAACGTCGCTCTTCCGACGCTTGTGAGCCGTCGCAATTCCGACCCAATTTTGTCCGACGTTTTGGACGTCGCTCTTCCGACGCTTTTAAACCGTCGCAATTCCGACTAAACGTGGTCCGACGTTTTTGACGTCGCTCTTCCGACGCTTGTAAACTGTCGCAATTCCGACTAAACGTGGTCCAACGTTTTGGACGTCACTCTTCCGACGTCTGAAAGATGTCGCAATGCCGACGATATGTGGTCCGACGTTTGGAACGTCGCTCTTCCAACGTTTTCATACTGTCTCTCTTTCGACGTTTCTGGTTTGTCGCAGTTCCGACGTCTACAAGGCGTCAGTAGACCGACGGAAGGTTTAATTTAAAAAAAAAAAAAAAAAAAAATTTAAAAGATGAGAAACGCGGTTTTGAATATATTATATGAAGTAAAACAGTCCATGAAAGTGAAATAGAAATATGTAGAATAGTAAAGCAAGAGATAGAGTACCGACGTCCATTGTTCCAAATACAAATTAAAGTACCCAAAACCCTACAACAGTGAAGTAAAACAGTCCATGAAAGTGAAATAGCAGTATGTAGAATAGTAAAGCAACAGATAGAGTACCGAAGTCCATTGTTCAAAATACAAATTAAAGTACCCAAAACCCTACAACAGTGAAGTAAAACAGTCCATGAAAGTGAAATAGCAGTATGTAGAATAGTAAAGCAACAGATAGAGTACCGACGTCCATTGTTCCAAATACAAATTAAAGTACCCAAAACCCTACAACAGTGAAGTAAATCAGTCCATGAAAGTGAAATAGCAGTATGTAGAATAGTAAAGCAACAGATAGAGTACCGACGTCCATTGTTCCAAATACAAATTAAAGTACCCAAAACCCTGCAACAGAGAAAAACGCTAATCATAATCATGTGAGGAGTGTGATATGTCAAAAATATAAAAAGACCATCAGACCATATCAATAAACCAGCAACATAGACCAGCATCGCTAGTTTTGAAGGCAGAGTGATAAACATTAATCATTTTTTTTTTCACAAGAGAAAAAAAGATGTTTTGAATATATTGTATGAAGTAAAACAGTCCATGAAGTCATTACATTTTCACATCTTAAGATTGGAACCCAAATATCCATCTAGAAAAGTGGAAGTCCCACCCTAGAAAATGATAGAAAAATACCCCATGTCACATACAGCGACTTGATATAAAACCCAGTAACGGTCCACATGGAGATTATCGACAATCTGAGAAAGCATCCAAATATGCCCAAGGCATCTATAAGAAAGTGAGATAGCAGTATGTAGAATAGTAAAGCAACAGATAGAGTACGTACTGACGTCCATTGTTCCAAATACAAATTAAAGTATCCAAAATCCTTGAACAGAGAAAAACGCTAATCATGTGAGGAGTGTGATATGTCCAAAATATAAAAAGACCATCAGACCATATCAATAAACCAGCAACATAGACCAGCATCGCTAGTTTTGAAGGCAGAATGATAAACATTAATCATTTTTTTTTCGGAAGAGAAAAAATGCTATTTTGAATATATTATATGAAGTAAAACAGTCCATGAAGTCATTACATTTTCACATCTGAAGATTGGAACCCAAATATCCATCTAGAAAAGTGGAAGTCCCACCCCAGACAATGATAGAAAAATACCCCATGTCACATACGGGGACATGATATAAAATCCAGTAACGGTCCACATGGAGATTATCGACAATCTGAGAAAGCATTCAAATATGCCCGAGGCATCTATAAGAAAGTGAAATAGTAGTATGTGGAACAGTAAAGCAACAGATAGAGTACGAACCGTCCATTATTTAGAAATACAAATTAAAGTACCCAAAAAAATCATGAGATCAAAACGCTAATCATGTGAGAATTCAAAGTAAAGTTAATGCAGTAACATGCTGAGATAAGGATGCAAAGTGTAAAACATTGCACAGCCATACTCATGGCAAATTTGTCATCAAAAAATAAAAAAATTAAAGGAAAATTTGCACTCATATGGGGAAACAGTCTTGAGCATTTGAATTACAGAATTCAAAAATATTACTTAAAGGTCCAGCACAGTAAAATAAACTAAAAGCAGCCCAATTAACTGGGCCTGCTAAGCAAGAAAAACAAATTAAACAAACTACTCCTCCGCTAGTTCCTCCACGATTCGGCACCATCCTTCGAAAGGTCCAGGATCGCTAGGTGCTACCTCCACATGCATGCCACGGCTCCCCTCCTGAAGGCCCAAATGTTGGCCGGCTTTTTCCGGAGCTCGGGACTCCGCCGGATGGTGCATTCTTCCTCCGTTTGGGCCTCTCGGAAGACCACAGGATCACACCAGATTCATGCAAAGGTTGAGAGCAATCAAAGGGAAAATTGTGGCAAAGGCGCGTCGTGGAAGAAGGTGGAACTAGCAAAGGGGGAAGCCGTGAGCAGGGGAATCCATACAAAGGGCCGTGATGTTGTTGTTTCGACCTTCGCCCACTCCTAGTATTTGGATATCGACCTAAGAAATAATCACTGGATCGGGCTTTAAGTCATCTCGTTGAGGTGTCGAGGGGAGCACGCCAGAGATTGACCTCTAGCGTTCCCCCCGCGGCAACGCATCCTATGACGCACGCGAGGCATGGGTGCAATCTCTGCACAAAGAGATGAAGAAGGTGACTCCACCAATGAGGAAGACGTACAAAGACATTTAACCGAGAGAAATGGAAGATAAAGAAAAGTCTAGGCAGAGTTCACTGGCCACTTCTCCTTATCGTCACGTTTACTCAGTAAGGTAACCAAAGAATCGCTTGTCCGAAACTATGGTACAACGCCATTTCAATCTGGCTCCGCAATGCAATCAAAGGATGCCCGCCGGCACGAATCTCCGATCATTAATAATGAGAGCCGAAGGTCGGATCAAATTGGAGCTAAGGAATCGCCTCGTGAGGAGTGGAGGTCCGATCTTGAACAAAGGTTAAAAATTAATTAATGCAGTTTGATGTGAAAACTTAATCAACAACGTTAAAAGTTAATACGATTATCATGAAATCGCTTATATCCATGTCCCATCACCTTAAACGCCATCGAATGCACTCTGAATGGGAGCGGTGGGCAAGTTTTTATTGAGGACACGTGGCAGAAATTGATTGGAGCGGATCTTTGTTTGGGCCGCTCGCGCAGTGGAAATTCGGACCCGTAAAATATTAGGGCGAATTTGATAAGAAATTCGCGTCACAAAATTGGCCGACGTCAGCAGGCTATTTTGGAACGCGAATTTGGTTTGAATTATGGTTTATCGCCGTTTGAAGTCTGGCGGGCTCAACTTAAGAACAATTTTGTTTGATCCCATCTTATAAAATTTGTGTTGGTTTTCTTTGATAATACACATATTAAAATCCCGCTTAATAAAGAGACAAAATTGTTGTGCTTTCGGAACTTGACCCGAGGATTGGACATGAGTTAACAAACAAAAGGATAGCGGAACCAGACATGCACCTGTGGTCAAGCCCTCTACCAAAACCACGAGCGGAATCACAAAAGCGGGTTGCCCATATCGCACCGCTTTTGCGGAGTAGGCGGTATTTCCTATTCGCGAGCGATTCCATAGGGAATGCGACATGTGGCGAAGTGACCCGGAAAACAACCATTTAACCCATGCCATCGCACGTTAAAGCCCGACGTTGGAAGCCGAGCGAAATTGCCAAGAGTCGTTGATTTGGAGAAGGGCCATCGGACGGTGGTCGCACGTTGAACTTGCCCGGAGGTTAACTAAGGTGTGCGGAGGATAGCCGGGTACGATACGAGTGTTTGATTGGTTATTGATATATATAGGTGGGGCCGGAGTATAATGAAATTTTTTAATTAAACGATTGGCGGATAATTAGCATAAGTCTGGAGCATGATTGTTGTAAGGCTGGGTGGTGAAATATAGAGCCGAAAGTTCATTACAAGTTATTTATTTAGAAAGAAACATGGAGTATAAATACAAAGTGTTGAAAGTTAAACATTGGTTATAAGGCTTGGAGATAATATAAATTCGGGAATATAAATTAAAGTCCAACCAATGTGGATAGTATTTATTTATCAAATTCTACGAATTTGATAAATAAACCCGAAGAAAGAAGAAGTCAATTAAGACTCAGGCTGGAGGAAAAGAACGGGGTAAACCAAGGGAAAATGCTGACAGAGCGATTGTAGACACACCAACTCTCCTTGGGGGTCCAATTTCAGTTTTGTTGCGTCACACGATGATCTCTCTTCTCTGGCATTTACTTGTATTGAAAATCACTATTCTAGGAATAAGGAGGTATTTTCTCCAAAAATAACCCTAGCCAAACATTGACAATGCATCAAGGATATCTTTCTATGCTTCATAAGCACATTTGTTCTACTTCTAAATCATGTCTTGGAAGTGGTTGTTTTGCTAGAAATTATTCACCAATTGGTTTCATACCAAAGTCTTTTTCACATTTTCAACATCCAATACATGAAAAAGATAATGGTTTAAAACAACATAAATATTTGAAATTTTACAAGAATTGTCTGGCACACTTTGAATATGAATTTTGAAGTCAAGTGCATGATCTTGTATAGGATCAAGTGTCATTTTGAATACCAAATGTTTCACAAGAAACTTCTCAACATGCTACCCTGCAGTAAGGATTAAATGACAATATTGCATCAACTATTTCCATAATAAAAGTGCACCTCGGCCATAAGACTAAACAACTACAAATGTTGTAGATCTAACAAGACCACACGATCAAATGTATTCCACAAGGCCAATACTGTATGAAAAATGAAAAGGAGTTTGCAACCAAAAATACCTTAGGCAACTAATTCAATTAGATACACCAAACCATCAGCAAAAAGGAAAACCGGCCTACTCAAAAGGCAAGCGTTTACCTCCTTTGACAAAATTTTGAGTTCTGAAACAAGGGCCTTTATTGTCTTGTCAATGCCCCTAGTAATTTGAATGGGGTTTGCACCTGTTGCAACAACCTAAACAAAAAGGTTTCATTTCAAATTATTTTCCACAAATTTAAGATACAACCATTGTCAGTTTTGTAATTCCTAACAAGCTCATAAATTTTGACAAAAGAACCAAAATTTTTTAATACCTGATAGCAATTTTTTCACTCAAAAACTATCTTAGACTCAATAAACCCAACCCAAAACTAAAAAACCAAACACCATAAGACCCTACAAAAATGAATAGATGATCTTAATCCGGTACCATCGACAAAAAGTTACCTTTACACCCTCACTTATTAAACCCTGTGCTGTTGAATTTTAACTTCAACTGCTGCAGCAGAAGGACGGATGCAGCAGCAACATTTTTTTTTGGAGGTTGCTTGCATGCCATCCAGAAATTTAATTCAGCATTTAAAATTCCTGCAAGTTTTTTTTGTAGACGGCCACAACCATATTGTATTTAAACACAACAGCCAACATTAACGCAATTCACCAACCAGAAATTAAACAAACAGAAATTTACCCGACAGTTTTGTAAATTCAAAAGGAGGACACGTGGAGCATTAAATTGGATCGCATGAAATTGAAGGGAATCTGAAAACCTGAAAACCGGACCCGAATTTTTTATAGGGCACATTGGATTGAGAATTCGAGTTAAAATTAGGCAGACGTCAGCATCCCATTTTGGAACACGAATTTGGTTTGAAATTCAATCTCTTTAGACTTTTGAAGTCCGACGGAAAGGGTTCTTTAATGTTTTGATAGTTTAATATATACATATGTTATATATATATCATATGCGAAATGAAAGGTGGGCCATAGAATTTAGTTTTAATTTTTTTTTTTTTTTAAAGAGGGTTTATTATAATATGTTTTATATGTTCCGGCATATAAAAATAAAAAGGTCGAAAAAGCTTGGTAGTTTTTTTTATAGACAGTACGTAAATTTTTTATTACATAGCAGTGTGTAAAAAGTGAAAAGCTGAGTGTAACTTTTTAAGTGTGTATGCACAGCAGTGCGAAAGGGAAAAACACAGCAGAGTGTCTTAGAGACAGAGTATGTTTGTTTTGAACAGACAGTGAGTTGGTTTTATGCACTGCGTTTTGTAGCAGTCATAATTTTGTAATCCCTCTCAGTGAGGAAGTAGTGTAATAGTTTTTTTTTTGAGTTATTGAAGGGAATAGAAGTTTGTTTTCAAAGTATTGAAACTCTGTCTCCTGTCAAAGAAATTTTTATTTTCTGTGTGTTAGAGGAAGGGAAATTTATGGGTGGTTCTTATGAATCAACCAACCATTCAGAACATGCTCATCAATCCAAACCATAAGTATTATGTGACAATATTCAAGCAGGCACTCAATCGGATTTCTGAAGCTATGTTAGAGAAACCCTAAACTCTCACTGAAAATAGGTGAAATGTGGCACCACTCAGAGATTGACATGTGCGAATTGGTACAAGTGGTAGACAATTGGCATGCTCAAACAACGAGGTGATGCAGGAATGACATGAGGGAGAAAATATCAGAAAAGCCCCAAATCTGGAGAACTAAAGCTCATCACCAACACGAGATTGACAACTTTACATGATGTAACCTATGAAATCGTAAATGGAGAAATCATAGTAACAATAAAGTAACCTATGTAACAATAAAGTCGGATTCATCCTGGGAGTGGTAATGGGAGAAATCATAGTGAACAACAGGAAACATGCATAGTTGCTTACAATCGAATAGATGAAAAAACACATACAAAAAACCTAGATAATAATCGTGAACAAGCTTAATATTGAATTATCAACTGTAAAGGAACTTACAAAATGTGACATTACGAACATGGTCAAGCGCACAAGCAAAAATATCCTGGACATGACCCTGGTTGACAAGTTGTATTGCTCATGATGCAAGAGGATTTGTACCTACACTGCCAAGTCAATCAAAATCCATCATTATCTATACAATAAATACAAGTAATTGATGTAGTATTTTTTTACTCTAAGATGCATTCTTATGATAATGTTAGAACATATGTTGAAAATGTCAAAACATACCTGAATAAGCTCCTCTTCGTTTCAAGAAAAATTTATTAGAGTCGCATGAACTTGGAACAAGCCTCCCACGATCTGAAAGAGTAGCAACTAAGTCAACGGTGACTTTTTTGTTGCTACGCTGGATCGAGGGAGGTTTGCTCCAAGATTAAATCGCTCCAATAAATTATTCTCTACTAAACAGGGCCAACCACGTGAAGGTGGAAGCTCTTATGGCCCCTCCCTCCCCCTCACATCACTCTCAATTCCCCAATACCTAATCTATATTTCATTTTTTACTTTCATGAGCATAAAAAAAAATATTCAATAACTAATAAAAAAACAATTCAACAAAAAGTATGCAAGGAAACATTGCAATTAATGCTTGACAAAAAAATAGTATGATAAATGAGTTTTTTATATAACGCAAAAAAACATTCCAAGTATGGTAACGTTTGTCTTATAATAATACAATATTTTACATTGTCAATTTTTCTTTTTCTTCTTCCTATTTTTAAAGCTCCTAATTACATCATCAATATCATCGTGCTCTGCTCCTGTTTCGTGCCTTTCAACCCGCACTGCTGACCTAGTTGCGTATTCACGATGTCTGGGCTCATCCAGTGGCGGGGCATCGCCTACAAAAACAGATAATATTAAATTTTAATTGTCAGTTTTTAAATATCATTGAACTAGTTCGGTAATATTAATAAAAAAAATTGCAATGAGATTATTTACCTGGTGCACCGGTTGTCGCCGCTGACCTAGTTGCGTTGTCACGATGTCTGGTCTCATCCAGTGACGGGGCATCGCCTACAAAAACAGATAATATTAAATTTTAATTGTCAGTTTTTAAATATCATTGAACTAGTTCGGTAATATTAATAAAAAAAATTGCAACGAGATTATTTACCTGGTGCACCAGTTGTCGCCGTTGGGACTGTTGCCCTGTCTTCCTCTCTGGTGGTAAGATCCTCAAGGGAAACATTCTCTGTCATTTAAACAAAGAACGTTATAAGGACAACCATCAAGGTATAATTAGAAAAAATTATAAGTGGAAATTAATTACTGTCACGGCCCTCACTGATAGCAGCATTGTCGGCCTGGTCCCCACTACAATGATCAGGTTGCATGAGAGGATCATCTACATCTGGCTCTAAAACTGGGCTATTTACCTCGTCGGTAGTGTTGCTCCCCTGATTTAAACAAAGTTGTTAGACATTAAATTTATGGACGAAAACAAAAATATTGAAAGGTTAATGTTTTACCTTATCAGGCATTGTAGATCTTGGGACCTGCCCCAAGCTTCTGCGACGTTCAACTACAGCTTGATAGCCAAAACGGAAAGCGATATTTTTATCTTCCTCTGTAGTTATTGTTCCGAAGTCATCACCCTACATTATATATGATTGTGTATTTTTAATCATATCTGATAGGATTACAAAAACGTTGGAAGGCGATACGATTAATTATAAGATGTTTAGCTACTTAATTACAATTCTTGCAGCTAATTTCAAGTAGCCACCCTGGCCGAGCTTGTGATGGCCCTTTTTCTCTATCCTAGCTTTGGTTGCCTTTGAGGTGTCAGGCAACCTAGCATCAAAAGATTGAAGTCGGATATGACGTAGCACACTTTTATTTTAGACATAAAGAAAATTAAAGCTATTGAATTAAAGTTGTAATTTACCTTGCGGGTCCAGTTGGCATTTTTCCTTCTTTCTTTGCCCTTTTCTCTTTTACGTCATGGATGAGTGCTCTCCACTCACTCTCTGAAACTATGAGAGGACGCTCATATCTAGGGTTAAATTGCAATTGGTCCTATAGGTGTCCCTGGTATATTTCAAATATTTTCCGGTTACCTGAGCCACTGCTTTTCTGTCAAATGTGCCGACCCCAAAAAGGGCTTCTAGATAATCTAGAAGTTCTTTTTTCAGGTTGGAATTCTGGGAATTCCACCCTGTATGTATGGTTGGGCCAAAAATTACCAACGCATGGCTCTCCGGAATCCTGTAGAACTCATTGTTTCCTACACAGAATAAAACCAAAAAAAGAAGAAGATATTATAATTAATTTAAAAATAAAAATCATGATAAATATGTTTTAGATAAAGTACATGAAATAGTTAAAATATTAAAATTTACCTGGGAGTTGTACATGCTTTATAGGGACACCCTCATCGTTCACCAACAACGTGCCATTAATGGTCCCTGTGGAGCTGACACGTGTAGCTCCAGGAAACGCAATAATGTAGCTGGCCATATCAGCCTCATCATTGCCAACACGTTCAGCAGTTGGCTGGGTGTCAGCTTGGGCGGGGTGTGTTTCTTGGCTAGCACCTAAAGGAGTAGAAGGTGTACGAGAGGGTTGTTGGGCAATCTCTTGCCCTTGTGTCCCACTACCACCAACACCGGGTTCAGCAAATGCCAGAAGACGCTACATACAAAAGAACTTTTTGTTAGTTTAGTCGATGTAAAAATTAAAAATCAAACTATCACAATTCATCTCATGCAGAACAAAAAAAATATCCTTTTGACTTTTTATTATTACCTGATATCTATTTAGCTGCCTCATAAGATGTTGTATCCTCTCTTCTGTTTCAGGTGTTTGAGGCGCATCTATCAAAGCATTAAATTCCGACCTTGCATCTCGTGCCCTTTTTTGCAACAACAACACTGGAGATAGGGATGAAGAAAGCTCTTCCTCAAAGAGGGAATCATCAGGCGTACCATGGCTAGGTGTCTGCATATTTGAACAAAATTAATATTATTTCAATTATGTAAATAACTAAAATACCTGAAGATAGAGCAATTCTGGCACTTTACATGTTCTTACGCTGGCCTCTTTCCGCGATCATCTCGTCTCGGGGTTGTTCCTGCACTGCTCTGATCAGTCTGCCACATTGCAATAAAATTATAAATGTAAAAACTTGAAAACAATATCTAACTTGAAAACACAAAATGAAAACTGAAATAATTTCTAATAAGACAACGGAAGACAGAGTTAGAGTTTCAAATATGCCTTGCATTGAATTCAGTCCTGGAAACATGTCATTGCACATTAAGGCACCCAAACATTCAATCCACGAATGATATATTTAAGTAGGCTTCTCCTATTCTGGGAAAACACCATACCTATAATGCATTCACTTGCATGTATAAAGGAAAAGGAAAACATGTTTTCATACAACGGTGACAAAGGCATCTTGGGGAAAGGTATCTTCACTTTTTATTTATGTTGTTCACCCACACCACTCTCGTGTTTTCACTAATCTTGTTTTGTCATTTTTGGATTCAAATTAAGTTAAGGCCTTAAGTATTTTTTAACCTTTTGGTGTAGTTTTTATAAGTGGCATGTATGGATTTTCCATTAATTCTGCACTTTTTCTCTTCATGCGCATGTTTCCCTGGAAATCAAATGCATGATTTAGTCCCATACATTTAACAAGTTGTTGAATCAACTCCATAGGAAATATCATGTTTCCTATTCAATCAAAATTTATCTCAGTTAGGGTAGGTAGGAAGGTTTTCCCTTTGTATTAATAGGGCACTTCTAGCTTGCATTTTATTATATCTTTCAAATTTAGTGTCGTTTCAATTAGGGCATGAATTTTTGCAACTTTCAAGGTGAGAATGAACAAAGACAAATTTTTGTGATGGATGACTGTATATGACTCCATGGCCAGAGGAAAAGGCACTAATCTACTTCTTCAAATATCTATAGTTCTCATTCACCTCATACAAAGATGGTCCCTGATTTTGAGCCAAATGTTGCAGCAAAAAGTTCGCCCCCTCCATAATTTGATATTCAATGGAAATTTCTTAAATTGATGATGGGGCAAGATTATGGAACATTGGCACATACATATGTAATGGAATTCCAAGATCATGATATATGTTTGCATATGTTTATGGCAATGTTCCACCAAGTCCCCTGGAGGTGGGAGCGAGGGGACGAGGAAGCGCGGGAGCGGCCTATGCAAAAGCTCCCTACCAATTTTCAGGAAACGTGGGGGGACGTCGGGGTCATAAAAATTATAAAATTTAATATTTAAAATGTAACTATGTTTTTGCAAGGAATGTATATACAGTCATCATACACTTGCATCATGAAAGATAAATCATAAATGATAAAATTACAAATCGATGAATGATGAATCATATAATTGAAACAAATTTAAAAGTTAAAAAGTTAAAACATACATCATACAATCATGCATGTAAGTTTGTAAGTTTGTAACTATATAATCATTAATGTAACTACTAACAATGTACAATGAAAATAAAGTTTAAGATATCATATGACATATTATATCAAGATTCAAAATAGAGTTTAAAGTGAAGTTTACAACTCAAGTCTGAAACATAAAACTTAAACGCAAATAAGTTATGTCTGAAACATAAAACATAAAACATAACATATGAATATCAAATGATATCATCATACTGATAAATGAGCATAAATGCTCAAGTTAATGCCCCACTAGTCTCTGCATCCAACTTCCGCACGAATATATCAAGATCAACCATGTCACCATCTGAATCAGAATCACTTGGATTCTCAAATATGCTAAGTGGCACATCAAATTTTAACACGAAACCATAAACTAAAAGGGGCGGTGAGGGGACATGAGGGGGCGTGAGGGAAACATCCCCTAGAAGTCCCCAAGACCCCGGAGCCCGAGGGGGTGAGGAATCTAGACCCCTAGGTGGGGGGGCGAGACCCCGTGTAACACTGGTTTATGGAGGTGGTGGAGCAAAAAAGAGCTCAAATAGAGCTGAAATTTTTCACATAAAAAGGACTGTGGACTTGACTAATGGTTCCATTTAAAAAATGATATCTAGACGGAGAATAAGTGTAGCATGCAAACATGCATTGAAAATCCATCTGAGTTTGCATTGTATTACTTATGATGGATTCAAATTTGGGTTTCAAAATGCCAAGTTATGGCATGATTTTGTCGAGAAACCCTTAGTTGGATTCTCATGTTGGTTTAATTTATATTTTAAGTTTGTTTTGCAATCTTTGGGTGATAGTAACTCATGAACTAGGTTACCAATGTGTAACAATCATATTTCAAGAATAAAGTTGTGATTTTTTTATATTATTATTATTATCTATTAGCTACGAGTATTGACACCAAATGCCTGGAATTTTGACATCTTGATAGCATGGATAATTTCGAAAATGTTTCTAGTAATGTTAACATAATAACTATCATTACATGTCTTCACTTTTTTCACCATAATAGACCTGTGATATGGACTCATCACACGACTTCATATGCTATGTCCCAACAAGTTCAAACTGGTTGAACCTACCTCATAGTGTGGTTATTAAGGACAAGTTGCTTGATATATAACTCGATAGCATAGACCGCGTTGCAGTTCTAAAAATAATCCTCAAGTGTCAAAAAAACTTCACAATATGTTCTACTATAAAGCCTTTTGGGATACCTGAAATAATATATGTATCATTGATCAATTTTAAAGTATGACAAGATCCAGAGGGAAAGGAAATCAATGGAAGAGTGATCCACCAATGAGAACCTAGAATTTAGCATCAGATGAGTTAGAGTCTAGGAAATTGAAACCCTATAATTTTAATTAGTGATGAAGGACATCACATAGGTAATTATATTTTCATGTAGAATAATCTGTTAATTCAAATTTAAACTACATAATATGAAAGGCGTACCATAAATTTTTCCACGTAAGTCCAAACAACCTATAAAAAGGGAAAACCTTCTTTTTTCATGGGAAATAATTTACCTTTCCTTTTTCAAGATAATCTAAATCACAAAAAATATGAACTATACTACACACATTCTTGGATAATGTGAAAGTGGAAAAGGAATACCTTACACAAGTGATGCACACATGTACATTTGAACACTAATAGATTTTTGTAGTTGAAATGCAATGCTTGTTTTCATTTAAATGTAGGGTTTTTAAAGCAGGGAGAAATAATGGCTACCAAATTAATAAGCGTTTCTTTAGGAAAAATTTAAATCTTGTATTGGGTGATGAAGATAATAGAGGGTATTGAATCTTGATTCTTGACATCTAGAGAGAACCATACAGCCTAACACAATCCAATAGAATTGACCAAAAAAACCCAAATAGAGTCAACCCTACTATAGGAGGAAGGTCCTGCAGTAAGAACTTACCATTTTGCAAGAGCTGAGGGCGAATGTTGTTCTGCAAGAGCTGAGGGCGAACGCTGAGGGCGAATGCTGAGGGAAAATGCTGTTCTGCAAGAGCTGAGGGCGAATGCAAGGCGAATGCTGTTCTGAAAGAGTTGAGGGCGAATCCAGGGCGAATGCTGTTCTGCAAGAGCTCAGGGCGAATGTTGAGGGCGAATGCTGAAGGCGAATGCTATTCTGCAAGAGCTGAGGGCGAATGCTGAGGGCGAATGGTGTTCTGCAAGAGCGGAGGGCGAATGCGCGCGTGATATCAGACGTTGATGTAGCACACATGTACATTTGAACACTAATAGATTTTTTTTGTTGAAATGCAATGCTTGTTTTCATTTAAATGTAGGGTTTTTAAAGCAGGGAGAAATAATGGCTGCCAAATTAATAAGCGTTTCTTTGGGAAAAATTTAAATCTTGTATTGGGTGATGAAGATAATAGAGGGTATTTAATCTTGATTCTTGACATCTAGAGAGAACCCTACAGCCTAGCACAATCCAATGGAATTGACCAAAAAAACCCAAATAGAGTCAACCCTACTATAGGAGGAAGGGCCTGCAGTAAGAACTTACCATTTTGCAAGAGCTGAGGGCGAATGTTGTTCTGCAAGAGCTGAGGGCGAACGCTGAGGGAAAATGATGTTCTGCAAGAGCTGAGCGCGAATGCTGAGGGCAAATGTTGTTCTCCAAGAGCAGAGCGCGAATGCGCGCGTGATATCAAACGTTAATGTAGCTATTGCGACAAATACGAAACAATAAAATTAAGTTTCGAATTTTTATGTAGCGCCCATATAAGTTTGGTATTTTTATGTAGCGCGAAAATAACTGTCGCTATAACGACGGCGGAAAAGGCGTCGCTATTAGGACGGTGCCTCCAAACGTCACAATGGCGACACCTAGACATTGTGTCGCAGTTGCGACGTTTAGAGTCGTCTCAATAGCGACGCTTTGGGCCATGGTGTCGCAATTGCGACGTCTTCCTTTAGATGTCGCAATTGCGACACTTTTTAAGTGTCAGTATTGCGACACTTTTCTATAGACGTCGGTATATCGACGGTTTCGGGCGGGATGGAAAAAATTTGGGAAAATTTCCGACATTTGGTCAAAAGCGTCGGAAACAGGTGTCGGAATTTCCGCCAAATGTAGTAGTGTAAGTTTGGATTATTAATGAAAAACTTTGATTGGGCAGAACTTGTGTGTCGTTTTTGTGAGATTGGTTATGTTATTTTTGCTTCCGCTAATTAAGTTAAGAACCTAGCTGTGTAAATTATTCAGTAGATCTGCAATCTGCTAGCTTAATGATTTATCAAGTGTTTGGTTTAACGGAAATCTAACAATTGCATGACACAATGCTTGGAAAAATATGCTTGGAAGTAACTTGAATAGGGAGGTTTACTTGCACCCAGAGATACATAATCTGCAAAAAAAATTCGAAGCTTCAAGTACAAAAAAATTGTCTGAATCATGTTGTGCAATATACCATTGATAGGAACAAGAGTTCAAATGACTTAAATACTACCCTGAAGAGATGACTGCATCTACTCTTCACGGCCTATAATTCAACTGCATGTCAAATAGTAGTTTCGCAGATGCCTCTGGGGATGCAACAAAATAGTTGTCCAATGCACACTTGCAGGCAGGGCCTCTCAAGAATCAAACAGTCTAGGTCCTGTTGAATTGGTTGCAGTCTTTATACTGTCAGATAAGTATTGGTAAGTATTAAACCCCCACTGTCTATGGGTGAATGTGTTCTTTTTTATCATTGCGAGTGTTATTTTGTTATTATTAGAGCCCCACTATCTATGGATGATTGTGCTCTTTTTTTAATGGATCATTGCTCCCCCAGGAGATCTTAATTTGACGGGAGACCATTGCATTGGTTGTAACATTCACAAAAAAGTGCCCAATTTACTTATGTTCTTCAAACTATGAATACTTGTGAGGATTTTATGACTTGGAAATAAGTAAATCAAGAGGCAACATAAGTTGGGACTGACATGAAACCTGAAAATCCATGCTTTTTAGTGCTTAGAAAAAATTCCCCCGTTCCATAAAACAATTTTTATTGGCTGGTAAGATGGATCATATGAGATTATGTGTAACTAGACATTTTTTCATGTTTGTTGGCTGTTTGATGGATCATGTGATTGTTTCATCACCATTAGGGTGTTCCCCTCATTGCAACTGCCCAACTTCATCAGTTTCCTGCAGGCTCCTTCGGACCCCATTTCCAAACTAACATTGGCCTTAGATCCTTCTCTCTCAAATGGGCATTTGCAAAAGGGTCCTGTGGCATTAAAGCTACAGACACCATACAAACCACAGGTACCAAAAACATCACATTGATTCTCCAGAGCCTGCCATGCCACTTTCCAGACCTGAAGTTTCTCAATCCATGAATACATTCTAAGGTTCCCATCAGCATCCAATCTCAAAAGTCTCAAATTCACATTTGGGTCTGTATAATCTTCACTATATCTCGACCAAATGATGGTCCCTTGTCTATCAAAGAGGCCAAAAACTCCAATCCCTTGTAAAACTGCTCCAATGGTGTTACTAGATTTTGAAGAAGAAAATTGCTCTTTAGTTCCGCTTTCCCAATAAATCACTTCATTGCACCATCTCAGCACCAGATTGCCAGTGTCCGTTATATCCAATAATAATATAAAATAAATTTAATTATTTAGTTGTTTTTAGTTTGATTTTTTGAAAGTTTTCTTGTGGATTTAATTTTTCTATCATATGGCAAAAATTTACTAAAATCGAGAATTTGATGAATAGCCTTTACACAATCGAAGTGTAATTCAAACACCCAAAAAACACTAAAAACAATTCCATTAATTATTCTTGACCAATTATATTTTTTATACATATTTACATATTTATCTAACAAAAAAACTACTCAATAATAAATAATTTAACAAGGCATGTGTTATAAGTTGATGTGGGCCCGGGAGATTTCAAATGTATCGACATATAAAAAAAAAAAAAAAAATTATGAATAAATAAATAGAAATAAAATAAAACAAAAATAAAATTAAAAATACAAATAAAATAGATAAATAAATTTTTTAATTCAAACATAAAAACAAAATAAATAAATAAATAGAAATAAAAAAAATAAAGATTAAAAAAAATAAAATTAAACAAATAAACAAATAAAATTAAATAAAAATAAAATCAAATAAATTAAAATTTAATAATATTAAATTAATAATTTTTATTTTTATTAAAAATAAAATCCAATATTCCATATCGTCACAAATGAACAAAATATTCATCTCCTTCAGTTATTACACATTTTACCTCTCATATACCACAAAACGATTCACATCTCCTCCTTTCGGCATTCCCTTGCACCCCCGGTGCAATTGCTAGTATACACATGCACATAATCAATCTTCCTAAAAAATGGTTGATCTTTGTATGCCTTAGACCATTAAATGCCACAAATCATAGTAAGATGAGCTTGAGTGTGGATTGAGTAATCACATTGTGGGAATACTAATATGCATCTCTTATGTATATCACAAGAAGAAATGTGAATTGTAGAATTCATGTGAGGTCATAAGAGAGGCATCATGTCATTATGTTAAGGATATAAATATAAAGGGGTATAGAAAATGTTAATGAAAAAACAGATACCTACAATATATAGTGAACGCAGGGGTTTTTTAAATTGGGAAAATGCAATGGGTTAGTATTGGTAGGGGGTTAAATAAAGTGATTTTTAGAGGTATTTTCCAATATGTAGTCAAATTAAGGGTATTCTTTAGTATGCCACGAACTCACGTGCTATGCCATAGGTTAATTGAGTGACACCCCCGTGAGGAAATCAAACTCACAATAGCGGATTGGTCTCTCATACAATAGCTAGACTATGAACAGCTCCCATTCAAGTGTTGGTACTGCCATAGATATGGGAATTTTTCCAGATATTGTAAAAAGAAAAAAATGGAAGAGACAGACAAATCAAAGGAGGAACAATGGACACAAGTTCAGAAAGCTACACATAACAAACAGAACTACAAAACAAAATGGAAAAGCAAGCCAGTAGGACCCGCCGCACCTACCCCGGTGGTGCAAGGGGCGGAGCCCCTAGGCCCTCCAACAACAGATGCAAACACCAACCCTTTTGAAATCCTAAGTACTTATGAAGAAAAAATAGTTGTAACAGAAGATGCAGTGGAGGAACTGCAGCCTAAACCAACAGAAGAAGAGAAAATACAGGAAGAATTCACCTCAATACAAACTGGTTCTCCCAAAGGAGCAACCACCTCCCCATCCTATGCAGAAATGACAAAAAGGAAGCCCCCGTAATCCTCTAGATCCTTGAAAGAAGAAACTTTAGAGAGGCCCATCAAAAGAGTCGGAAGGAAGTCTCACAGAGAGGCAAGATAAGAAGAGGCTGAGAATCAAAAAATGCAAGGCAGTCAATCCACGATTGAGATGTCTATAGGCAGAAATACTGGACCCAGGTCTCACAAAGGCCATCCCTCTGTAAGTAAATAATGCGTATAATCTCTTGGAACTGCAGAGGTCTGGGGAATCCCACAAAAGCGGAAGTAGTGAATAACCTCATAAAATCTGAATCCCCTAAGATCCTCTTGCTCCAAGAGACCAAAATAGAAGGGTTTTCCCTTCTTGATCTAAGTAAAGACAATTGGAAAAAAAGAGTTGGGAAAGAAGTAAGTGCCAAGGGAACTTGTGGTGGTCTTGCCACTCTTTGGGAGGATGAAAAATTTCTTCTTGTTAGCTCCTTTGAAATGCAACATTGAATCTACACCGAACTTCAGCATCTTGCAAGTAAGACCTCCCTTGCCCTCTTTAATCTTTATGTGTCGGTGCTCTATGAGGAAAAAAAGGACTGTTGGCTAACTCTTTCAGACTTTCTAGAAGCCTACTCACCTAAGAATATAATACATGTTGGATATTTCAACCTAGTCCTTGATCAAAAGGAGAAAAAAGGAGGCAACAATAGCAAGGATCACATCCTTCCCCTTATAGAAGACCTAATCCATGATTGGGATTTATTGGATGTCAAACCCAAATCTGGACCCTATACTTGGTCAAATAATAGAGCTGGAAAGGAGCACATTTCTGCTAGGCTTGAAATATTTCTAATTCAATGCACCCTCCTCTCCGAGCAGAAGATAATAATCTCCAAAATCCTACCCAAAATGTCTTCAGATCATAAACCCATCCCGCTACATATTAAAGAAGCGAAAAACCTTGGGCCCATCCCCTTCAAATTCAGCCCTCTATGGACAGAACGAGAGGCTTTTTTGGAGACAATCATATCAGCTTGGTCCAAGCCAGTCATTAAGTCGATAAGCTATTTTTGGGAGCAACACCTCAAGGCCACTAATGCAGCCTTGAAGTATTGGTTAAAAAAACCCACATGCACTCCCACTAGCCTTAGAAAGAAGGCCTCTGAGAGTCTGTTAGATATCCAAATGGAAATGGAAATCAAGAAATCACCTACTCCAATTTGCAACGTGAGCAATCTTCCCAACAAAGCACTCTTCATGCCTTCAAATTGGAGGAGGAGACTTTAAGACTAAAATCACGCAACCTCTAGCTAAAATCGGGAGATAGAAACTCTGCATTATTTCACAAGAAAAACAGAACTCGACTATTGAGAAATCGCATAGTAGAAATAACCACCTCAGAGGGGACCATGCACAAAGGTATAACAGAGATTCATGAGGCTACTACCTCACACTTTTAGTAGTTATACACAGAAAATGGATCAGACATTGAACAGGAAAGTGTTGAATACCTTTCTCACATTCCAAGTCTAATAAAGGAGGAGGACAACTCCAGCCTTATGAAGCCCTTCTTAGAAGAGGAAATAAGAAATGTCATATGGATGATGGAACCAAACAAAGCTCCTGGTCCTGATGGATTCACTATACACTTCTACAGAATATGCTGGAATATTATAAAGACTGATTTGATTCGGATGATAAAGGGTTTTCAAGAGAAAGCCAAAGTTGATGGTAGCACAAACTCCACTTTCCTTGCACTTATCCCGAAAGAGGTGAGCCATGATTTGATTGATCGCTTCAGGACAATTTCGATTTGCAATGCATCATATAAGATCCTTTATAAGCTTTTGGCGAACAGAATCAAACCTCTCCGTGGAAATCTCATATCTAGCAATCAAAGTGGATTTGTCAAAGGAAGGCACATCATAGACAACGTGGATCTGGTGCAGGAAGCCATTCACTCAAGCCTTCATCGTCATGAGAAAGGTATGATAATCAAGATAGATATGGCAAACGCTTTTGATCGGGTAAGACACTCTTTCCTCCTCCAAGTCCTTGTTGCTTTCGATTTTAGCTCTAATTTTAATATGCTAATTAAAGCTTGTATTGGAGAGCCGTGGATTGCTCCCTTGATCAACAGTAGGCTAGTCAGTTACTTCAAAGCCACAAGGGGCATTAGACAAGGTTGTCCTCGTTCCCCCTTCTTGTATATATTGATGGAAGATTCCCTTAGCAGGAAGATGAATGAAGAAAATATTAATGGGACTCTCCCTGGAATTTGGGCAGTGAGAGGCACTGATCCAATAAGCCATGCCTTGTTTGATGATGATTCAATTCTTTTGGGAGGAGCCTCATTAAAAATTGCAAGGGAATTTAAGAAAACTATTCAAAGCTTCTGCAGAGTCTCTGGAGCTTTGGTCAACATGAGAAAAAGTGCAGTGTATGGCTGGGAAATTGATCAGCAAGCCATGAACCGAATTGCACAAGTTCTTGGATATGTGGGCTATGAAAAATGGGATAAAATAAATTACCTTGGTCTGCCACTATCCCTATGCATCAACAAGGCTCTCCATTGGGCTGAGATACTCAGTAAAATCAAGGCAAAAATGAAAGTATGGGGCGAACAATGGCTCACCACAGCTGGGAAACTCATACTGGTTAATTATGTTCTTTCCTCTCTCCCATTATATCAAGCAACCTTCTTATTGGATCCTAAATCGATTGTAGATCATATTTCCAATATGTTAAGAAATTTCTTGTGGCAAGGAGGTAACGGAAATCAAAATAAATTTCAGTTGGCAAATTGGGACATTATGAAAAAACCTCTTTTAGAAGAGGCCTACAAGTAAGAGACCCTGGTCTAGCCAACTTGGCTTTGGGTGGCAAGATGTTACGAAATTTTTTTTCAAGCCAGCGACACTCGGTCAATCAAGTCTTCATCAAAAAATATATGCACGGAATCACATTGCACAATATGGAGAAAGGTGTAGCAAGCAAGGGAACCACTCTATGGAAACTCTACACTCACAGTTGGGAGTTTTTCAAGGATCAACTCTACAAAATTTCAGGAAATGGGAAAACCATCAATATTTGGGATGAAAAAATTATGGGAGTGCAACCTATAAACACTACCCAAGAATACACAGAGTTGCGAGACTAGCTAAAGAATCTTAGCATCAGAAATTTGGAGGACATATGTTGCTAGGACGATGAAGGTAATTGGTTGGGTTGGAGTATTCCATGTCCTCCTGAACAGTTGCGTCATCAAGTATCCCTCATCCATGCGAATTTGGCTAGGCTACCTCCAATGCATCGTAGTTCTAAAGACAAATGGGGATGGGGGGAAAAAGGATTTTACACAGCTACCCAAGGATATGCAGCTCTCCAACGTAGCAATCCTTTGCACAATCTAATGCTTTGGAAAGAGATTTGGGACATAGCAGGCCTCCCTAAGGTAAAATTTTTGGCATGGCTCCTCATTCATAATCGCATTTTAACCTCTGAAAATCTGGCAAAAAGAGGAATAGTTGGGCCTCATAGATGCACACTTTGTTGTGCAGCGGTGGAGACAATTGATCATTTGTTCCTTGACTGTCTATATGCTCAAGAAGTGTGGGAGAAAGCGATGCATGGGCTGGATGCTCATACCCCAACGCGAATTTCGACCACTAGCCTTTTCACCACATGATTCGGACGTTCTCCCCATGATTTAAATCGAAATTCCCTTTGGCTTAACACTTGGTATGCCATCCCCAAATTTGTCTGTTGGGAAATTTAGCTGGCAAGGAGTGAAGCCATCTTCAACAGCAAAATTTACTCCCCAATCGTTACTGCAGCCAAAGCAAAATCCTTTCTAATCGAGAACTTGGTAAACCATTCCCACAAATCAAGCAGTGACCTCTCTCCAGATGTGATTAGTTGGATAGGCATACCTTTGAATATAGCCTCCCGAACCAAGACTCTCTCTCGAACATGTTATAACCCGGAGTGGAGACTTCGGATCCCAGAGATTGAATTTAAAAACTGGTGTCAGAACCAGAACAAAGCCACAATATTTTTTGATGGAGCCTCAAAAGGAAACCCGGGGAAATCTGGAGCTGGGGGAGTTGTTTATTCTAGATCGAGCCACAGCCAAAGCAGCTTCAGTTGGGGTCTTGGGCAGAACACCAATAACCATGTAGAAATCTTAGGAATGCTTAAGTCCTGTCAAATCGTGCAGGAGAATGGAGAAAAAGGCATTCATGTCTTTGGATATTCGGAAATCCTGATTAAAATCATAAATACAGGAGATCATTTCAGCAACTCGGCCCTCAACAAGACGCTGCAGAGGCTCAGGAAACTATTGCAAAGATTCACATCTAGCTCCTTCTATCATATTCTGCGAAATCTAAACAAAGATGCGAATGCAAAAGAAAATGTAGGTTGTCTTTTAGCTCAAGGAGAATTCTCAAAAAATGGTAAAGATCCTATCTGGTTACCCATCCCATGAATTTTAGCTATGTAAAATCAGATCTTGAATATTTGGGGATTTTGAAAAAAGGCTTTGTAACCGAGGTTGTTTAGGCTCTGGCCCAACCTACCTCCATAAATAAAAAAATTTAACTGTTTATGTTAAAAAAAAATTAAAAATTAAAAAAAAAAATTCTAAAAATCCCAAAACATTTTTTTCATGAAAAAAAACCAATTCACTTTGAAATTTTTTCAATTTCAGAAACTTTAATGAAATTTTCCATTCGCTTAAGTCAAAACACATGATTCTTTTTGCAAACAATTATTTCCAATCCTTCAAGATTGGAAAAACTACAAAAATCGAAAATTTATGAAAAAAAATTAAAACTAAAAGTGCTTAATGAATAGTTTGATTAATGATGCCTACAAGTGCATTTTCATGATTACTTCAGACTGAAAACAAAATAAATCACTTTCCATTTAGAAGACAGAAGTACTTTTCATAAAACACTACCTTTTCGAGAAAATCCTTACTTCACTAATCTAGAAGTTTTCTTTCAAAAATAAGAAAAACAAATTACTCAAACGAGAAAGATAAACAATTAATATGGTGTATTTAAAGGAAAAAGACAAAAAAATAGTGATCTCAAGAATCAATCTATCTTTTTTGATGAAACAAACAAGCAAACCGGACCAAACCCTACCTGAAAATGTGAAAGGGATAAATTCTCAAAAATTTCACGAAGGCAAATAAAACAATCTCACAAACACGTTCTGAAGGTTGACACAGGTAAAAATGACCATTTAGAAATTAGCAATTAGACTTTGAGAAGAGGAAAATTCATTTTTTGAAAAATTTCCAGGGGGTGCACAGGTAATCAATATAATCCAGTGCGCATGTGCACTGTGTTACAATGGAAACTGTGCAATACCACATTCTGTTTCTAAAATAGAATTGCGTAGGGGTGAGAAATTTCAACACAAAAAAAAACAAGGCATACAACCCAAAGGATCTAAAAGTTCATAAATTCAACAACATTCACACTTAGTCAAACCAGTAAAATGGAAAAGCAGAACCAAATAAAAACCTAGAGGACTAAGACATTCCCCAGTATGGTCGACAATTTGTTACCTGGATAAATCTCTCTTGCAGACAAGAGCGATATCCCTAGAATCCTAACGGAGAATTGGAAACAAACAAACATGAGAATATATCTTTCCCTAAGCTAACTTTGTTTAGATTATTAAAACTAAAATAAGAGGATAATGCTCTTACCTTTTAAACGAAATTCTGGATGAATATCCCACACTCTATCCTGATGTAGCTCCTCAATGTTTAGAAGAATCCTGCAAACACAAACATACAAAGGATCAAAGGCATCTATGGTATAATAATAATCTAAAACCAACTTAAACAAATGATCAAGGAGATTAGGAAATGAAATTATTTTAATGAATATATGAGCATAAACCATTCATAATTCCAAGAAAACAATACAATAAGAAAAAGTATCCAAATGTATTATTCAGGGATATAAGAAAAATCTTGCAAGCAAGCCTTGATGTCGTAAAGGTTCCTCCAAAATGCCTCCAATCTTCCTCCTTGGCTAACAATAATTCCAATCCAAAGTTACCAGCATAAGACTACCATAAGTGAGCTCCCATAACCCTGACGTCTCAACTCAATTTATAGGACAAATTGAGGAGGTTTCAGATCCACTAAATATGGGTGAGATTCATAAATGATGGGATTAGGGTTCCATGATCCAAGGGAATTATCTCCATGTTTAGAGGGGTTTGGCTCGAACTGAAATGACTCATAGGCTTCTCGTTTGGATATAGGCACACAGCTATGCTTCTAGAACTTACTTTAATTTTTTACTTTACTTTGAGTCAGTTGCACATTTTTTGATAGAAAACAAAGTGCAAAACTACAAAGGTATTTATGGAAGTAACAATGCATGCGCAGACATTGACTAGAAAAAGTGCACAAGTCATCTTTAAGAGGTTAAAGAGCCATTTTACCCAAAATTACTTGGTCATTGAATATGAATGTTTGACTTGCAAGGGAGTATGTTGGAACATAAGTATCATATGGTGATAGATCCATTTGACTGTCAAGTGTCATGGTGACAAAATGATATGAATGTTTGACTTGCAAGGGAGTATGTTGGAACATAAGTATCATATGGTGATAAATCCATTTGATTATCAAGTGTCAAGGTGACAAAATGACGTATAACAACATTTAGTGAGGGAAAACTATATTGGGAATGGATTATTGGTGGACAAATTAAACCTCTGTCAACTTGACCAAAAAACTAGAGCATACACACCCCCCCCCCCTTCACCACCCACCCACCTAGTGGTGCAAACAAATGCCCATCTTCACCCCCTTTGCCGCACTCGCACTTACATCACCAAGTATTTCAAGGGGTGAGTGTTCATGATTGTGGAGAGGATGGAGGTGTTTGTGTGTGTGTGTGTGTGCACACACACATGCCTCCACCATGCCCCTTTAGCATGTGTGCATGCACACTTTCACACCCTCCCCACCACATACCCCCACCTTTGAAGAGGTGGGTGTTGCACACATAGGAAATATTCCTTCACCTCCCCACTATGCACCCTCTTTAAGGGTGATGATATGCATGTGTTTGTTCTTGCACGAATACACACCTTCATCTAATGTAAAAGTGTGCAATAAGTACATACCCATGTACACATTTGTTGCCCAATGTGCCATGCACAGACACACATGCTCACCTTCATATCAAAAAGGTGGATTACACCCTCACCCATTCAATACACATTGTTAGTTGGCCTTGTGTTGGGTTTGGCAAGGGGGGAGGTGAAAGGGTGCGAAATTTTGCACGTGTCCATTCAAACTTCACATGAACACCTTCACCCATTTGAGGGGATTTTTGGTGGGCAGGAAGTGGGGTTGTGTGTTAGTGAGACTAAAAATGTGCATGTGTGCAAATTCACCTACACTAACCAACACACATACACACACTAACCCCATGAGGACGGGTTACATGATCACCTCCCACAACATACACATGTGCACCTTCACCTCCCAGTAAAGATGTAGATACACATGCACATGCACACCTTCACCTGGGTGGGTGGTGTAGAGTGTGTGTGTGCGTGTACATTGTCAAAATCCTGAGGACCCCCTAAATGTTTTCATTTCGGCACCTTTAAGATGGGAAACACTATCTTGCTTTAGTGCTAGTGACATGACTACCCTAAGTTGAATGAAAGCAGAATATGCCTCTCTAGACATGACATGATCATATTATACTAAAGGCATGCCAGTAGTTGCACATCTAAAACTATCATAAAAGGTTACATCCAGCCATGCCTTCAAAGAATCCAAATAAATAAGTATTCAACACTTAACCATCTTACTAAGAGAAATTGCACAATGAAACAAACCACAACACTAAAGTCAATTCCCAAGTTAAGTACCTTAAATTTTATTTAAAAGAATAATGCAACTCAATCTTGCAAAAGAAGGTTTGACCAACTACCATAGCCTTGTGTAAGTACAAATAGATAAAATACACTCTTATCTTGTGGCCATCCTAATTGTACAAATTACCCTTGAAGCAACTATGAGCCTTACCTCTTGCAGATCTTGATCTTCTCTTCAAGAAATCTAGTGTTCAAGTTGTGAACTTCTTATACACCCTAAAATCTTAATTTATTGAATGTTGGGATGTTTCCACCTTCCCTTGAATTCTATCAAGTTACATGTTTATTCTTCTCCAAGTAATTTGTATAACTCTTATACAACCACCTCCCCATTCTCCAATAAAGTAGCACTTAGTTGTTTCAGATCTTTACTCCAACACTAAAATATTCATTTTTTTCTCATCAAAGGTATTCTCTCTACTCCCATCAAATATTTCTTTCAGAACCAAGATGATCTCACTCTTCTTTCAATACTTACTTTTTCCTTTGGTGCTTCACTATGCTTCACTCCCCACTTATGTCCTTTTCAATTACCTTGTGGAGACATCATATACGATATCACTCCAACCATTTTCAGCAACTCATAGGGTGTCTTTCTGCTTCATATCATATAAGTGGATACACGTCTCGACATAAACCCATTACTTGGCATGGAAATTGTCACTACCTCCCTAAAACCATGGTGTGGCTCCAAACAATGCTTGAATGATTAAGTCGTCCCACCTTTATGACACCTCCTCCTTCATGAAACACACTCGTTTCTCCCACCGTCAAAACGCCACACACCAACTATTTTAATGTACCTCAAATTGTTCATACCAGTCATGAAATGTGGCATGAATGTCCACCTTCACTAAGACCACCCTTCCATAAAATGCACTCACTCACTTGGATACCTCAAAAAATTAGTATTGTGACATATAATGTCTTATATATTGTTATTTGATGCTCCACATACCATTGTAATATGTTAATAATATTTGAGGTGACCATACTATTTGTTGGCAAGTCTTTCCCCATGCTTGTTTAATCTTTTCAGTTGGGTGCCAAAAATTGTTGCATCCCTTACAACATTGGAAAATTTCTATACCAAAATGTTCCTTAGTGTGATGCTCTATCCAACAACTTGTTCAACACAAATAGTTCTATATTTCCAACATGTTCATGTTACATGCTTATTTGACCTCCTAGTGGACATTTCATACATTTAGGAAATTCACACAAAACTGAAATTTCACCTTCATTTTAGAAGGTTTCTTAGATTGTAGCCCTAGAATTTATATCCTTTTAGGACATATAAATTAGAGTATAAAAAATTGACAAAAATATCACCATATTTCACTTTAAATAGTGCTAAACTTCCCAACAATTCAAAGAGAAAATATACCAAACAGAGATATAAGTTTCAACCTCTTTTAGGGAAACTTATCAACCAATAGCCATAAATGCATTTTCAGTAATCACAATAGTATAAAAACAACAAAAACAACTCCATATATTCTTCCTTAGACGATAGCAATTTTCCCTTTTCTTATGTCTAATTAGCATGCCATAAAAAATTGAACTTTCAAAATGACATAAGATGTAGACAATGAGAAACTTCTTATATAAACATAGTTACTAATCAAACGAGAACTTTACCAATTACCAATTTTTTTTAGGTAGCAAAAAAATCATCCGATTTTGAAAAGTGTTGATTCATAATACACCTTTTGTTTTTTGATCATATTTTTGACACTTTAAATTTTATTTTATATTAAGTATGAACATTTTTTTAAATGTTAGTGATTTTCATGCTGATTTTGAAAAGTGTTGATACAACAAAAACCCCTGTTTTTTTAGCATATTTTTTACGCTTCAAATTTTCTTGTGTATTAAATATGAACATTTTTTTTAAATGTTAGTGATTTTCATGCCGATTTTGAAAAGTGTTGATGCAACATCAACCCATTTTTTAAGATGGCTTATTTTTTACACTTTAAATTTTCTAATGTATTAAGTGTTGATAATTTTATTTAAATATTGGAGATGTTCCTGCAAATTTTGAAAAACATCAACATATTTTTTTAAGGCATATATTTGACATTTTAAATATTCTTATGTCCTAAGTATGCAAAATATTTTTTTATAAATGTTGATTATTTAACCATCTTTCAAGTTGTCTTATTCCTCTTCTCATTTTTCGTCCTAAGATATTTTTTTTAGGGGTTTTCCAAACATGTGTTTTTTGTTTTTCATTGCAATATGTTTTATAATATATTTTTTTTTGCGACGTTAAAATAATAATAATAATAACATTAATATTTTGAGATTATGATTTTTTATATATTCATATATCTTTAATTAATACTACAATACACGTAAAATAATAATTTTAAAATTCAACACAAAATACATATTTTGCATATAAATATAATTAAAAAAATATGTATTTGAAGGCCTTTTCACTAAAAATGACATGTTAAATGAAGATTTTTATGAAAAAAATGAATAAAAATTTTGAAAAATAGAAAATTTTATTATAAAAAAAATATGAACATACAATTAAAAAAAAATAGAAACATGAAAAAAAAAACATTAAAACAATTATCTTTAGAAAAAAATAAAAAGCTTTAAAAAACAAATAATTTTTTTTAAATAATAAATAAATAAAATCATTTAAAAAATACTTAAAAATTTGACGCCCCTCGGGACAAAACAAGGCCAATTTCAGTCACGTGGGGCCTTGAGCCTAGGCGGGCGGGGAGTTGCACATCGTGGAACCTCGAGCCTGGGCAAACATGGAGGTGTGTGCAACTCCCCACCACCTAGACCTGAGGGCCCTTAGGGCTTGGGCGGGCCAAGCCAATTCCTGAGGCCCCTCGGGCCCTAGGCGGGCAAGGTTGATTCTCAAAATCGTCAATACACCGCTTTAATTACGAGGGGCTTCGATTTTTTTTTCTATTTATTTTTTTAATTGTTTTTATTATGTTTTTATTTTTATTTTAATGTTTAGTTTAATTATCTAATTAGTATTATTTATTTATTTTACTTATTATTATTTATTAAAACTTGTTGTGTTTTTTTTTTCTTTTGTTTTAGTTTTTATTTTTTTCAATGTTTTATTTTTTATTTTCTTTTGTATTTTTTATTTTTATTTATTTAAATATTGTTTTATTTTATTTTTTCTAGACGGTATGTGTTCATCATCAATTAGCAACCTGATTCTATTATGTGTCAATTTGATAGTTGATTTTAAATTATTCGTTATAATGGATCGAGTTTGCCCCACAATGTGTCAATTTCATGGTTGGTCTTTAAGTTTTCATTACAATGGGTGAATTTGCCTACAATGCACGCCAATTCAATGGTTGATTTTTAAATTGTTTCTGAAATATCACAAGTTGTCTTAGGCTAAGATTTTAAAATCGCCATACTTTTAGCATTTAAAAATGGAATTACTCTTGGTATAATGACTCTTTCATTTAAGTGTTCAGTTTTAAAGTTTTTTAATCATAAATTATTTCGATATTGCGATGGTTGAAATATATTGAAAACTTAAGGTTTTTTTGTGGTCATGATCTTTAATTTTAATTCCATGGTTGAAAAATTGTCAAAATTTTAAGGTTTTTCTAAGTCATGATATTTTATCTTTAATTTATTGGTTGAAAAAAATTATAAATAATTTTTTTATTTAATGCCATGGAATTTTAAGATTTTTCATGGGCATGATATTTTATCTTTAATGTCATGCCTGAAAATCGTTGTAATTTTAAGGATTTTCGAAGACATGATATTTTATCTTTAATGTCATGCCTGAAAAACGTTGGAATTTTAAGACTTTTTAGAGACATGATATTTTATCTTTAATGTCATGCCCGAAAATCATTGAAATTTTAAGTTTTTTCATATTCATAATATTTTTATCTTTAACATCAATATTGGAAATGTTGAAATTTTACCCAAAAAAAAAACGTTATTCTAACATCAACACTTTTCGATTTCAGACTGTTTTTTGCACAAAAAAAGGTCTTTTATTGTCTTTTAATTCCATTTTTAAAAAGTGTTGAAAATTTACTCCATTGGCAAAAAATAAAATTCTAGCATCAATACTTTTCGTTTTCATCATTCTCTAAAGGTTAGAATAAGAACTCCAACTATCCAAAAATTCATAGTTAGGGTAAATCATCAAACCCTAGTTCAACTAAGAAGATCCAAGTGCAAGAATACAACCTCCAAGGAAAAATGATGTCCTTTATTCTTCTTTTTTCACAAACCCACCTTATGGTTTTTTCTCAAAACTCTAAAATAGAATCTCTGAGGTTAAACCCTAACTCTAGAAATCCAAGAAGACCGAGAATTTTTGCCATCAAGAGAGAGATACTAGTGAAAACATTAGAGAAAGAGAGAGTGTGTGTGTGCGCACGCATGTGCGCACTATCTTTTTTTAATCACATCTCATCACAAGAGTGAATACAAAAAAATGAAGGAATGTGTTTGAATGTCTCCTCCATAAGGGAAAACCTTAGTCACAATAGAAAAATTCAAACCAACACATCATATTTCCCTTCTATAGCTTCTCTTATGGTTTTCTCATGAACTCATGAACCCTAGTAAATCTCTCTAAGAAGATAAATACAAAGAGAGTAAAATGGTGATTGATTAAAAAGGTTCTCTAATTCCTATATTAATATGAGAGGTGAGGGAGGACAATTAATCCTATTTGGATTATTATATTATTTAGCATCTATCGTGATGCTTTCAAAGTGAAAAAATTTAAAGGAAACAACTTGCAGGGCAATTTTAATGCTAGGTCCAAATTTGGAAATTTAGGATTTGAAATATTTTGGAGCCATTTTGAGGCATCAAATGGAAATTTTTGGGGTCAAAACTTTCCTTTCTCATGTGAGGACTCCTTAATGTTGATCTACACTCAAAGATATTATTTCCAACAATGCAGGAATCATGTCAATCATAGCTCATATGCAAAAGTCATGTCTCTCAAAATTTAACTACCATGTTTATCATCATGGTATAAGAGGATGCCACATTAGCTCCCATTAGTCACATATATGGGGCTAGACACATGCATAATTTCAAGAATATTTAGAAATCCTAAAATCGTAACTTTTATTGACGGTTGAAGAGGTGAAAACCTTACCCTTGGATGACTATCAGGCAATGTTATTAAATACTAGGCCATTAGGACAAGAAGGGGTTCTAATCTATATTTTTTAATTTGTTCCTTAGTTGAGAAGAGAAACCAAGAGTGTCTTGAGTTAGAGAGTACAACATGTTAGAAAATAATAAAGGAAAAAATATTTTCTTATATTGATAATTACTTGTGATTATTGTTATCTTCTTTTATTTTTTCTTATCATCAAGCAACTATCAAAACATAAATGCATGAAGATCAAAAAAACAAGGACACAAGATGTTGATATGAAAATTCTTGACAAGTGTACCAAAAATGTTTCACTTAAGTCATTGGTTATTAGTGACCCTAACAACAGAAGATGGTTGTGCCTATGCTGTATAAATTATACAACATGGATTATGTTGTATATCTTGGATTCACCCGATCTAACAATGTACTAAAGTTATATATTGAATCACTTCTACAAATATTTTTAGAAATTAAAAACAACACAATTGCCAATCACATGAATCAAAGAAGAATAGATCAAAAACACAACACCATAAATTCCTGGGGAAAGCTTACTGCTCAAAACCCCTCTATCATATATTGTATATTCCACAGGGAATCATGAAACAATTACATACAAAAATCTTCTCACAAGAGCTCTCAGTACATCAGCTAATTGTCTCACATTATCATACAAAAATTGGCAATTTCCTTCGCCAATTTATTGCCTCCAGACAACCTGCATTTCTCACGTAGTTCCTGATGAATTCAATCCCTAATCACAAGGAATTTCATCTTTCCTCAACTGCGCTGAGTATCATGGGCATCTTGTGGTGTTATAACTACACATGGGTAGACTACTAATATCACAGTTGATAGTTACACTTCCCTTTCACTCAGATCTCAACTAGGTCTCCATTGGAACTGACATGCATGTAGCTAATAATAGTAAAACATCAGTTGCATGTGAGATCACTACATGTGAATTAATTAATATTTAATTCACTTGATCTCTCACTAGTGTATCTACAGTTACAACTAGCACAACTAACTTTAACTCACTTAACTGAGTTAAACTGATTTACAACTTGCATTAACTAATGCACCACTGCACTTCCAACTCTGTTACAACTAGAATCACTCGGTTATAGCTCAAGTCACTCTGCATGTCCCACCAACCAACCTCTTAACTCGAAATTCACTTAGCTAATTAATTTTCCACTTCAATTAACTATTTCCAAGTTCTCATTGACAATAGATTATAGTTTATTGTCCATCTAATATTAAGGGATAATAAAAATAGACATGCATCTATAGACATGCACATATATCTATAAATAGACATACACCTAAAAATAGCCTGTGTGGGCCCCACCCTAGTGTAGGTGTTTAATTTTCACTAGGATTATGGATGTTATTTCCATATGCTAATTTCATTGTTTCTTGTTGCAAACTTCAACGCTCCCTCTCAACAAGAAAGGAATGTCCTTGCATGCGACATGCAACTCCATGCATGTGACATGCAACCTTTGCATGTGCCATGCAACACTTCTCGAGTGTTTCTTGCACATGCAGCCTCCAAACAACTGAATCAATATAATGCATCTGTCATCAAATTCTTCTAAGTTCTGCTAGCTACTGCGCATGTCTTATGGATCCACTGTGCTACTGACATCTGCATCCATGCACTATGCACTTGCTGCCAACTCTTATGTGTGTTCTAGTATCCGACACTATCACTTTGATTTCATGTCCTCACGACATCTGACTGCATCAATCCAAGTGATCCTCCTATTGTTGCTCTGTGGGCTCCTAGTAGCTAGGTTAGATTCATGAGATCCACACCATCTCAATGAATCCTACCCAAAATTTCTTCTTAGGATTATTCATGCATGTTGCCCGACCTCTCACCTGGTGGTATAGCTGCATGCACCTCCTCTGCCCATCTGGCTCAAAATTTCTCTACATGCGTGGTTGCTCCCACTCCATGATCCTTCGCGTGTGGCTGCTCCACATCTTGAGGTTCACTCTTACCTTCATGCAAATCCAACTCCCTCTCAAGGGTCAATTGTGTGTCTTTCTCACACTTCTCAATGGTAGGAAGCTCTGTAGAAATCGCATCTACATCAAATCTATAAAGATTCTTTTGCATCTCTAGTTGTGGCTGCTCCACAACCTTCTCAGATTGCTTCTCAGGCTGCATGTTGAGAGGCTCACTCTCAACCACCAATTCACTAATCTCTTCTTTGCTCCTCAAAGCTTTGCATGCATCTTGTACCTCAGTGCATGTAGGTTCTTGGCTCGCGCACATTGTAATTTTCCCGTCGTTGCAAAATTTTCTAACAAAAGAGTTGATTTTAAATCGGCGATATCTCCCTCATCCGAGCTTCAATTCAACCAATTTTTTGTTTTTCAATTTGGGTATTTTTTCGCTAGGAATCCAAATATGCTATTTGTTTCTGAAAATTTTTCATCAAAATTTTTCAGATATTTTCTACAAAATCGCGCACCCAAATAATTCCTGCTCTCATACCATGTAGAAAATTTATAACACAGCTCTAATACCATGTAGAAATTATACAACATGCATGCATATATTGGATTCACCCGATCTAACAATGTACTAAAATTAAATACTGAATTGCTTCTACAAATATTTTGCGAATTAAAAGCAACACAATTTCCAATCACATGAAGCAAAGAAGAATAGACCAAAACCACAACACCAGATATTACCGAGGAAATCTTACTGCTCAAAACCACTCTATCATATATTGTATATTCCACAAGGAATCATGAAACAATTACATACAAAACTCTTCTCACAAGAGCTCTCAGTACATCAACTAATTGTCTCACGTTGTCATACAAAAATTGGCAATTTCCTTAGCCAATTTACTACCTCGAGACAACCTGCCTTGCTCATGCAGTTCCTGATGAATGAAATCCCTAACCACAAGTAATTTCATCCTTCCTCAACTGTGTTGAGTATCATGGGCATCCTGTGGTGTTATAATACACCTGGGTAGCCTGCTAATATCACAACTGATAGTTACATTTCCCTTTCAACTAGATCTCAACTTCGTCTCCACTGGAACTGACATGCATGCAGCTAATAATAGTAAGAACATCAGTTTCATGTGAGATCACTACATGTGAATTAATTAATATTTAATTCACTTTATCTCTCACTAGTGTATCTGAAGTTACAACTAGCACAACTGACTTTAACTCACTTAACTGAGTTAAATTGATTTACAACTTACATTAACTAATGCACCATTGCACTTCCAACTATGTTACATCTAGAATCACTCAGTTACAACTCAAGTCACTTTGCATGTCCCACCTGTTAGGGTCCTATAATAATAGGATTCATAATTTTTGAATTGACTATGATAGTCTTGTAAATATGTACATATCTTGCTTTCTGCAAGTTGTTTTCCCATATTTTGAAAAATGAAAAATAATAAAAAATAAAAGAGGGTAAAAAGTCCTAAAATTATGATCAAAGGAATTATAAAAAGATAAACCCCAAAAGAAAAATAGATGAAAATAAGACCTGAAAGTGAACAAGTCAAAATGCCACTACTATTTACTTTACTGCAAGAATAATGATTATGTGCAGATTGTCAATAGATTCTATAATCCATGATTAGTTAAACAGTTTAATCTTAACTTTTAATGCTTTGAATTTCATGTTTTAGATAGGGAATAAAGATATGTCAAACAGTATAAACTTAACAAATCAGTAGTTAAGATAGAGAATAAATGAGGAGCTCAACAGTTTAATCTAAGCCCTCAGATGAAATAAGGTTAGACTTAGATATTTTTTATGCTTTAAAAGAAAATGGATTTAGGGTTGCAAGCTTAAATGCACCCATGAAAATGAAGTAAAAAATGTTAGCAATAAAGAGGGGTAGGTAGAAAGCAGTTGTGAAAGCATGTAATAAAGCATCATCGGGCAAAAATCACTAATTTCCCCTCCCCTACAATTATCCAGTATTCTAAACCTTCAGTTAGATAGGCTCAGAGCATTTCTCTGACTTCTGTTGGGACTAGAACCAAGGCTCAATAACTGATTGGTTAAAAATATTGAATTACTACAGAAAACCCACATTCATCAGCATATATCCTTCATTCATAATCGTAATCCATTTTTCCTAAGTAAAAAGCCATTTTTACTTAGTAAAATTTAAACCCTAAATAACTAATTCCATTCCCTTTCAAAAATCATTCATAAACCCTCAAAATACATTTATCCTAAGTTAAAGTGTGAAGTAATACGAACAAAGACAACCTATGTTTTTTTTGCACTTTAAATTGGAGTTAAATATGTATTTTTATTCATACATTATCCCTATTTTCATATTAATTTCTAATTTATTTATTAAATCCCTAATTACACCCACCCGTATAGTATTAAATCCATTTTATTTTAAATAAATCCACAAACCCTTTATTTTACATTTAAACCAATGTTTTAAATATCCCATGTGATAAATAAAAACCCCGCCCTATCTCATTGGTTTAAACCTATCTATAAGAGATAATCCCCGCCCCCTATGGTTTTTGAACAATTTTCAAATGTTGACATGCCCATGTGTATGATTAAAACATTGGTAAATTTTTAATTTAACATATAAAACTTACCTGTCGCATTATATTAAACCTAAGGTTTTAAAACTTTCTTTAAATGCATATTCATAAATTTTGAACCTATCCCCGCATATAATATACCTCGGCCCCACTACCAAAACCCGATGCAACTTCCGCAATAAATCTGGGCCGTTCGCAATCGAACCCCAAGATCTGATGGTTGAAACACAATATCGCAAATAAACTTGCACGAAATTCCCTATCTCATTTCTACGCGAAATGGGCAGTATTGGGATTTTCTCCCTCCTCCATGTGTTTCACTTTTATTGAATCGTGTTCGTTTCCTCCGAAACCATTTACCACCAAAATGGAACGTGATAACCGCTTATGGTTTAGATCCTTTGAACCCAAAAACCACCAGTTTCATGATTTGACTTCCATTAATTGTTGGTGCCAATTAACCTAATATGCCTAATAAACATTGGAAATGCATTCATTTCCTATCTCTTTCTATTCATAAACCCTGTATAAGCCACCCCGACTATGAAACAAGCGATTTCCACCCTTTTTATGCCAAAATATTGCAAATTTATGGCCTAAACCTATTTGAAGACCGCCGAGAAGCTTTGCATCGCTCCAAAAATTGAAAAGACACCACAGAAGCCGTTCAACCCGTTCAAAACCTTCAGAAAACATCTTCAAAACCCAATACATGTGTATAATAGGTATTCTTCAAGAAAATTAAGCCTTTTTCAATCTAAAAAGCCTGGTTAAAAGAAAAATTACATTCATAAGTTCAAATTTACCCACAAAACCCTATCAAAAAGTCCAAAAATAGGCCAAACCCTGTCAAATTTTCTAAAAAAATCCTATTTATGCTACGCCCTGTTTTAAAACACCAAATTGAGCCCAGAAACCTTCTTAGCTATCCTTAGCCTCTGTGCCCAATCTCAAAAGACTTTTTGGTCCAATTTCTCACTAAAAAACTCAGGAACCCTTGTTTCTTGTTTTAAACCAGTAAAACTCTGTAAAATAAATCCAAGAAAGAGACCATACTTTGCCTATTGAAGATTGAAATTGAAAAATAAATCCAAGAAAGAGACCATACTTTGCCTATTTTTATCCAGGAAACCTATGCTAAATTAAAAATACTTCTGCAACTGTCTAATCTTGCAGAAGTAGCCCAAATGCCTAAAAAGCGGAGTTATAGCAATCTTAAAGGTTCCAAAGTGCCAAAATCAACTCCAGCCATGACTTCTAAGACAGATATTGTTGTAAATCCTTTACAACCCCTTGTCATAGACATTGAGCACATTCCATTAGCTGATGTTGACTACAAAATAGAAGACCCAATTGTTGAATTTAATCTGCTAGATATTCATAACTGGAGCTATGAAAAATCTTTAGATAATGAAGAAGAAGTCTATATTTGGGAATCACACTTACCCAAGTATGTTGTTCCAATAACTCATCCATGTCAATAGGTCATTAGGTTATGTCAACAGTATTATGTGCCTGAGCATAGAGCCATAGTAAATGCCAACAAAGAAGTGCTTTTTACCATTACTGTTGAATCCATCAACCAAATGTTACAACTCCAACCTGATCCTCAAGCAGTCCCTTTGTCCATAGAGGCCATTACTAAGCTATAAATTGGCCTAGATTTTCCCAAGAGATTCCTAATCTTCCAAAATTTTATGCCTTTACATGTAGAAATTCCTCAAATTAATCCTCCATATTCCACTTCAAAATTTCTAGAGGGTTCAAGGCATGTAATTTCCATGCTTTCATTCATTCTGGGTATTTTACTAATGAATACATAGATGAATCCATTTTAGGTTTCTTATCTATATTTTCCCCAAGACAACATCCATCTGTTATTTTTTATTATGTTGGATATATTGTAGACAATAGCCATGACCAACTGGTTAAATTTCCAATTGAAGGAGTGTTCAAATGCACCTCCTTCCTCCTCCACATGTTCTTATATTTTCAAGCAGATAAATTTCCATTTTCTCTTCAAAAGCTTAATGTAGAGGGAAATCCTCTTTCAATTATTTTCTGGACCTCTTTGATCAGGAAAGAGTCCACAGAGTTCACATATGCAGAGTTTTCAGATTCATTCATCCATCCATTAATCAAAATATTAACAAATACAGAGAAGCCAAGGATAATTTTTGAGATGAAGAAGATTTTACAGTTTTCCGAGCAAACCAAGACCGGTGATTGGTACCTATATGAAAAACATACTGAGATTAGATTTTTTGGATCCAATTTGTTGCCATGTAAGCTGCCCAAACATGTATCAATGAGAGTGCTTGCCTTGGAGTATATCAGGCAAATATTAAACTCTGATTCTATCAATTTTTTAGCAGCAAAGAAGAAAACACATTTCAAATTGAAGAATCAAGTAGGACCATTCATTTGCAATCAGAGGGATGTAGAGGTAGAAGCAGCTAAACAATTATTGGAGTGCAGATTTGAAGAAAGTTTTCCTTGGAATTATGATCCACAAGGGATTCTAAGTAAAATGAGGGTGAAATGTAAGTTAACACCCTTCATTCATGAGACAAAACCATAGATAGAAAAATATGCTAATCAGACTGAGTGGACAGAGAATACTTTAATAGATGCAGTGAAGAAAAGTGATACTAGTCACACTTTAGAGACTGTTGATCAAACAGAGAAATCCACTAAGAGAGTAAGAGAAGAAGGTACCTATGTTGCTGAAACCACTACTGAAACAAGGTTCAAGATCAGATATAATAAAAGGCCCAAAACAGATTCAGTAGGTAAAGAAAAGGTAACCATTGATGTTGAAGAAACAGATCTTATAGATACCAACAGAGATGTTGCCACTATCATCATGAATGAGCCAGTTACTGAGAATCAGAGTGAAGAACAAGTTAACAATGAAAGTGCATAGTTAATAAAAAAGCAACAGAGCATGGAGGCTTCATCCTCACAGGCAGGTGAGGAGAAAGATTTATATATCAAAGAAAAGTATAAACAGATCAAGTTAAAGAATGAAGAAATCAAAAACAATATCTACTCCCAATATCTGAAACAAACACCAAGTGTGAAAAATAGACTTTTGTCTGCATTTGATTATTCAAACAAAAAGTTAATCATGTCAGTATTGCAGCCTACAACGAAATCCCCAAAGACAGTGGCAGATAATAAGAAGGTTGATTTGGAAGTCCAAATAGAAAAAATTCATGCTCTTGATCAGATTGAATTCCATAGACAGACTTCAGAAATGTTGTACTCTACTGTTACAACTAAAGCCATGAGTGCTTAGAAACTCCAGAACACCATCTCAAACATGAAATATCAAATGAAATTGGATAAAGCATCTTTGTATGCTAAGGACCTAAGAATCAAATCTTTGGTAGAATTGGTCATACAGATTGGATTTGATCCAGCAAATGTCAAGGCAGCATAACAATTAATAAAGAAAAAGAATGAGGATATTGCAGCTTTAAGGAAACAGCTTAAATTTCCTCAAACCAAGGAAATAATAGAAGGAAAAAAATGAGAAAGATGATATGATAAACATAATACTTTAGCTTACAGCATAGATAAAAGAAATGGAGATTCAGATGGACAAGTTTATCTAGGAAAAAGAAACACCAAAAACACAGGAAGCACCTACAGCCATCCCTATGGTTACTACAGTTGTGCCATCAACTCTAGCTGAAGAGTTGGCACCTCAAGTTCCACTGGCTACTGCAGTGCCAGTGACATCATCCACAACATCAACTACAGAGTCATCTACAACAACAGTTCACTGTTAGGTCCCTATATTACTAGTATAGTCCCTTATTGTTGTTAGTGTAACCCCCTTATTTTTATCATTGTACCCTTGTAACCCCCATATTGTTATTATTGTGCCCTTAAATTATTATTGTTAGGTTGGCTAGGATTACATTGTGGCCCCACTAGGATTACATTGTGGCTCCATGGACTTCTATATATAGAAAGGAGGTTTTGTAATTTGAGTCATCCAAGAATTGTTCATTCAGGTAATGTATTGGAGGTTGCCCCCTCTAAGTGACTTATTTCTAAGGCATTGATATCTCTTTTCTTCTCTTTTTGGAGCTGGTTTCAAAACATTTGGTATCAGAGCTTTGGATTCTATGGTTTTCGCTGCTCCAAACTAGTCATCATGGAATTTTCACTATAACTTTATTTATACGAAGGTTCAGAAGCTTAAATTTTTAAAGTACGAAGTCGAATTCTTGAGGAACATCTTCACAAAATTTCAGAGCTTGGTTCGCAATATTTTCGGAGATATGATCTATGTAAGTTAGGGCTTTTTGCAGGCTCCTGAATTTAACCTAAACAGGTCATCGCGGAATTTTCGCTATAACTTTTTTTCTACGAAGATTTAGAAGCTAAAATTTTTGGAGAGCAACGCTAAAATCCTAAGGAACATCTTCACAAAATTGCAGAGATTGGTTCGCAATATTTTCGGAGATATGATCTGTGGAAGTTAGGTATTTTTCAGGCTCTTGAATTTCATCTCAAAGAGGTTATCATGGGAAAATATTCATAACTCTCTCTCTGAACATCGGGTTGGAATGATGTAAAAAGTGGCCGCAATTACACAGACTGTAGATTTCTGTCTATCAATTTCATAGCCAAAGGAGGAAACAAGAAGACGTGCCAAGTCGTACAAGTTCTCTCTACCGAACCAATCCATAATTGGGTCATTGTGGGAGATTGGACATATCTTTGCCTTGAAGAATCCAAATCAGGTCAGACCTGTGACATTTGAAAGAAGCTTGATATGGATACTACAAGGATGAATTTCAGATATTGAGGATCCACAATTATATAGATAATTTAATTTCAATATAGAGCTCCCCAAAAGCAAGTAAAAGGTGTGTATTTTTTTCCCGAATTGCATAAGTCTTGTTTGAAGAATCAAGTTGAATTGATTCCAAGGGCATATTGTAGAATAGATATCAGTATTGGATTCTAAAATGGACCCTAAAAATAATTCAACACCCATTAAGCCTTTAGAAGGCTCTACTATGACTCATGAAGACGAAGAATGGCAACATGACATATCAAAATTACAAGAGCAAGTGCAACAAATTTCGCTCTCGCAAAGAGCAACAAAAATGACATGGAAGTTTTGAAGAAAGGCATGGAAACTAAGATGGATGGTTTGAAGAAAGGCATGGAATCTAAGATGGATGGTTTGAAGAATGGCATGGAATCTAATATAGATGGCATGGAAGCTGGCATGGAATCTAAGATGGATGACATGGAAGCTAAGATCGATGAGAAAATGGAAAACATGAAGAATGATCTAAAAGCAGACATGGAAGGTTTGACAAAGTTGATACAAGAAATGTTTCCTAATGGTGAAAAGATAGTAGAGTAAACTCATGATGAGAACAAAATAAATGTTAATCATGATTTCATAAAATCTAATGTTGGCGGGAAGAACCACCATATTCCAAAAATGGATATGAGGAAGTTTGATGGAAAGGATCCTGTAACATGGATACTACAGATGGAGCAATACTTTGATCTCCATAATGTGCAAAACACACAAAAGGTACGCATTGCAACTTTACATTTAGAACAAAATACATTTGTATGGTATCGATGGCTTTGCTCCCGTAAAAAAATTGTCACTTGGTCAATTTTTACGGAGGAAATGATAGCACATTATGAGGATACAAAGAGAAACACCTTCTTTAGCCAATTAATAGATCTCAAACAAAAGGGTTTAGTGGGGGAGCACATTGAGGACTTCAAAAAATTGAATATAAGGGTAACTGATATTCCAAAGGAATACAGGATTGATCTCTTCATAGGTACTTTAAAGGACAGCATCCAATATGAAGTTCGCATTTTGGAACCTGATTCATTGGAGAAGGCATTCAGGTTGGCAAGAAAATTTGAATGTAAAATTATGGCGACAAGGAAGCCTACCACTCACTTCTATAAAGAGGGAAGTGTTGCTACTCCTAGATTTCCACAACCTACAAGGTTGACATGACAAAAATTGGAAGAAAAAAGAGCAAAAGGGCTTCGCTACAGTTGTGATATAAAATACACTAAAGGTCATAAGTGTGTTGAGAAGAAATTATTTTACATAGATTGTGAAGAGGAAAAATAAAATGAACAAGAAGAGGAAGAAATTAGTTTGACCATATCGTGTAATGCATTGGCAGGAATTACCACTCCTCAAACTCTCAATATAGAAGGACATATCAAGAAGAAAAAGGTAATAGTGTTGATTGATTCAGGTAGTACCCATAATTTTATTCATTGTAAGGTAGCCAAGGAATTGAATTGTTTCCTATAGCCAGCACCAAAATGTCAAGTGATGGTTGCAAATGGAGGAACTATAAATTTCTCTGGAAAATGCCATAATATCAAGCTAACCATGGGGTAATATGTATTTAATAGTCCAATGCTTTCCATTCCTATGGGAAGTGTTGATGTTGTACTAGGAGTACAATGGTTACAATCTTTGGGGACAGTAGCTTTTAATTTTCAAGAAATTTTCAAGAAATTTTTTTCAGAAGGAAAGGAAGTCTAATTACGGGGTATTGCAGGGAAGCCGCGAAAGATAATAAGCTCTAATGTCATGACAAATCTTATAAAGAAAGAACAACGAGGCATAATTGCACAATTATGCTCACTAGAAGTTCCAACATCAAAATCGTCTATTTCTGCAGATCTCCAAAAAGTCTTGGACAATCATTCCAAGGTGTTTGAAACTCCCAAAGGACTCCCACCTATTCGTGATCATGATCATGCTATTCATTTGATTCCAGGAAGTGTTCCCCCAAACATCAGGCCTTATAGATATCCTTACTTCCAAAAGAGCGAAATTGAACGTATGATTGCAGAAATGTTAGAGGCGGGTATAATTCAACCTAGTCAAAGTTCTTTCTCTGCTCCTGTTGTATTGGTACACAAGAAGGATGGATCATGGCGAATGTGTCCGGATTATAGGGAGCTCAATAAGCTCACCATTAAAGATAAATTTCCCATTCCTGTGATTGATGAATTATTGGATGAATCACATGGAGCAATTTATTTTACCAAGTTGGATCTTCGTTCAGGATATCATCAAATTAGAATGAAGACTGAAGATATTCCAAAAACAGCATTTCGAACTCATGAGGGTCATTATGAATTTTTGGTCATGCCTTTTGGCCTTACCAATGTACCTTCTACATTTCAAGGGTTGATGAATTCCATTTTCAAACCCTTCCTTAGAAAATTTGTGCTAGTATTTTTTGATGATATACTAATCTACAGCAGGTCTTGGAAGGATCATGTTGAACATGTTGACAGGGTGCTCAAACTATTATAGGAGAAACAATTATATGCAAAAAAATCCAAATGTTTCTTTGGAGTACAAGAGGTGGAATATCTGGGTCATATTGTATCTCACGAGGGTGTTAAAGTAGACCCTAACAAAATTAAAGCTATTAAGGAATGGAAAGTCCCCACAACCATAAAGAAGTTGCGAGGATTTCTCGGGTTAACAGGGTATTATCGCAAGTTTGTTAAGAATTATGAGAGAATAGCAGCACCTCTAACAACATTATTGAAGAAAGATGCATTTTCATGGACTCTTGAAGCAACTAAGGCCTTTGAACATCTTAAAGAGGCAATGTGCCTAGCACCGGTCTTAGCTACGCCATACTTCACAAAAACCTTTATTGTGGAATGTGATGCCTCAGGAAATGGAATTGGTGCAGTTTTAATGCAGGAAGGAAGACCCATTGCTTTTGAAAGTCGTCCAATCAAAGGAAAGTATTTACAAAAACCTATTTATAAGAAGGAAATGTTAGCAATACTGCATGCACTAAAGAAATGGCGAACTTACCTAATGGGAAGACACTTCAAGGTAAAAACTGATCATGATAGTCTTAAACACTTTTTGGAACAAAGACTATCTTTAGAAGAGCAGCAAAAATGGGTCACAAAGATGTTAGGTTATGACTTTGAAATAATATACAAAAAAGAGAAGTTAAATGTTGTTGCAGATGCACTCTCAAGAAAGAATGAAGAGGTGGAAGCATTGCTTTGTGCCATTTCTATTATCCAACCGGATTGGATAACTGAAGCAAGGGATGAATGGAAGAATAAAGAAGAAGTGTGGACACTCATTCAAAATTTGCAGCAAGATCCTAGTACATCTGATACATTTAGTTGGAAAAATGATTCCCTATGGTACAAATATCGCTTATATCTTTGTAAGAATTCCCAACTAAAACAAAAGATTCTTTTTGCAATGCACACTTCTCCTTTAGGAGGACACTTAGGATTTTTAAAAACTTACCACAGGGTGAAGAAAGAATTTTTTTGGGATGGCCTTAAATATTATATTCAAAAGTTTGTGGTGGAATGTTTGGTTTTCCAGTAGAATAAAGTTGAGACAATTAAGACCCCGAGTCTTCTACAACCTTTATCCATTCCAATTCAACGTTAGGAGGAGATTTAAATGGATTTTATCACAGTTTTACCTAAGTCCGAAGGAAAGAGTGTCATCATGGTGGTAGTTGATAGACTTACCAAGTATGCACACTTTTGTGCATTATCTCATCCATTTAAAGCAAGTACAGTTGCTACTACATTTATGGACAAAGTTCAAAAGCTACATGGAAGTCCAAGGGTTATTGTGAGCGACAGAGATCCCATTTTTAATGGAAATTTTTGGACGGAGTTATTTTCTTGTTTGGGTACTCAATTAGCTCATAGCTCATCTTATCATCCTCAATCTGATGGTCAAACCGAGATAGTAAATAAATGTTTGGAAGGATATCTTCGTTGTTTTGTATCTGATAAACAAACACAATGGGTCAAGTGGTTACCTCTTGCTGAATGGTGGTATAACACTTCCTTCCATACTGCAGCAAAAATGACCCCATTTATGGCACTTTATGAATATCATCCACCATCCATCACATCATATTTAAGGGAAAATTCGAAGGTTCAAGCAGTGGAAGATCACATCGAGCATCAGCAAGAAGTTCTCCAACTCTTAAAGGATAACCTGAATTTGGCACAAAATCGAATGAAACAACAGGCAGATCAACATCGCAACGAGAGAATTTTTGATGTAGGAGATTGGGTATTTTTACGGCTACAACCATACAAACAAATGTCCCTCAAGCAAGCTAAGAAGGATAATAAATTATCACCAAAGTACTATGGTCCTTACAAGGTGTTGCAAAAGATTGGTTCTATGGCATACAAATTGGAGATTCCTGCTTCTTCGTGAGTACATCCATTTTTCCATCTTTCATGCTTAAAAAAGTTTATAGGTGAAAATCTTCTAGTTCAAACAATATTGCTAGAACTTGAAGAGGAAGGAAAAATCATATTGGAACCTAAAGCGGTCATGGAAACAAGAACTCAACAGCTACGGAATCGATCAATTTCAGAGTATCTCATCAAGTGGAAGAACTTACCCACTGAAGATTCTACATGGGAGGATAAGAATTTTATACAGAAGCACCCAGAGCTACTCAAGCGTTGAGGAAAACACTTTTTTGAAGGAGAGGGGCATGTTAGGTCCCTATATTACTAGTATAGTCCCTTATTGTTGTTAGTGTAACCCCCTTATTGTTATTATTGTACCCTTGTAACCCCTATATTGTTATTATTGTGCCCTTAAATTATTATTGTTAGGTCGGCTAGGATTACATTGTGGCCCCACTAGGATTACATTGTGGCCCCATGGACTCCTATATATAGAAAGGAGGTTTTTTAATTTGAAACATCCAAGAATTGTTCATTCATGTAATTTATTAGAGGTTGCCCCCTCTAAGTGGTTTATTTCTAAGGCGTTGATATCTCTTTTCTTCTCTTTTTGGAGCTGGTTTCACAACATTCACCCTATAGATGAGGCCAGCAAACTGGTAAAGGCCATGGAAGAAATGTCTCTTAAGACAAGTGAAATTAACAAGTTGAAACAGATGATTGAAAATACTGAAGATCAAAATAAGTTAGCTCAAATCAATGCAAAAATTCATGAGCAAAAGGCCATTAGATTAAATGAAGAATTGAAGAAATTACAGAAAGAATTGACCTTGAAGGAACAGATGTCCTATGTGAAAAATCACTTGTGGAACAAGATCATATAAACCATAAATGATGTATGGCCCTCCATTCAAGTAATTTTTGAACAAAGAGATCTACTCAAAGAAGCATTAGAAGAGATCCAAAATACTAAAGAGGAATTGGATAACAAACCAGAACAAGCTTTAGAACTGATAAAGTTTCTCAATAGCAAGAATAGAAAATAGTTGGAAGAACTTGAAATTACTGATAGAACTGAAACTATCCTTGAAATAAGGAAAGTTATCACCAAGAAGAACTTAATGAAGCAGCTTGAGGAAAAGTGTGAGAACATGAACATTACCATAACCAGGTTTATGGTCAAATTTGAGAATTTGAGGCAAAGAAGTTTGCCTAATATTTTGGTCATCAATGAAAAATTAATGCCTCAGGAGGATTATAATAAAAATATCAGAGAATATGCCAAGGAGCAAGTTGAAAAATCAGGTGCTAGACAAGGCATTCCAACAGGAAAAGTTTTACTCAGGATTTTTGAGGACTTATTTTACTTGCAGCATGAGATAAAACACTTGTTTGTCATTAAACCAACTTTTTCTAAGTACACGGAAGCAGATGAAAAATTCAGGAAGCTGAAGAAAATAAAAATTCCAAGTGAGGAAGATTGGAAGTCATTAACAGATTTACTGTGAAAAGTAAGAAGGCAAAAAGACAACAGTGAAAACGGATTGCTGATTTACAGTCAAAACATATTTATTACAGTAGTAAACATGTTTTACAAATGGTCAAAGAGTATTAGAGATTTAAGAGATCCAGTAAAAGAGTATCAGATAAGAAAATCGGATTTCAAAACAAACTCAAAATATCTAAAGCCAGCAAGGAAGACACCAAGGCATCTAGCTGCATCTTATCCACAATCAGTTTCTATTTTATTTGAATTAATAGAACAACTTGCTGATTTGTTAAGCAGTTGTCTCTATTATTGTTGTAAAGATATTTTTATTTCCCTTAGATAATTCCTATAAGAAGCATTCTTGGATATTTTGTAAACAATTATGTATAAATACTTCATCTTTCGAAGTATTAGTGTGGAATAAATTGCTGAAGATTTCTATAGTCATTTTTGTGGACTTGAAGACTTTTTGTGTTTCAAATTTCGAGTAGCAGACTAGATCAAATCAACTAGTATCATATTTCATGATTCATGTGATGAGCTATTTGGAGTGAAGTATTTTCTACTTATCATTGTTTATATTTCTTTGTTACATACAATCCATTATGTGTTCTAAATTTGAATGAATGAATAGGAGGATTACTTCAGGATTTTTTAAAAGCACCCTGTCTTAACTATTTGTAATTTCTATGTTTTCTACTAATTTCCAGAGTAGGGAACCCTTAATTTCTCCCTCTTTCGTTTGACCTCTGCCTACTACTTCCCTTTTCCGGATCAAAGAACCCTTCATTGGTCTTTATCCCGATCATATCACCTCACAAAAAAACTTTCCAAGATCTCCAAGGGTTATCTATCTTGCCCTGAAAACATTTGACTTTTTAGCCTTGATCCTAGTTCTGTCTGCTTGACTTTTGACTCCTCAGCCCAATGGACAAATAGATTTCCCACTATCCATCTCTTCAAGTGATTTTTCCCACCAAACCAATCAAAACTAAAACGAATTGCACAATCATAACTAGCCTAATATTTTATAAAACAAAACAAAGTTAAAACTTATAGAGAGAGCCCTCTCTGAACCCTAGGAAGGCTAGATCCTAGAGTTTAAAATTTGGTCTGTGGTTACCTCTAGCTTTCTCAACTAAAAACCAAAAATCTCACAACTAGAGAATTACTGGAGTGGTAACACCATCAACCAACCTCTTAACTCAAAATTCACTTAGCTAACTAGTTTTCCACTTCAGTTAACTATTTCCAGGTTCTCATTGACAATAGATTATAGTTTAGCCCCCATCTATCTCAACAGACACACCAAAATACTGCAAAACCTGTGTGGGCCCCACCCTAGCGTAGGTGCTTAATTTTCACTAGGATTATGGATGTTGTTTCCGGATGCCAATTTCACTGTTTCTTATTGAAAACTTTAACATATGATTCATATCTGCAACAAAATGTTAGAAAAACCTACAGAAAAATGTAGCATAAAGACAAAATCATATAACAACAAAAATATAAGTGTAGCAACCCAATGGAGAATATAAATGATCAATTTTATTAACTAAGAACAATAAACCTAATCAAGAGAGATTACAGAATTGGGTCTATAGACCCCCCTCTGTGGAATGGGTCCTTATTGACCTTGTGTTTCAACAATGTGCTTCTCTCTTTCAATGTATGGTATGCAATGGGCAAAAAGAAAAAATGGATTCTTGAACTCAAGTGGGAGCTCAAATGCTAGGAGACGATAATGGGGACAACGAGAATGGTCATTGTGAAGAATGGAGAGAAAACTCTCTATTTATAACAAAATATTGAGATAGATTGAGAGTTATAAAATAATAAAATATTATAGAGTAAATCAAAACCTAGTTGTTGTGAATATTTTATTATATTTTTTTAGAGGGAAAAGATATCTAAAATGGTCAAATATATTTATTTAAAAAGTGGTTAAAGTAATTAACAAATAAAATGATTTATTAATTACTTTGAGAGGATTAAGTCAAATATGAATATGAAATAATTATTAAATAATTATATCACAAGGAAAATAGGGGATAAATATGGAATAATTAATAAATAATGATTTATTTAATTATTCCAAGGTGATTAAGTCAAAAGTGATTAGAAATAATCATAAAATAATGATTTAATAATTATTCCTAAAGAATACTAAATAAATAATGACTTATTTAATTATTCTCATGGTGATTTTGGATTTTAATGAGATAATTTAGGAAAATGGTTCACTAAATTATTTCCTATGGTGAAAGTGAGTTTCACCATGGTAAAATTCATTCCATATGGTGTATTTCAATCAACCTAGTAAGAAATGGCTATATAAACATTTTTGAGTGATAACAGATTTCTCCCTAATATATGAGTGTCACGAGAAAATCATATGACCAAAATACGTTGTAGTTTTCACTTTCACGAGATATTGAAAGAGAGTCAGAGATAGAGATAGAGAGCGAGCAAGAGTATTGAAGAAATGCAAGGAATGACAGTGGAGGGGGAGAGACCTACTTTTCTAATATATGTCTCAATTTATTTGTAAGTACATAATATCAAATGAGGAAGGGGAGGAATACACATACTCGGTGAGATAACTGAGTACAATTAATAATGATGTGCCCAACAATGTGGGTATGAGAAACTGAGTACATAATATGTGATATGCTGCCATCAATGGGTCAGAAATTGATACAATGATAGAATGGATCCCATATATATAAGTGCCTAAAATACAGAGGGCAAGACTGGATACAATAACATCTATTGATATGATTACATGAGACATAGTGCTCCCCAAGCTGAAAAGGGGGGGCGATCACAACCAAAGAATCCCTATTGAATAGGAAAGGGCTCTCAAGATCTGAATGGACTATTTGAATGAGACATGCATGTTGTGGGATCTGCATTAGTGGAAACCAAGCCATTCAAATCAAAGGAACCACATCTGAGGTTGGATGATGATATGTTGTCATCCAGACATGTGGGGGGTTTCCTGAAGGGCCACCCCCTGATGAGGTCTGAAACATCTCACACATTACTGAGGAAAAACCAGTACAATCTACTGGATCACTAGATTGTTAAGTGTACGATTCTCGAATGTGCAATAATGTGCTAAAGTTGAGCAAACGAGAAACAACCATTCAAAGGGAAATGATGACTCCATTTTCTTGATATGAGGTACTAAACAATGATGAAAGTTGGAACCAAGTTACATTTCCCTTGATACCTCTCAATTGGCATAGGTGTGTTGACGTCAATATAAGAGGGCCCGCCAGAGTTGAGGTGATGAGGATTCTTCAAAAAAGACATGAACGATATTGTAATGTGATTTATAGACTAACACCAGGGATGATGACGGAGGAATAATAGTAGTAGTGGACTTATGACTTCCCTTTCCAGAGCATAATATTCATGGTTGACCTAGCAACGACTGACTTGATTCCAGTGGGATGGTCAGTTACTGAGACAAAGTCTTTTCAAAGACAAATCAGAATAGTTGGACGCCAAATGTCAACAAAATGGGATGAATGTGATGCAAAGAGGGATGGTGTATCCTAACGGGACTCAATGGGACTCTGGAAAGACTCCATGGATGCAAGGGTGGCTCATCTTTGATGATCTAAACAAGGGTGACTCTATGATGTTTCCACATGGGGGAACCCCAAAGGGGACCATAAAAACATGAGTAAATAATGGTTACTCACAATGAACAAGTAAAAAGGAGAAGTGGTGCCAGAGTACCAGTGACTCATATGAAGAGATTTTATTTTTATAAGTGAAAAAATGATATATTTCCAATGCTTTAGATGGTTTTTCAAACCGAGCCACAGTTTTATCGTAATGGCCAATGGAAAAATTAGGGGTTTTGCTATGAAAGGAATTCTTTCCCCCAAATCCAATTCATTTTCACATTGAGCTATTGGATAATTTGGAGAGGAGGAGGAGGCCTTAAATTGTGGCGAGCTCATAGTGGAAAAAATGACCATTAGGATTTTGGATTTGTGACTTTCAGGAGGTGACCTTACTTGTCTAAAAATGGCCTTAACGCTTCTTGAAATGATGATTCACGATGAAGAATAAAGGTAAGAAAAGAATACATGAATTAATGACTATAGGTGTTCTAGATTTATCCCCACCCATCAAGTCAAACATGGGGACCATATGGTAAGTATACCATCACATAGAGTAGAATGTATCAATATATGGTATCAAGAATCTACAATGTGTGATGTGTATATGGCTCACCGGAGAGACCAGTAGGACAAACTATCCAATAAATTAAAGGAAGATTTAACATACCTAGATCATTGGGGTCTAAGCCAAGACTGATGATAATCAAGTGAGAAGGTGGACAAGGGTGCCATCATGCCCCAAAGCATGAGATATTTCCCCTCAACATATGATGATGGAGGGTAATTATTGGGTATGCAAAGGTGGGAATGATGCCCCTAGCTGGATGATTTTATGGAGCGCCATTGTGTTCCAAGTGCTCGAATAAGGGATTCAAGCATTTGTACCTACTGGAATGAGACCCTCCATAGGATGATGAGTAGATGTAGGGGCATATGTGCCCCCTAGTTTTGTATGTATGTAGTATAACATGTTATGGGCATGCCATATGTATTTAGAGTAATGGATTCTAGATAATTATATGGATGATTGGTACATAATGTGGTTATGCACTAGGTTGTGTGGTTACCATTTGTTGTTTATGGTTGTATTCTTAAGGGAAGAATGGATAAAGGATGCAGTAAGAGAAAGGAAATGGTGGATTACCAATCTCATTTGGAATAACAAATAGGATCCAAATGGACTGAATTTTTGGGTTCACATACATGGGGTCACCATACCAAAGAGTGGCTTCAGATGTAATGTACTAATGCTCACCTAGATGACATTGAGGTTGCACAATGTTTAATAGACTAAGTTTTTGATGCAAAATGGAGGAATGATTAAGTGGATCATCCCTAGGGTAATCTAGAGTGGTATGGGACTCTATAGGTTCTTCGATGTGGGTAAGAATATTGCTTCTAGAATCAACACTATTAGACACACTAGGAGGGTTGGGGATAATTTCTTCTCATGGACTCTCAAAAGTGGATGCCCCCTTACCCAAACATTGAGTGGAAATTTAATGGCATTCAGGTGGATGTGGTTCGAATTCATGGGTTCAAATTAAGGGGTGATGGAACCAATCATCATCATCGGAGACATGGTTCACATATTCAATGTCTCTTATGGGAGACTTACGACAACTGGATTCAAGGTTCACCGTTATTTAAAGAAACAAAGTTAGAAGCTTCTAAAGAGTCCAAATAGATTAATCCCATAGATCATTAAAGGTATATGATAGGGGATGAATTATCCATCATCTTGAAATTAAGAGGGAGAATCACGATAGTGGGTTGATAAACCTCTTGTCATGGTGAAGCACTGAGGCCAGAACGTGTAGGTAGAGGAGAAGTAGAGTCACGACAATCGACATCTAACTTGCGAAGCACTTGAACTGTATCATGAAAGTCTTTGATATGATGACAATGCTAGAAATAATGTTTGTACTTATCACAAAAATCAAAAGGGTGATTCGTGTGTAAGGATTTGTTCTTCTTATAGGACTAAGGTAAGGTAACATGGACCTTAGGAATGTTAGGATCAGGTAAAGTATTAGAGACCACGCTTTAGAAGGAGTGGGAGTTACTTGGGTTACCTTGTCTTTTCCCGCCTTTTTCTAGGTTCCCCCCTCGCTTCACCAAATGATTTCACAACAAGATTAGTTTCCTGCTAAGTTTTTTGTTGAACAGAAGAAAAGGAAGGGGTGGTAGGAATGGGTTGAACTAGATTCAAATCCATGTAGGATTTGAGGTGGTTAGGAGGAGAGTTTGCAGGAGGATCAATGTACCAAACTTGGATCCCCAAAGTGAAATTAGGAAGATTCAACGTAGCCATTATATGGGTAGAAAATATTTATGGTGGCAAGAATAAGAAAGGTATCTAACTGAAGGGATAATGACCCAGGGAAACTCCACTTAATGGAGGATGACCTAGAGGAATATCGGGCGAAGAGAACTGACCTGGAGGAATAGGTCATGGAGGATGAGTTGAGTCTTTAGTAGGGGGTTGTTGAGGAGATGACTATTGGGAAGATGTACCAGACTCCTTTCCAGCAACCTGTGATTCTTGAAGCATACAAACACCAGAAGATCTAAGCTCGAAGGAACATGTGATGGACCATAATAAGCCCCAAGAAGCGTGGATTCTTTATAGACCCTAGGGGAAACATTGGTAAAAGTAGAGGTGGTATTGTTTCCCACCATCGGTGAGATGCTACTCTTAGGAGATGTTTGTGACTAAGGGTCATAATAAGTAATATGATCGACAATGAAGATATTTCCATTATGGAAAAACAACATCTTACGAAAGACAAAATATGCAACAATTGGCATGGCATATGTGTAACTACGACCCAACAAGAGGTTATAATCCAAATGGGCATCGATGACTTAAATATTGATCATGATTGTCTTGCCAGCAACAGTGATAGATATATTTCAATATAAACCAATAGGTTGTGAGGGGTTATCATCCCATGCACTAAGGGTGATGGTCGATGGTGTTAGTCATCAGTAATTTTTTCCATCTATAGATAACTAAGTATTGGTCCATAGATTTCTAAAAACAAAATTCCCTGAATATTGTCTGTTTTAGAAATATCATTGCCTTCATTATCCTTATACCAAATTTTTCACTATTATACCATTTTTCCATTTCATGGTCACCCTACCACTCCTAAAGGTCTCCTTATGGGCTTGTGCCACTAATCTCCATCCTTTTTTCCCTACCTATGCCCTCATCACTCTGTTTTTACCTTGCCCATAACTCCATTTTCCATCTAGGGTTTCCTACAAGCCAAATCATTCCCATGTTCCCTAGATTAATTGAGCATTGGTGGTCTCAAAACTATCTCTGTAGGCTCTTTAGATAAATCTAGTACATTGGATTTTGGATCTTCATTACACCACTATTTCATTACTCTGTTTCTGCACTTAAAGCCTCCAAAACCAATTTTCAGTCAAGGTCATGGTCAAAGAACCCCCCGCTAGGTCAATTAGGGTTTCTTGAGCTTGATGGTTCAACAGTGTGCCAAGCAGGGATCAAATGCAGAAATAGCCATGGAGGAGGTACACCAAAGACCAAAAATGAATAAAACTCTATCAAATATGTTTGATGAGATATGGTAAGAATGTGAGGTAAGCTAGACAGAAGTATATGAACTTGAAAGGGCTATAGAGAACTTAGAAGACAACACTGAAAATTATCTTGAATCAGTTCAGACTCCTAGGGTTTTGGGAAAGTAACCATAGAAGGTGAAGTAATGATGTTAAACCCCATGGTGGAAACAAAGCAAAGATTCTAAAGAGGTCATTATTTTACCAAATCCCAAACTTGCCAAAATAAGTTCATCTTGCCTAAATGATCAAAAGATAAATTGAGCTACAAGGTAGAAGCAGAAAATGTTTTAAGGCTGTTTTTGTATCAAGATGAACATGTCATATCTCCAGGATAAAAAAGAAACACAGATTCCATGTCTTCAGCAAATTTCCAGCCAAGGTGAAAAGGGCTGAGGTTCATTGTGTCAATCATACAAGATTTTAAAAGATATCACTATGCAATCATCCCAAATGATGTCAAGATCAATTTTTCATGCCTCCATGACTAAAAGCAGAAGTCAAATCCACCATATCAGTCACCTGTAAGCATAATTTCAAAGGGTTAGTCAGTATCAGTGAGAAAGGCAAGTTAAAGATTTTCAGTCACTTGCAAAGCAAAAGTTGAGGTTAGATGCACAATGGGAACCACGAGAGATAGAAGGAAGCTGGTATGTATAAATCTTCACAAATTTATCAAAATAAACATGTCAACCTCAAGGATTAAAAGCAGAGCCAAGTCAGTGTTTCCTATCAACTGCAGAAAAGAAAAGAGACATCAGTGAAAAGCGAAAAAGGACTTGTGGACATTTGAAAGTGGGTGCAAAGATAAATTGATTTGATAAATCCATTAAAAACTCATTGCATACTTCATAAGAATCATTGGTCACTTGCAGAGAATTAGAAGTTTTAAGGCAAAATGAAAATTTGAGTTTTTGAGCCAAAATTTGGCCAAGTATCGAGGCGATGCGTGCCTAGAGGCAAGCGCTGCGCCCCTAGCCAAAATTCCCATGAAAAATATCAAAGCGTTGCGCGCCTGCCTATTTTTCCCGACAGGCTCGACACAGAAATATGGGCACTGCGCACTTGGTAGGCATTGTGCCTTTGTTGCGTGCAGCCCGACCTGACACCATGAGCAGGCGTTGCGCCTTTGTTGCATGCAACCCGACCCGACACCACGGGCAGGCGCTGTGCATTTTACCTGGGAGGCTTCTAAGCCCTGCAAATGCCCAAATCACCTCAAAAAACTTCTTCAGTCTACCTCCAAGGGTCCTTCAAGCATGTTTAAGGGCAGATGCCATCAAATGCACTCATTAGCAAGTTTTGTTTGATGATTTAATTAAAAGGAATGAACCCCTAAGGAGCAGCCCTGGGGCTTGAAACTTGAAATCTCTATTTAAGCCTTCCTCCATATGCTTTCAAAGAGAATCAGTAATAAACAGAAGGATTACATTATGAAGGGTTGCTTATTCTTCATAAACACTTGTTCATTCATCCACTACATTGTAAAAACTGTTATTCCACCATTTCTCCACTTCATTTTTATTATGCAATCCTAGGATTTTTCTCAAAACAGAGTGGTCAAATAATCAAATGAGAAAGAGGGAAATGAAGAAGGAAACATTGAAGAGTGATGTCAGCATGGAAGATGTAAATGATACAATGGGAAAAGATTCATAAGACAACAAGGAAGTGAGCCAAGATGTCAGTGTGCAATCATAATGGACATGATATCAGTGAGAACAATGATGCAAAAACAAATGATGAAGAAATCAGCCAAGAAAAGGGTAATAATGAAGCACATAACAGTGAGCATAATGACAGTGGATCAGATAAGAGAAATAAGGCAGAAAAGCAGTAATAGGATAAAGAGGCCTATGAGGCATGATGAACCATGGGGCTAAAGCCAAAGGAGAACTTGATAAACTTGTTGCTCCATCCCCTACAGACATCCCATAACCCATGAGGAAGATAAATTCAAATTTTGACAATTTTGGTTTTTCGTTGTTTTTTAGGAGCAAGGGCGCAGCACCCTTAGCACTGCGCTTTTTCCTCAGGCATCCATTGGAGGAAAAATTGGCATTCTTGGGATTATATTTACAAGTACATCACATTCACCAAGTTTCAAATCATTTAGAGTAGCTTTGGTCATCCAAAAGGCCCAAAAACATGCAAATTTTCACCTTTCTGCCATATTTTCAGGGTTGGTGCTGCGCTTTTAGCAACCTTGGGAGTCTTGGTTTTTGAATATTTTATTGGATTCCAATCAGAAAACCAAGGGAATTTTTGGAAATTAAACTTGATAGGCTTTCCAACGAGCCATCACGGAGCTCATTCCGACATCGGGAAGGCCTTCAAAACTTAGTTACAAGTTGACCTATTTTTCATGTGCAAGCGCTGCGTCCTTGCAAAAAAGTCAACAAAACACATTGAGATATTTTTGGAAGTTATTGAGGGCCTCAAAGTTAGATCTTTTTCCAAATATAGGTGTTAGTAGAAATTTTTCATTTATTAAAATAGGATATTTGCGCCTTGGGCCTTGCATGGTCTCAAAGGAAAAATTTGATATTTATGAGCAATTAATGGCCTCCAAAACCCTAGTTAGGGTTTTTGACTCTCCTTTGCATGATAAATACTGGATGAGGGCCTCATTGTTCATGTTGGTTGAAGTTTGGTTTTCACTTGTTGAACTGAGCATAGGCTCTGAGTTGTAAAGATTTTTTGGCTTTGGAGCCTTGTAATCCTTTTGGACTGAATAACAATGGAGCCAAGCACCTTGCAGGATTCATGAACATGGCTAATGGTGATGATTTTATTGTTTTGTTCTCATTTTCTTATGTTTTACATATTGTTTCATCCTTCTCTAGCCTTAGAACAGAAGTTTTAGCTTAAGGAATGCTGTCAAAATTTCATTAAGTCTATATGCTTCTCTTGCTTTCATGTTTTCCTCTACTAGGTCAGTTTAGAGAATTATTAGTTTCTCTCTAGACCACTCAGCTTGTTTATCTCATGAATGATTCAATGGATTCAGTGTCAAATAGGTTATGGTTAGCCCTACCCTTTCAAATCACTTTAAACATTGTTTTTGAGGTCTTGTCTTTTAAGTATTTCTAGTTAGGGTTTAGTTGGAGAGGTTTATGATTTTCCATGCCCTTTTGCTCATATTAAATGGCTGCCTTGAAGTTTCTCTGTAGTTTTATTAAATAATTTAGGAGTTCCCTTTCTCTTATCATTGCTATATGTTTATCTTAGATGTTTTCTTTGCCTAAAGGCGAAATCACTAAAGACTATACAAGTTTATTGCTCTCTAGGGTGTGCCAGATTGTTGCTTGCTAGGGTTTGGTCGAAGAAGTATGATATGCCCTGTCTTTGGTTTTGTCTTCATGCATAGTATCCTTAGAGGCCTTTCTTGTTGTATTATTTGACAAAGGATTCTTAACTGCCCTTTGCATCTACTTTGTTCACAATTTTATGTTCACCCCACTCACCTCAGCCTTGAAGATCCATTCAGCTTTGTTAAACTTTCCCTCCAAAGTATCCTTAACCATATTGTTGTGACTTTCTAGACCTATTGCAGACTCCATAGCCCAATGGTCTAAACCTCTCCTACTTTATATATTTCCCTTGACAACCTACCCAACCAATCAAAACAAAAAAACAAACCCTAAACCTAATATCTAGCCTAAAATAAAAACCCTAAATGCTATCAAGTTACATCTTTTACACAAGCATAGAGAGAGCCCTCTCTGAGTCCAGGAAGGCTAGGTCCTAGGACTCCAAAGATTGGTTTAATGTTACCATTTTTCATTTGTTCTGCCAATCTAACAAATTACGGGGACCTAACAGATGCTGACAGGTCTGGGGAACCAAGTTACTTCCAAACACTAGCAGCCATCACACAAGTGGAGGCGCCTTCCTCGATTATACTCCGTTGAACAGTGAAATTTTTTATTGAGAGTGCTATTTGAAAAGAAACAGATGGATGAAGGGGGGATGTTATTCTTTATCAATGTAAAAGACGCTCAAATAATCATCAAAAGGATCCATAGTTCCAAGACTAGACAGTAGATATTTCTGTTAGGATGGCCACATCCGGAGGACTTCCAACATTGACATGGAAACAAGAGACTGCAGCAAGTCATATAATATATTGTAAGTATGGACAGCTTGAGAACTACTCGTATTTCGACGTAATGGTCCTTTGGTGATCTTAGGATGAACCTCTACCTTAGGAATAGGGATCTGTAAGGTACCATTTAGGGATGAAAGGGGATTAGTGGAAACTTTGGTTTGGGAATCAATCATTGGCTTATCATGAGCATTTTCATATTGGCACGACTGAGCCTGGAGGTTGATGTCTTCGGAATTCATCATGATAATCTGGTAACTTCCATTCCCAAGTTGTAAAGGTTGATGAGCTGGAGGATTCTGGAAAATTGGGTGGCCACATATCCTTGATGACGAAATGGATTGGTAAGCACTGCCAACTATGAAGAAGGAGGGGGAGGTGGAGCGATGGGCTAAGGTCCTCTCGAGGCAGTTGTTTGATCTTCCCATGCCTGATACATCTGAGGTAAAAGGGTACATTCATGTGTGTAATGGCAAAAAGTATCACAATAAGCACGTGATTTATTGGTTATAAGGGTCTTGTTATGCTTGGGTTTATTCATGTGTGTAATGGCCATAAGTATCACAATAAGCACAAGATTTATTGGTTCTAAGGGCCTTGTTATGCTTGGGTTTTCAACCCTGTTGTTGGGTTGCGGGATTAGGCTGCTCACCCTATTGGAATTAGGTTGTATACCTTGGCTTCCTTGATTACACTGCGGTTGTTGGTTATGATTACCCTTCCCCTTATTCCTTATCTTGGGGTTAGGGGCAATGTTAGCGCTATGTTGAGCATACACTTGACTCTATGGAGGCAATTGTTGTTGCGGAAGAGGCGGTGGAGGCATGGAAAGTTTAAGAGTTGGTGTCACTATGGATGGAGCACTAGGCAATGCGTAGGGAAAATAAGGATTCACAACAACATTTTGGTATCTAGGTTGAGCAACAGCTGGCCCTGGCATCGACTCATGCAAATGGAAAAATGTATATGATGTGCTTGTACTTTGGTAAGATTTGACACACAAAGGATCAAAAGGGGGATCCGTGTAAGAACTATTCCACCCTTGGGGTTGACCATAACTCATAGGAGGTTGAGAATATGACGATGGGTGGGGTTGGGGAAGTAATCCAATAATACTGTCAGCATCGAGCCGAGGGAGATCAGGAAGCACAATATAAACATAACATAATTGGGCATATATCATATCATATTTCAAGGCTATCTAGAGAACTTATTCCTCTATCTCAGGGAAGTGAGAGGTGACATATTTACACACAACCTTTGAACTCAGGAACTTTACATAGACTCTTCCTTCTATGTCGCTCTTGTACATGGTCAGAAAGGTGAGTGGTATAAGTTTGACAACAGGAAGTGAATAGTTCAGTACTGGTGTCATATCGAAGAGGTAATTGGAAATATGAAAGGAAGGATTTGGAAAGAGTCACAAAGGTGGAGTGTGAGGCATGTAGTTGGTCGACATACCACTTGGAAACAACTCTAATTAGAGTGCATTGGAAGAGACGAAGAAAAATGGAATTGAATGAGAACTACATGTGGAAAGAGCAAGTGATTGGTAAGGTCTTCTCCATGATTACCATCAAAATTGGGGACTTCTAAGGGGGGTTTGTTTGGCATGGGGGGTCAGGTCTGGTCATGGAGAAGGGGATCATTGATGATATGGATTAAGCTGGGGAGGATCAAACCTGCCATGAAGGGAAGTAAGGGGGAATTAGTGGCCATATCTGAAGAGGTTTTGGTGTTACTTCCTATAGGGTTACCCTGGTTGATATAAATGTTACAACCTGTAATTCCAACACCCACATTAGCACCTGACATTGGTGGTGATGTGGGGTTGAGAATACACAGAATTAGAGGAAAAACTAGAAGAACCAAAGGAACTAGAGTATGTATGTTTACTAGGTGGAGGACTGGGCATATGGACCCTTACTCTTCGAGCAGGGGTGAGAGTATCTCCTAAAGGAAACTGGGGGTGAAAAAATGCATAAGGGGAACAATGGTGTCGAGACAAAGAAAAATCAAAGGGTGATGATATGAGAAAAGAGTAACAAACAACAAACAAACACCTAGTGCAGAGGTGCAAGTGTAAAACAACTATAATGATATGCTACTCTAATCCAAGAAAACATGTCCTATCAAAGAAAAAATAACCTCTAGAATAAGGTGATCTAAATCCTAAAAAAAATCCTAGTTCTACTATTTTAGATTACCTTCCATGAGACTTCTTACTTGACGAAATACGATCCTCGCAAGCATAGTTTTCTAGAGAAAGGTAGAGTAGAGGAGCGACTACTTGCCCACATCAAATCCTATAGGGTGTTTTACTAAGACTGAACACTAAGGTTAACTACATCCCACAGGGGTAGTCAAGTCTTGGGCTTCTAGGTAGTCAGTCACTGACATGGGATTCCCTACTAGGATGTTGGGTAGCCTTGAGGAGAACCGCTCGCACCGTGACCTAAGCCTAAACCCCTCTGAATCAAGTCTCTGGCACGCCCTATCTTTGGACCGTGGGATGGTGAAGGATTTTAAGCTCCCTAGGATATAAAATTTCTATGTCTCAAGTAAGCGATCACTAGGTGTTTTTGGAATCTTATCCCACTGATCCTACACCTAACTACAAATATTGTTTATGCCCTAGTGTCCAAGTGGGATTAATCTATATGAGTTAAGTTATTATTATGGTGGAGTGTTTCAAGTCTTGGCTTTGCGGCTAAAAAGAACATCACATTCGATTTAGGTGTGCATGTGTGTAAAATGTGTAAAGCGGATGAGTTAATTAAGCATATTTTGATCATGCCATTGCTGCTAAAAATAAAGTGCATAAACTGTAAATAATACTAAAAATGAACAACAAATTCAAGCACACAATCCCCCACCCAAGAAGGAAATCAAGTAGCACAAAAAATTACGACAAACAAGCAACTCAAAGAAATAAAAAAACGTCAAAAGATCTATTGTCTAAGGGACTGGGATCTAAAGGAAAAAAATTGTGAAAAGCGATGTTGAAAACCAGCAAAAAAAAGAAAGCAAAATGTTGTAAAACGGTAGAAAAAAAGTTTAAAATGGCAAGATGCACAAGGGGATCCAAAAGTGGAAATACAACATAAAATTCTAAAGGTAATGGAGTGCTATAAAAACTTGTCTAAAAAGACTGCCAAAAGTTGGAAAAAAATTTGTAAAACAATGGTTGAAAATGTTGCATCCTAAATAGTTCCTCAACTCAACAATTCTCTTCCTAAATGATAAATGTGTACTCTAAACCCTAGGGGGATTTTTTTCTTCCTCAAAATGAGAAAAATAATAAGTGAATCTAGGCCTAGAGGTGACTAAAAAAAGAACATAAGCCCTTCCCATAACACAAGCAACACTCTCAGTGAAATCTAAAAAAAAAAAAAAAAAACCCACCCAAGAAGGAAATCAAGTAGCAAGAAAAATGACGACAAGCAAGCAACTCAAAGAAATAAAAATGGCCAAAAGATCTATTGTCTAAGGGACTAGGATCTAAAGGAAAAAATTTGTGAAAAGCGATGTTGGAAACCAGCAAAAAAACATAAAGTAAAATGTTGTAAAATGGTATAAAACGAGCTACAAATGGCAGGATGCACAAGGGGATCCAAAAGTGGAAAAAAAAACACAAAACTCTGAACGGAATGGAGTGCTATAAAAACTTGTCTAAAAATACTGCCAAAATTTGGAATAAAATTTGTAAAACAATGGTTGAAAAATTTGCATCCTAGACAATTCCTCAACTCAATAATTATCTTCCTAAATGATAAATGTGTACTCTAAACCCTAGGGGGATTTTTCCTTCCTCAAAATGAGAAAAATTCTAAGTGAATATAGGCCTAGAGGTGACTAAGAAAATAACAAAATACCTTACCATTGTCATGTAGGAAAATCCTCTCTACGGACAAAGACGATCCCTCTAGCCCTAGGATGGGTCTAGTAACAATAAGGAACAATTAGAAACCTACTTTCCTAGATTGAAAATGCATGCAAATGGTGAATAGATCACCTACCTCAATCTGATGCTAATTCCCATTTGAATCCTTTGGTCCTTTGCGTTCCGTGGTCATATATTCGCCGCTACCGGTGCTTGGTTACTTGCACAAGGGATCAAACGACAGCAAATGTGAAAGCATAACATATATAATGCATATACAACATACGTAGTTGATCAATGAGAACTAAGAATCCAATCACACATTAAATACATGAATGGATAACATGAACCAATCATATTATATTAAAATAGAGAGGGGGAGTTAAAACTTGCGCATTGATGTCACAACTCTCCTTCGATGAGTATTGATCTAGGCACGTCTCCAAAGTGCTATTTCATCTTGATGTGGAGGGAAAAAAGACTCAACTCTCACTCGATACCTATAGCAACAAAATGTCTCTCTATTGTTCTTATGTATCTGTTCTAACTAGCAGAGCTATGGGATATTGTCCATTATATAGCAAAGGAGGAGGGAGCATGGATCCACTTTAGGTGGGTAAATGGGTTATCCCTTTGGGTGGTTCCACTTTTGTAGGAACAAAGAGCCCAAAGGGATACACTTAGCTCTATCCTCAAGAAAAAACAACCAGCTCTCCCCGCGAAGCTTCCAGATCTCGAAGCTTCAATTCCATTTTTTAAAAAGTTCCCAAAAGAGGATAACCGCGAGTATGAGCCTCATTCCAACGTCGATCGACGCATCCCTAGACCAAAAAGAGGCCATCGGCGCGAGCAAGACACGGAGAGGGTGCACAACTCCAAATAATTAGGTTTTCAAGAAGCTTCTTCAGGAATGGTCAACGGAGAGTTTATTCATTGTGCTGAAAAGGACATGAAGACATATTTTCATGACGGAAAATATGCACAGGGGCCACTGTTAGGGGTCTCCAGGATCAAGAACAGTGAGTACAGGTACAGTGACAAATTTTTGTGTGATAGATGCCCCCTAAAGCATGAAGTCCGAACAAAGTGAGGGGTGAAATGCTTTACGAATAAGTTCCAAGACCAAGACGTCGTCCTCGGAAAACCTGCACAAATAAACACGCATATACATAAACTAGTATCTCTGAAATAATCACATGACATAAGGTATGGATGCAGCCATCCATAGAAGTAATCATGAAACAGGATCTGAGGTATGGTCGCATCCATCCAAGCAAAGAGGATCACAAATATAGACTCAAGGTGTTAGCGCTAGAATCAGCACTTGGACTGCTTCAATTGTTTGAACAGTCACATCCTAAGCTCTGGGGAAATTTAATGATTTGGATTATATAATTGGTAGGTGGTTTAAGCTCCCAATCACTGTAAAGGGATTTCAGCCAGATTCATTGTCACACTAATGAGGGTATTGAGACCTGTTATGGTAGCAAAAGATAAGTTTGTAGCCTATTGAAGGATGAAAGTGTGAAATAATGGAAGGGATAGTGGGTCTGCAAGGAATAATCCACTGATTTGATGAAAAATAACACAAGAAACAGTTTGAAAACATATAAACAATAGAAGGCTATATCACGACTTACAATAATCCTATTGAATATCATGAAAAGTCACTGTCATAAGGAATGCTCTCTAAACTGTCATTATATATATCTCATCAAGAAAGATCATTAAGTAAGACTGATAAAAGTTGATAAGATACATAAACACATCAAGAGGCTCATAAAAAAATACAACATCATTTGAAATTACAAATTGCAACTAAAGAGATTGAGGTGTGGAAACACATAGAAATATTAACAATACACATATCAAGTAGGTAATAAGTCCTCAAAAGTCTTTTTCAATATCATTAACTAAAAAAAGTACATTGATCATATGAGTATAAGATTCACAAACAGTGAACCCTTTCTCCATTGAGTTTCATCATATAGATACAAAAGATATTATGCTAACATTTCCACACAAAAGTATGAATATGTTCTAAAGAATTTATTACATTCCTATACAAAAGGTGAGGCATATCCTTAACCTTAATATAAAGTAGTGCAATATAAATAAAATAAACATCATGATTGCCTATAGTCTGAAGTGGCTGGAATGATGTGGCAATCTGATAGCAGATTACTCCTCTTTTCTGGTACAACCACTTCCTCAAAAAGTGCAACCAACAGCTGAGGATGACATATGGTTGTTTCCCCAAAAAGTGAAAAACGGAATTCTAAAATTTAGGAGGGAGCTTGATCAATTGACACCTGGCAGCAGCTTCTTCTGTTCATAATGCATGCATGTAATTATTCCTCAATAGCACCCTTTGAGACTTGAACAAAAACTGCCTCCACTTCCTTCATACAAAAACTCAGGAAATAATAACTGCCCTTTTCAGAATTAGGTAGCTTTTATCAGAAAAATTTCAAATAGTTGCATTTGTTGATTAGGCCAAAAATGTGTTAGCTTATCCTAAATGGATTAGATAAAATCAAGTATTGAAGCGAATATTTTGAGAGACTCTGCCTTAGTGAGCCTTTTAGTTCTTTTTCATGTATGCTTTTTTTTCTAAGTTGTGGCCTTCTTGGCTTCCTTTCCTGGGTTTTCATCAACATTGATGATTTCATCTCTTATTCTAGGATTAGCAATCAGTTTTCTATTCAATCTAAGTTTGTTTTTAGGCCTAGTGTGAGGCCTCTTAAGGTATGGGTTAGGAATACATGAAACCCTTCTTCTCTTCTGCATCATACTAATAGACTAACCTTCTTCATACTCTATCTCTGAGACATATTCATCAGTGTTGTCTTCTTTGAAGGATGAATAAGAGTGAATGACATTTTTATCCTTTCTCCTAGTAGATGTCTTGGATGTCTTGAGGGAAGAAAACAACTGAGCTAGTGTTGGTTCCTATATTAAAGGGGTGTCCCTGTTTTCTTCTTTCTCTGATGCAAATGTTGGGATGGAGTGTTGAACTGGAATAAGATATTTGATTGGTGCTTGAACTGGTATTTGAACTAGTACTTCAGGGTTTCCTTCCTCTGAAGTTTCTTCTCCTAGGATCAACCTTCTTATGCCTCTATATATTCAGGAAGAAGCTATGTTTTCCTCATATGTATACTTAACTTTCTTACTAGGTTGAGTTTGTCCTTGCTTGAATCTCATGGAAAGTTCTCTGTTGAATGCTACAAAATTCTGAGGTTCCTTTGTAGATTTCCTCACATAAACCTTTTCTATTGGCTTCACCATGGGTATGGGAGTGACAGGTTCAGTTCGAGCTCTCTTAGCTGAACTTCTATTTTGCCTACTAGTTGATGGGATAGACTAAGTTGGCTGTGAACTGTTTGGCATAGGTGTTGTACTAGTTTGTTCATGTGCATTTTTCTTCTTGGGTCTCCCTACCCTCCTCCTAGAGTTGATACTACCAAATCCCTCCTCTGTTAGGAATTTATCCCAGGTAATATTTTTCTTCTTAAGGTGGTATACAATCAACATTTTTATTAAACCCCTATGATAGAGGTCATGCAGGGAATAGTTAGGGATTTTTTGCAACTTCAAGAACATTTTAAGCAAGGATATGTATAGGAAGAAAGGAAAATTCAAAGGTTTGACACCTGAGATATGAGACATAAATCTCATTTGATATTGATGAATAGAGGAGAATCTACCTTCACAAGTAATTTAGCGTTGCATAGTGGTTATTACATGTTGCCATTCTGCCCCAAAATAGGAAATATGCATAGTTGGAGTCCATTTGGCATTCACATGCTCAGGTTTGAGGAAAGGACTTACTTCTGTTTGCAACATTTTATTCTTGAACCAGCGTTCTCCAGTGGCCGAGGTTTGAGTAGCTCTGGCTATCATGGTTTCATAGATTTTGAAATTTTTTCTCCCAATCAAAACTCTCGGCAAAGGCTTGTGCTAAAGCTACATTTTCTCTGGAAAATTTCTCCAAAAACTTATACCATCCTGTTGTCTTAAATCGGGGCTTTTCTCTAGCATCAACAAACCTGGTGTTTGTTAGCTCAAACCGGTTAACGTTCCCACCTTTTCCCATTCTTCTCAACAGCTAAGCTCCCTCTAAATGCACAATTTTTCAACTTGGAGGTAAAACCCTACATGCAGCCCTGATTTCTTGCCTTGGAATGATAAACTGGTTGCTGGAGGATGTGACTATGTTAGTTGTAACCTCCACAGAGAACCTTTGTCATGAGAATAGTGAGCCTAAAAATCTAAAGCTACGCCTTTAGTTACAGTATGGTTTAATGGCACGATTTGAAATGATTCAAATATGAGCGCCAAGTCACCTCATAACTCATAACACTCCCCTGCATCATTTAACAATTGATACCTTGTACCTTAATTTCTGATTCAGCCTTAATAGGGTAGTTATAGGTTAGCTACATTAATAAAATAATCATTCACCTATAATAATTCTCCTAAATCAAAAAATAACTACTCTTTTAAAAAGAATAATCATGTCATAACATAGAATATCTTCAATCAACTTCAAAGAGGAATAATATTTTCCCTAAAAATACTCCTTGCAGCTCCTTTGTAGTTCCGGAGAAATAGCTGCCTTTATCTCTATTTTACAATGTAACCAAACTTCAAAGAAATAGCTGCCCTTTTCTCTGTGTCACCAATGAAAATAGGTTCGTGAAGAAATAGCTGCCCTTTTCTCTGTGTCACCAATGTAACCTTCAATTTGGAGAAATATCTGCCCTTTTTTTTATCACTGTGTTACCAATGAAACTTTCACAAGGGTAGCTATAATACCGGAAAGAGTAGTTATTATTTTATTAAAAAAATTACCAATAACCTTCGACACTAACCTAAGGTAAAATAGTGGTTTTAAACTCTTTTATGAACCTAAGACACAATACCACCTATAAAACTTAAAAATCTTTTCAGTTTTGAGACTCTTTTTGGCTTTTATTGAAAATGACTCGAACTTTGACATAGGCTATGAAACAAAAAAGATTTGAAAACAATGATACAATGGCGGTTAGACTATTAACATTATAGTGCTAACAGTGGCTCCTATTGGGGATGAATTCCTCCTTGTGAGGCTTCAAGATTGTAGACTCAGTGCCTTAAAACTTTCAAGACTCAGAAGACTTCTGGAAATTATGACTAGGACTGACCTTTGATTGACTAGACTCAAGACTGACCTGATTTACAGACACAGGTACCATTGGGCATGGTGTTTTAATGACACATCACTCCGGATTCTTACAATGGAATGAATAACTAACTTATCGAACATAGAAATTTTTAAGAAAATGACCACCAACTGGACCTCTAGTCAGCTAATCATCATCTAGATGCTTGAGCAGAATTGTATTGTTTCCAAAACTTGAGCAATTCTGAATGGCCCAAACCATAAATTGTCAAACTTACCATGCTTTACATGGTCTTCCCTCTTGACATCCCATCGCAGCACCAAATCATTTTCCTGAAATAATTGCTGATTTTCTCTTTTGTAAAAAATAGATTTGACTTTAGTCTGTATTTCTGTACTTTTTCCATCAGCGATTCTCTGATTTGATGAGCTTCTTTCAGCTGCAACATTCTCCTTTGAATTGAATTTTCATCATCAATTTCATCTTGCGGAAAATTCATAACAGGAAGAGCTAATTGCAATGGCATTATATCATCAATACCATAAACAAGTCGAAAGGGAGACATTTCGATTGATTTTTTGCCACTGACCTTGTCTTCCCAAAGAGCATGAACTAGTTGAGTGTCCCAATTTCTCTTATTTTAAGGAAACATCTTCTTAATGATTCTCACTAAGATTTTATTGGATGACTCAGCTAACCCATTACCTTGAGGGTAAAAAGGTGTAGAATGAGTCAATTCAATACCATATTTCTGACAGAAGTTGTTCACATTGGTAGACTTAAAAGCCATTGCATTATTAGTCACTAATTTTTGAGGAAAACCAAATCAAGATATAATTTTTTCCATCATAAATTTGATTATTACCGTGTCAGTGGCATTCCTGGTTGGAATAGATTCGATCCACTTAGTAAAATAGTCTTTAGTTGTAAGAATCCATCTATGCTGGCCTGATGAAGGCGAATGAATCTCACCAATGAAGTATAACCTCCACTGCTGGAAAGGAACATCTACTGAAATAGGAATAAGAGGTAATGGAAGTAGCTTTTGTTTACCAGCAAACTTTTGACATTCAACACAAGTCCTTACTTTGGCAAAAACATCAGAGAAAAGAGTTGGCCAATAATAGCTAGCTCTTAAAATTTTGTTTGCAGTGGCTTTCCAAAACAAATGTCCGCGACACACCCCTGCATGTATCTTTTACATAATATCCTGGGACTCAGCTTCATCTACACATCTTAATAAGACTCCCACTGGGTCTTTCCAGTAAAGATGGTCTTCCAAGATGAAATACTTAACATCCTTCAATTTAAAAGCTCTCCTTTTTCACTTCTCCATTTCAGGGGGACAGCTGAAATTTAAAAAAAAGTATACTATATCCTTACACCAATTTGAATGAAATACTTCAGGATAATTAAATATACCTTCTACATATTTTTCCTCGGTTATCTCCATATTTAGATCTAGAGCCTTGCAATTAGATTCAGCCATCAAGCGAGCTAAGCCTTGTCCTTTTATCAATTTAGTAGGTCTGATCTCAATATCAAATTCCAGAATCTTGGTTAACCATATTCTCCTTTTGCCATCTGTTTTTGGTAGCAATACATCTTTAACAATGATATTTGGTACAAAAGCAACAATTTTTTAATGTAACACATAAACTCGAAAATACTTTAAAGCCTTAACTAGTGCATATTCTTGTTTTTCAGTCAAGTTGTAATTTAATTCAACATCTCTTAAAGCACGACTGAAAAATGAAATAGGTTGTTCTAAACCTTCTTTGTTCTTTTGTAACAAAACCGCTACAATTGTCTCTTCTGAAGCATAAGAAAAAATCAGAAAATCTTTTTCAAAATCAGGGCTGATTAAAACTAGAGCTTGAGTCAAGGCAAACTTGATTGCTGAAATGAGATTTTTTTGCTTCATCTCGCCACCTGAATTCTACATCTTTCTTCAGAAAGACATTTATGTGTTTGATCGGCTTTGTAAAATTTGGTACAAAGCGCCTCAGAAAATTAATTTTCCCCTAAAATGACTGCAATTATTTTTTATTCCTTGGAAAACCAATCTTCTGAATAGCCTAAACTCTCCCTGGATCAATATAGATACCACTTTCTATCACAATATGTCCCAATAATTTTCCTTCTTGAACAACAAAGTATGATTTCTTTGGGTTCAAGGACAAATCAAATTTTCTACATTTGTCAAAACTTGTTTCAAATGTTTCCAATGATCTTCATCTGATTTCGAAAAGACTGTAATATCCATTGCCTTGTTGAAATGTTGCATCTGCATTCATTAGACCAAATGGAATTTTTTTTACATGAATGTCCCCCAGGGTGTAGTAAATGTTGTCTTTTCCATGTCTCGTTTATCAACTGAGATTTTATTATACCCTGAAAATCCATCTATCATTGAAAATATTTTGGAGCCTACAACTTTCTGCAAAATATAATCCATCTTGGGTAATGGATAATTATCCTTCAATGAACATCGGTTCAAATTGTGAAAATCAACACAAATTCTTATTTCACCATTCTTCTTTCGAACCGGGACGATATTAGCTACCCAATTAGAAAATCTTAAAAGAAGAATTATTTTTTCTTCTCATAATTTTCTGATTTCTTTTTCAATGATAGGGAGCAGCATGGGATTGATATGCCTTATCTTCTATGATACAGGTTTTGCTTCTGCTTTTAGAGTAATTTTTTGCTCCATTAGACCTCTATCATAGGTCTTTGACTCACTATAGGACCATGCAAAAATGTATGCATATTGTTTCAACGGCTTGACATATTTTGTTCTAGTTTCTGGAGAAATAAATTTAAAAACTTTAGCTAATTTTGGTTGATCTTCTGTACCAATATTGCAGTCAATTGTACTCTCTCCATCAACTTTATTTTCAGGCTTTAAAAAGACATCATTATTTTCAAACAACCTCTCTAAAGGAACTAGGCCTTTAGGAATGTGGTTAGTTTTCAGATCAATAATGTCTTTCCCAGCCATGGTCTTTTTGAATGACTTACTGTTTTGATTTTCAACAATGTCCCGCTCATCATCAATTTGAATGTCTGCAAAATCTTCAACACACTCTAAAAAATTTCGAATTTCCTTGTCATCTTCAAATACTTACCAGTATTTGATATTATCAGGAATAGAAGGTCTGTATTTTATTTGAACATCATATGTTGCCTTGACATCAAGAGGAACTTTAAAATTACTAGCAGCAATAGTTAGTGAATCAACGATTCCTCTCTACTGACAAACTTTACATTCAATGCTAAAAAATAATGCTCAATCAAGTCCCACAATTCATTCCAATAATTCTTCAATTTGAAACTTTTCAGTTGATAGTTGTTTCTCACCTGCCTTATCACCAATTCTGAATCACCAAAAGCAACTAGTGTTTCAGCTCCCAAATATTTTGTTGCCTTCGTACCCAAAACAAGTGCCTCATATTCAACATTATTATTAGTGGTGGAAAATTGCAGTTTATATGATATCATTACCCTTTTCTAAGTGGGAGAAATGAGAACTACACCGGCTCTCGATCCTTCTCTTGATGAGGCTTCATCACAATACAATTTCCATATTTGAACTCCCTCTAAATTTTGTTCATTTGTATCTTGGAAATGTTGTTTTTCATTGATTTCAGGCTAGAAATTGTTATCATCATTAGCGAGGTGTAATATGGATGACCCCAATTCCTTCTCCTCAACATATATAGGATGATTTGAGGGATTATGCTAATCGGTGATGATATAGGCCATTTGGGTTTCCCTATATAACCTCCTGAGTTCAACTCCAAACATTGGAATTGTGGCATATGACATATACATCTGAAGAGTGCCTCTCAATTTTTTATACCAAGATCTGGAAAGAAGCTTTCAAAATCTAGAAGGTATGTCTGCAGCTACTATGTCCATCACTAAACTTTTCATAGGAATCTGGGTAAGAGAAACAACCAAGTCTTTAATCACTCCTAAACACTTGACGTTTTTGGAATCAAAGGTGAATAAGTCATGGTATTTCTTGGTGATTTCTAATCCTAATTAATCCATCACTTTATTTGGCATTAGATTGTGAGAAGCCCCAGAGTCTAATAAACAATTATGCCATAATTTGTCATGTATATTGAGTGAAAGATAGAAAGGTGGTGAACTATCATCATTATGGTCTTGGACATGGAAGCCTAAGTAAATAGTAGTATATTCATCCTCAAGATTGACTAAATCAGGAGCGAGAGGTGGTTGTAACAGGCTTTTAAATGACTCTTTGTATGTTTGATTTTTCAACAATTCAAGAAGTGGAACAAGGATCTTGATTTTATTGAGTTCTGATTTGAAACTGAAATAAAGGGGAGCTAATTCTTTATTTTTTGTAGAACTTTTGATGATTGGGGCAGAATTATGAGGTGGAGGGACATCATTAACTTTCGCCTTTTGTTTAGCATCTTGTTTATCACAATCTTATTTTTATTGAGGTTGCTAAACAAGACCTTTGGACCTCAGAGGATAATTTTTTTTTGAGTTTCTTGTTGTTTTTTGTCATTTTGTGCATGAATTTGAGCATTCTCATCATTTGAAAATAGATACATCCTTGATTGGTCTTCATATTCTTGCAAATTCAAACAATTTGATTGTGATGTTTCTCCCACGAGGTTTATGTCTTCATTTTCTTTCTCATGTTCTTGTTGCTCTTCTTCAGAAAAATTATTCAAAGGAGGCTAAACATTTTGATCATTAGCATTCCTCCTTGGGCGTTGTAAGATTTGTTGACGCTGAAAAGGTCTTCTGAAGGGAGCCTGATTTCTATTGGCTTCATTTTGATTGGCTCTAGCAGCTGGTTTGTTCTCTAACTTCAGTTTTGTCATCTTAGAGGCAAGTTATTTGATCAAATTGAACATTTTATCAATCTTTTCTTCTACTGTAAGAGTTTTGTAGGAAGAAGGTTTTTCTTCTTTCATCTTCTTTTTGTCCTTTACTGCTTTCTCCTCTTCCATTTTCAATTTATTTGAAGCCATAATATTAGACTACACTCCAATTGTAGCCTCTTGCATATCCATCAATGTTTGTGCTTACTCAACCCTTAACCATAAAGCAAACTCAAAATCTAAAGCATTGGCAAAAGTTATCATAGTTGTGGTTTCAGGAGGCTTAATTTCTTCAGGATTTTTTTGAATTTTTTTATTAAACCTCTTTGTAAAATCAGCCAATGACTCATCTATCTTCTTTTTTAGAGTTCCAAACTCTATAAGGTAGTACACATAATATTTCCTATCACTCCATTGTTTCACAAATACTTCCTCCAATTCATCTATTCATGTTATTGAGTTTGATGGGAGAATTCTAAACCATTTATGAGCTTCTCCATCCAAGCTCTGAACAAAGAGTCTTGACCAGACATCTTCATGTTCAACGTTTTGGTTATCAGCATAACTATAGAAAGCAACCAAATGTTCCTCAGCAGAAACTCCTTCTCCCTCTCCTGTGTATTTTGGAAGATATTTCAAATAATCCCCTTGAGGAAGAGGATGCAAAGGTTGAGGAAGAACATGTGGTGCATATCTTGTAGCCGCTATCTTCTGGATCCTTATAAGGGCAGGTTGAGCCATGGCTTGCTGATGTATAATTGATGGATGACCGGTTGATGTAGTTGTTTGGGAACTAGGAATTACAATCTGTGAAATTTGAGTCTGATTTGGAACAACATAAAGTTGGAATTCTTGGGTTGATTCCTCAAGTTTTGGGATCGAAAACAATGGATTTTCAAAGAGATGAACATATGAGGTCTTGGTTTCACTTTCTACAGAAGAATCAAATTCAAAATTTGTCTATTGAGGGGATGAAGTAACTTCAACTTTATTTTGTTGATCTAAAAAGTTAGATAAGTTGAAAGTCAATCCTTCTAGAACATCCCCTTCTAGTGGATGAGAAGAGGATGACCCAACGAATAGATTTCGAGACAAAGGAAAATACTCTTTCTTAGGGGTATAAAAGGACCGATATTCAGGATGAGTTTGAAGAAAAATTAGAATGGTTTTAAAATATTCTTCAGTCAAAACATCCCTATCTAGAAAAGGTGCAATTGCCAATACTTGTTCCAACTCCCCTTCTGTCAGCACAAAGTCTTCTGATTCCTTATTGACACTTAAAACCTCTGTTTTTTCTTCTTTAACTAGAATAGTGCTTATCTCATATTTACTAAATGATGAGTGATAGAAAATTTCAGCTGAGCCTAGGTTAACATCATCTACTTTATTTTCTAGGGAGGCAGTTTCAACTTGATAATTTTCATCAGAATCTTTTGAAACTAAAACTTATTTTAATTCTAAAGTAGATGAGGGTACATTTTTATTTGGAATGTACTTTTTATGTACCTTCTTCACTGACTCAGATGTGGCTTCAAATGATCTATGTTTTCCTTTTGCATCTTTAATGATCTTCTCTGGGTCAGCAACTGGAGTCACAGTAGGTGATCTATGATTTCTTGTTGTAGTAGGAGGTCTTAAAACCCCTCTTCCTCTTTGTGGAGTTGCCAGGTGAACCAATTTGTCGTCTTCTTCAAGTCACCAATTTTTTTTCACCATCAAGAATTTATCATCAACAATTTAAAATAAGAGACTCGGAAGAATACTTCATTTCAAGGCCTTCGTCTCCTAAAAGACACACCTAAAGATGTTAGCGCTGGAATCAGCACTTGGACTGCTTCAAGTGCTTAACCAATCACATCATAAGCTCTAGGGAAACTTAATGATTTGGTTTATATAATTGGTAGGTGGTTTAAGCTATCAATCCTTGAAAATGTATTTCAGCCAAATTCATTGTCACACTAATGAGGGTATTGAGACCTGTTATGGTAGCAAAAGTTAAGTTTGTAGCCTATGGAGAGATGAAAGTGTGAAATAGTGGAAGGGACAGTGGGTCTGCAAGGCAGAAATCCATTACTTTGATGAAAAATAACACAAGAAATAGTTTGACAATATATCAACAAGAGAAGGCTATATCAAGACTTACAATAATCTTATTGAATATCATGAAAAGTCACTATCATAAGGAATTCTCTTTAAACTGTCATTATATATATCTCATCAAGAAATCTCATTGAGTAAGACTGATAAAAGTTGATAAGATACATAAACACATCAAGAGGCTCATAAAAACATGTAACAGCATTTAAAATTACAAATTGCAACTGAAGAGATTGAGGTGTGGAAACACATAGAAAGATTAACAATACACATATCAAGTAGGTAATAAGTCCTCAAAAGTCTTCTTCGATATCATTAACTGAAAAAAGTACACTGATCATATGAGTATAATATTCACAAACCACGAACCCTTTCTCCATTGAGATTCACCATATATATGCAAAATATATTATGTTGACATTTCCACAAAAATTTTGAATCTGTTCTAAAGAAGTTATTACATTCATATACGAAAGGTGAGGCTTATCCTTAACCTTAATACAAATTAGTGAAATATGAATAAAATAAACATCATGATGGCATATAGTTCGAGGTGGCTAGAATGATGTGGCAAGCTACTAGCAAACTGCTCCTCTTTTCTTGTACAACCACTTCTTCAAAAAGTGCAACCAACAGCTGAGGATGACATCTAGTTGTTTCCCCAAAAAGTGCAAACATAATTCTAAAATTTAGGAGGGAGCTTGATAATTTGACACCTCGCAGTAGCTTCTTCTGTTGATAATGCATGCATGTAATTATTCCTCAGTAGCACCCTTTGATAATTTAACAAAAACTTCCTCCACTTCCTTCAGCTTGATGTGGAGGGAAAAAGGTCTTAACTCTCACTCGATACCTATAGCAACAAAATGTCTCTCTGTTATTCTTATATCTCTATTATAACTAGCAGAGCTATGGGAGATTGTCCATTATATAGCAAAGGAGGAGGGAGCATGGATCCACTTTAGGTGGGGATATGGGTTAGCCCTTTGGGTGGTTCCACTTTTGTAGGAACAAAGAGCCCAAAGGGAAAGGCTCGGCTCTATCCTCAGGAACAAACAGCCATCTCTCAGCCACGAAACTTCCAAATCTCGAAGCTTCACTTCAATTTTTAAAAAAATTCCCAGAAGAGGATCGAAGTGATTATGAGCCTCATTCCAACACTGTTCGGCACATCCTTAGACCAAAAAGAGGCCATCAGTGCAAGCAAGACATAGAGAGGGAGCTTCGCTCAAGATAATTAGGTTTTCAAGGAGATTCTTTAGGAATGGTTAACGAAGAGTTTATTCATTGTGCTGAAAAGGACATGAAGGCATATTTTCATGATGGAAAACAGGAAGAGGGGTCACTGTTAGGGGTCTCCAGGATCAGGAATGGGGAGTACAGGTACATTGACAAATTGTTGTGTAACAGATTCCCCCTAAAGCATGAAGTCCGAACCAGAGTGAGGGGTGAAATGATTTAGGAGTAAGTTCCATGACCAAGAAGTCGTCGTCGAAAAACCTGCGCAAAAAAGCACACATATACATAAACTGGTATATCTAAAATAATCACATGACATAAGGTATGGATGCAACCATTGATAGAAGTAATCATGAAACAGGATCTGAGGTATTGTCACAGCCATCCAAGAAAAGAGGATCACAAATATAGACTCAAGGTGTTAGCGCTAGACTCATCACTTGGATTGTTTCAAGTGCTTGACCAGTCACATCCTAAGCTCTAGGGCAATTTAATGATTTGGATTATATAATTGGTAGGTGGTTTAAGCTCTCAATCAATGAAAAGGGATTTCAGCCAAATTCACTGTCACACTAATGAGGGTATTGAGACTTGTTATGGTAGAAAAAGATAAGTTTGTAGCCTATGGAAGGATGAAAGTGTGAAATAGTGGAAGGGAGAGTGGTTCTGCAAGGCATAAATCCACTTCTTTGATGAAAAATAACACAAGAAACAATTTGAAAATATATCAACAAGAGAAGGTTATATCAAGACTTACAATAACATTATTGAATATCATGAAAATTCATTTTCATAAGGAATTCTCTTTAAAATGTCATTATATATATCTCATCAAGAAATATCACTGAGTAAGACTGATAAAAGTTGATAAGATACATAAACACATCAAGAGGCTCGTAAAAACATACAACAACATTTGAAATTACAAAGTGCAACTGAAGAGATTGAGGTGTGGAAACACGTAGAAAGATTAACAATACAAATATCAAGTAGGTAATAAGTCCTCAAAAGTATTCTTCAATATCATTAACTGAAAAAAGTGCATTTATCATATGAGTAAAATATTCACAAACCACGAACCCTTTCTCCATTGAGTTTCATCATATATATACAAAAGATATTATGCTAACATTTCCACAAAAAGTGTGAATCTATTCTAAAGAAGTTATTACATTCTAATACAAAAGGTGAGGCTTATCCTTAACCTTAATACAAAGTAGTGAAATATAAATAAAATAAATAGCATGATGGCCTATATTTCGAAGTGGCTGGAATGATGTGGCAAGTTTCTAGCAGACTGCTCCTCTTTTCTGGTAAAACCACTTCCCCAAAAAGTGCAACCAACAGTTGAGGATGACATATGGTTGTTTCCCCAAAAAGTGCAAAACATAATTCTTAAATTTAGGAAGGAGCTTGATCAATTTACACCTGAAAATAGCTTCTTCTTTTGATAATTCATGCATGTAATTATTCCTCAGTAGCACCCTTTGAGACTTGAACAAAAACTTCCTCCACTTCCTTCATACAAAAAATCATGAAATAATAGCTACCCTTTTCAGAATTAGGTAGCTATTAGCGGAAATTTTTCAAATAGCTGTGTTTGTTGATTAGGCCAAAAATGGTGAGCCTCTCCTGAAAGGATTAGATAAAATCAATTATTGAAACAAATATTTTGAGAAACTCTGCCCTAGTGAGGCTTTTAGTTATTTTTCCTGTATGCTTTTGTAGTTGAGCTTTGGCCTTCTTGGCTTCCTTTCCTGGGCTTTCATCAGAATTGATGATTTCATCTCTCAGTCTAGGATTAGCAATCAGTTTGATATTCAGTCTAAGTTTTTTTTTAAGCCTAGTGTGAGGCCTCTTAAGGTTTGGGTTAGGAATATAGGACCCTTCTTCTCTTCTGCATCATACTACTAGACTGGCCTTCTTCATACTCTGTCTCTGAGAAATCTTCATTGGTGTTGTCTTCTTCGAAGGATGAATAAGAGTGAATGACATTATTATCTTTCTCCTAGTAGATGTCTTGGATGTCTTGAGGGAAGAAAAAAATTGAGCTAGTGTTGGTTCCTCTACTGAAGGGGTGTCCATGTTTTCTTCTTACTCTTCTGCAACTGCTGGGATGGATTGTTGAACCAGAATAGGATGTTGTACTGGTGCTTGAACTGGTACTTGAACTGGTATTTGAACTAGTACTTCAGGTTTGTCTTCCTCTAAAGTTTCTTCTCCTAGGATCAACCTTCTTATGCCTCTATATCTTGAGGAAGAAGCTCTGTTTTCCTCACGTGTAGACTTATCTTTCTCACTAGTCTGAGTTTGTCCTTGCTTGAATCTCATGGAATATTCTCAGATGAATGTTGCCAAAGTTTGAGTTTCCTTTGGATATTTCCTCAGATAAATCGTTTCTACTGGCTGCACCATGGGTATGGGAGTGATAGGTTCAATTCTAGCTCTCTTAGTTGAACTTCTAGTTTGCCTACTAGTTGATGGGATAGACCGAGTTGGTTGTGAACTGTTTGGTACAGGTGTTGTGCTAGTTTGTTCATGGGAATTTTGCTTCTTGGGTCTCCCTACCCTCCTCCTAGAGTTGATACTACCAAATCCCTCCTCTGTTAGGAATTTATCCCAGGTAGTATTTTTCTTCTTAAGCTGGTAGACAATCAACATTTTTATTAAACCCCGATGATAGAGGTTATGTAGGGAATAGTTAGGGATTTTCTGCAACTTCAAGGACATTTTAAGCAAGGATCTATATAGGAAGAAAGGCAAATTCAAAGGTTTGACACATGAGATATGAGAGAGAAATATCATTTGGTATTGATTAACAGAGGAGAATAAACCTTCACAAGTAATGTAGTGTTGCACAGTGGTGATTAGATGTCGCCATTCTACCCTAAAACAAGAAATATGCACAGTTGGTGTCCATTTGACATTCACATGCTCAGGTTTGAGGAAAGGAATTACTTATGTTTGCAGCATTTTCGTCTTGAACCTGCATTCTCCAGTGATCGAGGTTTGAGTAGCTTTGGCTATGATGGTTTCAAATATTTTGAAAGTCTTGCTCCCAAGATTGACTTTCTCCCCATCAAAACTCTCGGAAAAGGCTTGTGCTAAAGCTACATTTCTCTGGAAAATTTCTGTAAAAACTTATACCAGCCTACTGTCTTAAATTGGGGCTTTCTCTAGCATCAACAAACGTGGTGTTTGATGGCTCAGACCGGTTAACATTCCCACCTTTTCCCATTCTTCCCAACAGTTAAGCTCCCTCTAAATGCACATTTGTTCAGCCTAGAGGTAAAACCCTACACGCAGCCCTGATTTCCTGCATTGGAATAAATAAACTGGTTGTTGGAGGATGTGACTCCATTAGCTGTAACCTCCACATAGAACCTCAGTCATGAGAACAGTGAGTCTAACCCTCTGAAGCTACGCCTTTAGTCACGGTATGGTTTAATGGCACGATTTGAAATGATTCAAATATGAGCGCCAAGTCACCTGATAACTCATAACACTCCCCTGCATCATTTAGTAATTGATACCTTGTACCTTAATTTCCGCTTCAGCCTTAATAGGGTAGCTATAGGTTAGCTCCATTAATAAAATAATCATTCACCTATAATAATTCTCCTAAGTCAAAAATAATTACTCTTTTAAAAAGAATAATCATGTCATAACATAGAAGATCTTCAATCAACTTCAAAGAGGAATGATAATTTCCCTGAAAATACTCCTTGCAGCTCCTTATGCAGTTCCGGAGAAATAGTTTCCTTTATCTCTATTTTTCAATGTAACCAAACTTCATATAAATAGCCGCCCTTTTCTCTGTGTCACCAATGAAAACAAGTTCCTAAATAAATATCTGCCCTATTCTCTGTGTCACCAATGAAAACAAGTTCCTAAATAAATATCTGCCCTATTCTCTGTGTCACCAATGTAACCTTCAATTTGGAGAATAGTTGCCCTTTTTTTATCACTGTGTTACCAATGAAACTTTCACAAGGGTAGCTATAATCCTGGAAAGAGCAGCTATTATTTTATTACAAAAATGACCAATCACCTTTGACACTAACCTAAGTTAAAACAGTGGTTTTAACTTCTTTTATGAACCTCGGACACAATACCACCTATAAAACTTTAAAATGTTTTTGGTTTTGAGACTCTTTTTGGCTTTTATTGAAAATGACTCGAACTTTGACATGGGCTAGGGAACAAAAAATATTTGAAAACAGTGATACAATGGCGGTTATAATATTAACATTTATAGCGCTAACACAAGGTATGGTCGCAGCCATCCGAACGAAGGAGTCATGTGTACAATCAGGAATAATACATATCGCCTCGCAGACTAGGCTTCATTAGACAAAACCTAGGGTCTTGCGATCCATCACGACCCGATCAAGTACAAATTCAAGCATGTGAATAAATGAGATGAAGTCGAACATGCAAGAAAATCACCTAATTACCAACCAATGAAGTAAACCATTAACAGGCGCGAGAGAAACCACTAATGATGGAAATGGCTCTCAAGGTAACAATAGTGAAATCCACAAGATGTGAATAAGGATTTGTCGTCGAACACTCACGGAATCACCTGATCGAAGGCCAATGGTGTAAGCCTATCGTCAGATGTGAACAACCTGCCATTAGGGCATGCAGGCTCTAAGGCACTGAAAAGGGGATCTTTAGATCAACTTCTCGGATAATGTGCTTAAGTAGACAAGAAGTGATTCGTTGAAGGAGGGCCATAATATTTCCCACATCATCGACATGATATGGAGGCAATAAGATAATAATGAGAGTGATCAGAGAACCAAGCAATGAATGAGAAGTAGAAGGAACTTCTCTTGAACATATTAGAGACACGACTCCGAATTTGGCAGTAATTTACTCAAATGGAATCATAGGTCATGTTTGATGAAAAATGGTGATGGAATAAGAGACAAAACATATTTCCCAAACCCATGGAGGCAAAGTGACGAATGAAGGATATCCCCAATTCGACATGAAACAGAGGTGTGTCATGTTCAATAGCAACATACTGCCAACACAATTGATGAATGCTTTCCATTTTCCTTCACCATTTATGGTGAGTACCCCAATTATTTTTGTATACAAACTTGAAGGATATAACAAATGCTTGTGATATAAGTTTTTCATTTGGACAAATCCATCCTAGTACATTTTATGAGCCCTAGGAAGGAGGAACTCGGTGTCGTCGTGATGACAGATCCAATGCCGTTAAATTTTAACGAGTCCAACAAAGGTGAAACTCGACGTCTTTTCATGTTTAGAGAGTTTGAAAAGAGCTAAAAATAAAACTCCATATGGCCCTTTTCAGAAATATTCCCTCATACCCGAAAAGGTAGAAAACAAAGTGTGAGAGAACCTCTTAGTCGCGATTGACCAAGGTATTCCTTTTTCGTAAATAATTTATCCTAGCCCAAAAAAGGGGTAAACATATATTGGGTAAATGATGTTTCATGCACTTTAACGAGCTGAAAACAACAAGAACTCTACAATCTTTTCATGTTTAGAGAGTCATAAAGAGCTTAAAAAATGACTCCAAGGGACTTTTTTTTTATTTTTTCTTTTTTTTTTTAATCGAGTTTGAAAAAGTAGTAGAGTCAGAAAAGAGCTTAAAAATGACTCCAAGGGGCTTCTTCTTCTTCTTCTTCTTCTTCTTCTTCTTCTTCTTCTTCTTCTTCTTTAAATCGAGATTGAAAAAGTAGTAAACCAAAACTCGTAAATGCGTCATCCATGAAGAAATTGAACCAGTCACTGCACAACAATAAACCATAAAATGTTTTCGAGGTAAGAGCATTAAAATTTCATTAAAATAATGGTAAAACCCTAAAATGTCATTGTGCATTTATAAAATACAAACAAAGTAAAAAACAAATTACTTTTCACTTTTACTTGGTTGAGAAGGAGTTTTTACCCTAGTTTACCTCAAACCTTCAAGAGCGCATTGCAGGAGATCCGGGAGGTCAATCATCGAACCGTTTGTGCCAGGTAAGAGGCGCTTTCCTTTCCTGCATTTTAATATTCATTTAAGTGTGTTTTAAGGCATATTTGATTTTGGGGAGAGGATTTAAAATTTGAGAATGCCACGAATAGGCGCAGGTATCCCCTATCGGAACCGCGCCGACCTTCCTTTTTTACAACAAGCAGGTCACCGATTGGCACTGCTCTTTTAAAAAAAATTCGTGCTGACAACGAAGTGAAAAATGCGTAGAAATATTCAAGAAAAATCATTTTGAGCCAAAAAAATTTAGCCTAAACACTGACAAGGGACTTGTTGAATGTTATTGCAAGGAAGAAGAGTCATTAATCATGGTGATTGAGTGGAAAGAATGAGATCATGATGAAGTTGATCAGGCAGCTATGCATAATAGAGCTTGCATGGATGCATTGAGGAACCGTGGGTTCCTCAAATTCTTTATGACCCCAAGCATAAGAGCCCAACCATATATTCTACAGTATCTGATTAATATCTAGGACACAGATCGAGAGAGATTTATCCTTGGTGACCAGGAACTAGAAATTGAAGTGGCGGACATCTACTTCATCATTGGCCTCTCGCGTAGAGGGGCAAGAGCATGACTGTCTAGAACCTGAATTATGGGCGATAATATGGACATGCTCATTGGGAGAGCATGCCCTGAGGCAACACGATCCTCAAGTGGGAAGATAGACATAAGCACAATAAATGTTTTAGCACTCAAGGTAGTGCTATACACTATCACACGCGTGGATGGGATGCAAGCGCCACATGAGGCCATGAAGGCCCAATTGTAGACTACGGTGGATTGCATGGAACCCACCGTATTCAACTGGTGTGAGGTTGTAGTGGAAAATATGAAGAACCAACTCACGAAATGTAAAAACAACAAGCTGAAGCAGTTTGGATATGGGTCTGACAGCCTTCTTCTTAGAGCGGGTACCTCTATTCTAGTACAAGGGGATAGAGATAGAGGCATTGGTGCCACGAGAGCCACAGTTGGCAAGGTGGGAAACATTGATGCCTCACGGAGGAGGCAGGAAAAGGATGTCGTTCAGACCTACCTTCTTCACATGGTTGAGGCGTCAACTGATCATGGTGGAGGACTGGCCAACTTTACAGATTTTTGAGGTGACCCTGATATGCCACTTCTGGCAGGTGAGCACTGGGACGATAGAGGTAAAAACATGTTTTTGTTATTTTTGCATGTTTTATATGATTTTTTTATATTATGAACTAATGTGAAAATTTATGTATCATAGATGTTGGACCGCAGAGACCGGCTAGGATTTCACCAATCACCAGGAGGGTGGCAAGAGACTTCGAGGGTGCCCATTATGTAGAGGGAGCAGACCCTAAAGAAGAGATTGCGCGAAACCTGGATGCCTTGACCACCTGGATTCCAAAGTATGTGCAGATGATAGATAGCCCCCTGCCAGTATTAGAGACATATTTTCAGGGCATCTGATTGTATACATCGGTTGTTGACTTGAGTCATTCGAGCAGTAGCCTGCTACCGTGATCATCATGTGGATTAGATTAGATTTTCCTTTTCTGCAGTTTTGCCAAGACCTTCGAGTCTCGCTACGTACCAAAACATATATTATTTTTTGTGGGGGTTATGATGTACTTTTGAACACTATTTGCAAACCATTCATTATATATATATATATATATGTATGTATGTATGTATGTATGTATGTATGTATGTATGTATGTATATGTATATGTATGTATATATCTGTATATATGTATATTTGTATATATATGTATATATGTATATATATGTGTGTGTGTGTGTGTGTATATGTGTATATGTATATATATACATACATATATACATACATACATACATATATATCTGTGTGTGTGTGTGTGTGTGTGTGTGTGTGTGTGTGCTATTTTCATGTTCCATGTATGTTATAGTGATTATAAATTCTGCAATGTCTATCTAGAACATGATTAGCCAATGCATGTGTTAATGTATTCATGTGTTGTGGAATGTGATGATATGTAATGTAATCAAAGTTTCTTTCTAACAAACGAACACACAGATACATTCTCAAGATTTGAGGGTGTCTGACGAAATATTGCCCATTGAGTTGTACGACAACAAGCTGTGAATCCAGGTTAACAACTAGTTCTCTAATGCTAAGAAAAGTGGCTTCAGACACAAGCTCAATAACTGCACTATATTCAGCAATATTATTGGTTGTACGACCTAAACATATACCTTGCAGATATACTAACTCACCATTAGGGTCATAGATTACTCAAGCCATAGAAGATATATTTCGGGTACTACTGCAGGCACCATCAGCAAAATCGACATAAGGAGCCAAAGACATCTGAAAATCAAGTAAAACAAGATAAGCTAGAAAACTGCTTACAAACGCACACCAAACCAAAAATGTACAAAAATGAAAAGCACACTAATGTACAAGAGTATATACATGAGAAAATAATGCATAATATCTCTTTATATAAAGCCCATTTCTGGGTTTATCTAATGGATAACCTTCATAATCAATCAACTCATAGGCCCCTTTCAGCAAAACATGTTTTAAAATGTATGGCCCATGCCACATAGGTTTGAATTTCCCTACCCCTAGCTTGTCGTGTGTTTGGTCATAGAGAAGGACCAAGTCTCCTTCAGCGAAGGCACGTGGAGAAACTATCTGATCGAAATGGGATTTGACACGTTTCTTCTGTGCTTCAATTACCAAAGCGGCAAAGTATCAAGTTTCATCAATTCATTCCAAGTGCAAGAGACGTTCCTCTTCTGGCGAGGTATTCAGAAGTAATTCGACAGCTAACTTGAGCAAAGGAATTTCACATTCAATCAGCAAGGTTGATTTGAGGCCATACACTAACTGAAATGGAGTGAATCCAATAGCGTTCTTGGTCGGGGTTCGGTATGCCCAGAGACCTGAAAACAACATGAGATGCCAATTTGACTTGTGCATCCCAATAGTGCGTTGAAGCATGGTACCTAAAACCTTATTTACTTCTTCAACTTGGTTGTTGGCCTGAGGGTAATATGGATTTGAGTTGTCATGACGCAAACCCACTTGAGAAGTCAGCTCAGTCATCATGTAATGGTCAAAATGAGAACCATGGTCGGTGACAATGGCCTGAGGAACACCAAATCGTGCGATAACATGATTGAAGAGAAACTAAGCCACAATTTTACCATCAGCAGCATATGTAGGCATCTCCTCGGCCCATTTAGTGAAATAGTCCGCAACGATAATGATATAAGCATACCCCCCTGACCGAGTGAGAGTTACATGTCATGAAGTCAATGCCACATTCGGCAAACAGACCGATGGTAACAATTGGGTGTAAGGGTGCGGGTGGGGCACGCATATTCCACTAATAAATCTGGCAAGCATGGAATTTACGAACGGCGAGGATGCAGCCTTTGAAAATAGAAAGCCAGAAGTAATCATCATGAAGAATTTTTTGAGTTGTTGCATAGCCAAACATATGACCACCACATGCCCCTGAGTGGAAGTCATTGAGCACTCTCTCAGCTTCTTCGAAATTCAAACAGCAGTGAAGAATCGAATTGACGTTGACTCTGTGTAAAGTATCCCCAATGATATGATACAGTTGGGAATGATGTTGAATCCGTCGATGATCAGACTTGTCCAAATCAGATCGGAAAGTTTGGGTCTGGAGATACACAATGATATCACCGTACCATGGATCAGCAGTGCTAATCAAGAACAGAGCCTCGTCTGGAATGTGCTCATCAAGATCAGATAGAGTGGAGGCAGAGGGAAGGGAGCATATAATTTCAATGAAAACCAATGATTTCTTTGATTTGGCAGCAGTGAATTCCAAATCGATCTCCTGTAAAATGACAATCCATTTTGAATATTTTCCCCCCAGCAACTGGCGGGTCAATATATAAGTCATAGGATTGCAGTCGGATATCACGGTAGTCATGCGTAAAAGAATATAATGTTGAAAGTGTTGAAAAACATGTACCGCAACTAAAGCCAGTTTCTCAACATGGGCATATCGAGTCTATGTATCCATAAGGTTATGGCTGAGGTAATAAATGACATGTTCAGTACCATCGTCGTCGTCCTGAACGAGTACCATAGCTATCATACCGGAGGAAGCTGATAAGTATAAAAAATAGTCACGATGATAATTTTGGGGATGCAATAAAGGAGCATTGATGAGAACCTTCTTTAAAGCATCGAAGGAGTGTTGAGAAACTTCATCCCATAGAAATGGGATCCCTTGTTTCAGTAATCGTGTAAAAACCTTAGCAAGCTCCGCATAATTGGGAATGAAATGACGTAGCAAATTAGCTTTCACTTGCAAACTCTATAATTGCCATAAAGAGGAGGGAGGGGGTAAATTAATGATAACCTGAACTTTCAAGGGATCGAGATGAATGCCTTCTTTAGAGACGACAAATCCAAGGAGTCTGCCAGATTCCACGCAGAAAAAAACACTTATGTGAATTCAAACGAATATTGTATTGTCGGCAGAAAAGAAAAATATCTCGAAGTTGTGCGGGATGGTCACGGCGCTTATTTGAATGAGCACGGAGGTCATCTAGGTAAGGCTGCACGATGTGCTTATTGTCATGAAACACATAGGAAATCATGTGCTGGAAAGTAGCACTGGAATTCTTGAGACCGAAAGGGAGCTTTTTGTAAGAAAAGTTTCCCCATGGATAGATAAAGGCAGTCTTGTGCTAATCAGCGGGCAAGATTTTAACCTATTTGTAGCCAGAAAAACCATCCATAAATGAGAATATCTCACTCCCATCACATTCATCAATGATCTAGGCAATAAACGGAGTGGGATAGTTATTCTTCAGGCAGGCCCGATTGATATCTCGGTAATCAACACAAACGCGAATGGTACCTTGTTTTTTGTTGACAGGGACAATATTGGACACCCAATCTATCAACGGAATGGGATAAATGAATCCGGCCTTAAGAAGTTTTTCAACCTCTCCCTTAATGGCGGCGGCCTTTCTACAGGGCGAAGACGATAACGAACAGGCTTCGCATCATGATACATCGGTATTTTATGCACCACTATACTCAGGTCGATGCCAAGAATTTCCTCATAGGACCATGCAAAAACATCTTGAAATTCTTGAAAGACACTAGTATAGAGCTTAACCTCATATGGAGAGCAATTCACCCCAATATGAATATTCACAACAATTCTTGGTTTCACAAAAATGTCGATAGGGATAGTCTCAGTAATATTGCCCATGTTCCCTTCATAAAATACCTCATGGGTCGACATCGCGGTTAGAAGCAAGTCGCGCGAAACACGGGGAGCAAGATTTACATGACACAACTAAGCTACCCGAGGACTCTGAAGAAATGACGAACGATGATGGATATTGTTCCAAGGGGTTTCCCTGAGAGACATTTTTCCATGATACTCTTGTCAGATGGAAATGTCTCATTCAGGGGATCATATGAATCCAAGTAGCCGAGCTGAGGAGATTGGGAGTTCCAATAAAAATGCATGCTAGAAGTAGCATGTTCAGAATGATTAGCTGAAGCTGAGATGATTTCACAATAATCGAACTCTACCGGGCTTAACAGCATCACTTCACCAAATGAATCGACCTGATGAGGCGAAGGGATGATCCAGGGATCAGAAGAAGTAGAGATCATTTTGACCTGAGCAGTATTTGGTGGAGGAAGAGAAAATAGACTCATAAGGGCAGAATCTTTGAAAATCCCTGCCCCCACACTTTCATACGGCGTGGTGGTATGGTCTACATATGGAACATTTCCTTCAGAAGAAGTGGAAGCGAAAAATGACAAATGATCGACAGTGATAATCTTTCCTTCGTGCGAGAAACAGAGAACACTAAAGAGAGTGGATGACACGCAAAGCATAGCATGAGTCTAGCTGTGACTGAGGAGAATATTATAATTGAGCTTGGCATCAAAAACTTCAACCTCAACGTTGAGCGTTTTCCTTCCAACGTTATGTTGGCAATATGATGCAGAGTGTTGTCCTTGATGGCAACCCACTTGATGAATATGATGGCAACCTACTTAATGAAGTTGTTCTTGATGCTTGATGAGTTTATTAATGATGTAAATCTGATGTTCTACAAGTAGCTCAGAAGTAACAGAAGAAAGAAATATCAGAAAGTGCTAGAATAATGTTAAACAAGGTATGTCACAAGGCATACGCGGATTTTTTAAGGCGAAGTAGCGTATGTACGCGGAAAAGTACGTGCCAAGTCGCGTATGCTCAATTGCGCTCTAAAAGAATAAAACCAGGGGTTACTACCATGGTATTGACCCATTGTATTGAGCGCTGGATTGTCTATGTGATCCCGTCCAGGAATACCATCGGAAGTTTTGTGGTTTTGGCTCATGGTATTGTCAAAGGCTAGATCTATTTAAGGAGAAGAAATTCATTGTGCAATGGTGTGCAAGTGTCTGGGCTTTAATGAATACCTCACTCTGAAGTTTATCTGTATGGTTGAAATCTGTTCTTAATCAATAGATCTGAATCTATGATGCACCTATGAATATGATGAAGGGTCAAAATCTCTAGATCTGGAATTGATGAATCTCTAAGATGATCTGAAAAGAAGTATTGAAGACCTAGCGCAAATCTGTTGAATAAATTGAATAAATCTGGGTAAGTTCATAGATCTGAACTGTTCTGCAAAATTATCTTTTATAGATCTATACGCAGGTTCATTTCATAAAAAGTGTGTGTATATGCAGATCTGTTTAAACAAAGGCGCATAAAAGAAGGCTTCTGAAAATGCATGTATGTATTACTGCCGGTTCGCTTCATGAAAGGGGCATATATACGCCTATTATTAAATAAAACACAGACAATTCGATCTAATGGTTGACTGGTTGCTGAATGTGTTTCTCGCATATCTATTCTCAAGTCTGCCATTTCATATTCGGTTACGTCATTTTTACCGGTTTCCGTTGGAAGCAATGGTCAAAGTATGTTTGTTGATAAATGAAGGGTTGTGTTGAAGCTGCTGATCCAGCTTGAAAATTGATGAAACGTGGTTCTGCAGGTGGAAGCCATAGCGAAGCCTTCGGGCCGTGGGTTGTAGTTCTCTTCCAGAGAGGTCAAATCAGGATTAGGGGACACCTTCCAGAAGAGGTTGCAAACGGCAGGGCACAGCCTCTCAGTGTGGGTGCCTGCGTGCTGCATGAGTTCACGCATACGGTTGCATGATGTCATAATAAAATATTGAAGGCTGAGACAACGACAGCGGTGGTTTTCTCCCGACTTGGGTTTCCACCTAAAATCCTGGTGTTTATGTGTGTTTCTTATGTGTGATGGTTTATTCTATTGTTACTTCACATGCTTACTGTTAAATAAACATCAGATGAATGAATGTTGCAAAGATCTAAGTTAATAAATAACTGCATAATAAGATCTCTATGCATACGCATGTTTTATTAATGATATCTGCGTGTATACGCGAGTTGGCTTCAAGAAAGTAGCGTATGGGTTTTGAAGTAAGGAAAAGTAAAAATATTTGAGTTTTCCCTAAATACTGATTCACCCCCCCCCCCCTCTCAGTATTTTTCCCAACAATTGGTATCAAAGCAGGTCCTTCTGAAAAAGCTTAGCTGCTAGAAGGAAGATCAAGCAAGATGAGCAATCAAGATGGAACAGCATCAATCAAGCCTCCACTCTTTACCGAGCAATTTAATCTTCTAGAAAATAAGGATGAGATCCTATCTTCGCCCATGGGATAGATGTATGGGCCATTGTTGGGCCGAAGGATATCAATATCCTCACGCAATACCAAAGGTAGATTCAATTAAAGAAGAGTTCATGTGAAATAAATGCAAAGGCAAAAATGCTCTAACAGAAGTTCTCAAATGAATCCTAATTTGTCATGTGGCAAATTCGAATACAGCAAAGGAGATATGGGACAAAATTATTCTAAGTTATGAAGGTGACGCAAAGGTAAAAAGTTCAAAACTTCAAACTCTCAGAATTGAATATGAAAACTTAAGGATGCATAGTGATGAGAATATTGCCAGTTTCTTTTTACGTCTTGATGATGTTGTAAATCGCATGAGAAATCTGGGAGAAACAATATCCGAATTTACTTTGGTTGAGAAAATTTTAAGATCTCTAACAGCAAAATTTGAGTAAAAAGTTTCTGCTTTTGAAGAAAAACAGGATCTTCAAAATATTATTGTGGTACAACTTCATGGCATACTAACTGCATATGAAATGAGAAGAGGAGGACCATCTGAAGTCAAATAGGCTATCTTTAGAGCTTCTACAAAAGGGAAAGAAGTACAAGAAGCAGAAGGATCAGGATATATCTCAGAAGAAGATGAGGTAAATTTTGTAAAGAAACTCCAACTTGGCACAGGATGGTTCAGAGGTAAGCTTCCTTTGAAATTTTTTGAGTGTGGAAGAGTTGGTCATTATGTCGCTAAGTGTCCTCATAAAGAAACACCTGCAAAAGGGAAGGAAGTAGCCAAAAGGAATAAGAATCAGTTTAACACTAGAAAAAGTTACTATACTCATGAAGACAGTGATGGATTATCTGACAGTGAGGAAGAATGTGAATAGGATCTTAGACTTCTCATGGAATTTGAATCTAAAGAAGAAAAGGATACTTTTTGGGATGCTCTAGAGGACAATGACTTTCTTGAAGAAAACAATCAACTCAAAATACGTTTAGAAGAATGTAAAATTCTCTTATAAGAAAAGAAAATAACCATAGAGTCTATGGAAAAGCAGTTTGAAGAAGCAAAGAAACACATTGAGAAATTAGAATGCGAAGTGGTAAGTCTAAGAAAAGACTCTGAGAAAGTTAAGACTCTAAATCTTAGATTTTCTAAAGGATCTGAAACCTTATATGAAATTGTCAAGGTACAACATTCTCCTCTTATAAGGACAGGTCTTGGATATACCGGAGAATCTTCTCAGGCTTCAGCACCAAATTATCTAAAAGCAACCACAGTTGGTTTACAAAATTCTGCCACTCAGCAAGGGAATAAAGAATCATTGGAGGTAAAGCGTGATCATCTCAATTCAAAGAACACTAACAGAAATGCCTTTCAAAGAAACACCAGTCAATAGGTAAATACAAGTAGAAGATTTCATGATCGCAGAAATTTATTTTTCAATGGACAATGTTTCTCATGTCACAACTTTGGTCATAAAGATGTTCAATGTGTTGCATATAAAACCATCATGACTAGAGAAGCAAGAAAGAAAAAGATTGATATTGACACAAAGAAGAATACCTATAACAAATTTTCTCCTCTTCTAGGAGAAGTTGAATGTGCTTATTGCAATAACTTTGGGCATGAAGAATCTGAGTGCAAGAGCAAAGTTCAGCCAAAAGAGCATTTTCCTTCAAGTTCCAAAGTATGGAAAAAGAAGGAATTACAGGTTGAAAATTGTGGCATAGCATTATTTACAGAAGGAGAAGAAAATCAATGGTACATTGATAGTGGATGCTCAAGACACATGACAGGTGACAAAAACAAACTTGGTGCATACAGTGCTCTAGAAAAGGAAAAGAAAGTTACATTTGGAAATGATACTCCTGCTATAATTAAAGGAAAAGGGTTTGTGTTTCTAAAAGAAAAGGTGAAGGCTAATGATGTCATGTATGTGGATGGATTAAGGCATAACTTGTTAAGCGTAAGTCAAATGTGTGATCAAGGAACTGAAGTTGTATTTAGTTCAAAAGAATGTGTGGTTCGTGATATTGATACAGGTAAAAAAATTATAAAAGGAAAAAGGACTCCAAGAAACCTGTATGTATTGAAGAACTACAAAGAACAATGTTACTTGAGTAAATCTTCAAAAAATGGCTATGGCATAGAAGGCTGGGGCATCTAAGCTTCTCTCAAGTCAACAAGTCAAGCAGACTTAATGTTGTCCATGGTCTTCCCAATATTACTCTACCTGAAAGTATCATATGCAAATCTTGCCAATTCGGTAAGTAGACCAGAGTGCAGTTTAATGCCAAGGAAGGATCATCAAGTAGGCCTCTTGAACTCATTCATACTGACATATGTGGACCTGTGAAGAAAAAGTCACCTCATGGTGAACAATACTATATCCTATTTATTGATGATTTCTCTAGAATGTGTTGGATTGGGTTGCTTAAACACAAAGATGAAGCATTTGATAAATTTCAATATTTCAAAGCACGAGTTGAGAATGAATTAGATATGAAAATCAAGTGTCTTAGATCTGATCGAGGAGGAGAATATACATCAAATGAATTCCTTGATTTTTGTGAACAACGTGGCATAAAAAGACAATTTTCTGTAGCAGGCACTACGCAACAAAATGGTGTAGCAGAAAGAATGAATAGAACAGTTCAACAAATGGCTAGGGCTATGCTTGATGATTCCGGAACACCTGACGCATTTTTGGGAGAAGCAGCACATACAGCGCTGAATATTCTTAACAAGGCACATGTTCGAGTAAATAGTCATAAAACTCCATATGAACTCTGGTATGGTAATCCTCCCACTGTGAAGCACTTCAGAGTTTTTGGAAGCAGATGCTTTATCAAAAATAATGATAAAAAACTTGGAAAATTTGAACCTAGAGCAGATGAAGGAATACTTCTTGGTTACTCCTCTAGGAGTAGGGCATATAAAATTTCAGCAGAATAAAGACCGGAGAAGATTTAGCCCATTGATGCTATACTGATGAGTCTCCTAAGGCCCCAAGAAACAAACAACAAATGAAGACGATGGTGACATATGTCCTTCTACATCAAACATCAATGATACAGACAGTGAACTCAATGAAGAACCTGAAGATAATTTATCTGAAAAAGCTCCATCCAAATATGTTCAAAAGAATCATCCAGAATATCAAATTTTGGGAGATAAGGAAGCAGGTGTACAAACAAGAAGGAATATTGTGGGATCTTCTAGCTATCTGGCATTTCTATCGACTATTGAGCCACACAATGTCAATCAAGCAAGCAAAGATGAATGTTGGATTCAAGCCATGAATGAAGAGCTTGATCAAATTGAAAAGAATCACACTTGGGAATTAGTACCAAGACCTCATGACAAAAATGTCATTGGTACTAAATGGATATTCAAAAATAAGTTAAATGAGAATGGGGATGTCATAAGAAATAAAGCTAGACTTGTTTGAAAGGGGTATACTCAACAAGAAGGTATAGACTTTGAAGAACTTTTGCTCCAGTTGCTAGACTTGAAGCCATAAGAATGTTTCTTGCTTTTTCAAGCTTTCAACAAATCAAAGTGTATCAAATGGATGTTAAATCTGCTTTCCTCAATGGTGACCTAGAAGAAGAGGTTTATATAGAACAACCAGAAGGATTCATTTTGGGAAATGATGAAAAACTTGTGTGTAAACTTAAAAAGGCTCTATATGGTCTCAAACAAGCTCCAAGGGCATGGTATTATCGTCTTGACAAATATCTTCATCAACAAGGATTTTCAAAGGGGTCTGCTGATAGCAACTTATACACAAAAATTGAAAATGATAAACTTTTGATTGTGGTTGTATATGTTGATGATATCATCTTTGGAAGTAATGAAGAGTCTATGAGTCAGAAATTTGTTTCTGTTATGCAGCAAGAATTTTAAATGTCTTTACTTGGGGAACTAACATTCTTTCTTGGCTTGCAATTGCATCAAACTACAGATGGCATATTCTTATCACAAGCAAAATATCTTAAGCAAATTCTGAAGAAGTATGGCATGGAAGAGTACAAACCTGTAAGTACACCAATGATAACCGGATGTAATCTCAGTTCTCATGATGATTCTCCCATGGTGAATCAACCAGAATACAAATCTATGATAGGAAGTCTACTTTATCTCACTGGGACTAGACCAGACATTATGCATGCAGTTGGGATTGTTGGACGATTCCAAGCTAATCCAAAAGAGTCTCACCTTCAGGCTATCAAAAGAATATTCAAATATCTACAAGGAACTCAAGACTTTGGACTATGGTATCCAAAGAATGCTGATCTCACTCTTCATGCTTACACTGATGCAGATTGGGCTGGAAATGTTGATGATCAGAAAAGCACTAGTGGTGGTGCATTCTATATGGGGCCTCGGTTAGTATCTTGGTTCAGCAAGAAGCAAAACTCTATTGCCTTATCTACAGCAGAAGCAGAATATGTGGCTGCCGCATCATGTTGCACTCAACTTCTTTGGATGATGCAAACCTTACAATATTTTCAAATCAAATGTTCACCTCCTATCTCCATTATGTGTGATAATACAAGCGCCATCAGTATCTCAAAGAATCTTGTTATGCATTCTAAGACCAAGCACATTCCCATCAAGTATCACTTCTTACGAGAACAAGTGCTTGAACAAAAGGTGAAATTGGAGTATGTTCCCTCCAAAGAACAAGTTGCTGATATATTTACCAAACCTCTGCCCAGGGAAGCGTTCGAATATCTCAGACAGAAGCTAGGCGTAGTCTCTGTTGTGCAGAAAATCAGAACTGCTTAATTTCAGAATATTAAATTGAATACGCGGGTTTCATGAAAGACAGTTGCGTATATGCGCGAGTTCATACAAAGGAAACCGCGTATGGGTGGTTGCTGACAATTTTTCTGGGTCAGCATTTCTTCAGCACAAGCTGTGGTGCTGTTTGGTTTCTTTGATGCTAGTTGGTGTCTCTGGTGGTGTTTCAGCTCTTATATTTCTGTTTCATTCTCTGTTATTGGGTGAAGATGCCTTGATGTTCTTGTTGTTGAAAGTGTTCAGGATGCACAAGCTAAGGGGGAGATGAAGGAGTAAATTGTTCAGGGGGAGCATTAGCCTTACTGAGTATAATGCATTGTTGGCATTATGATGATTCTGAAATATGAGCTCTTCTTTGAGGTCCTTTTGGTATTTGTTACAAAAGGTCATATTTGTAATTGGTTGAAAAGGTCATGTTGAGACTCATGATGTAAATTTGTAATATTCAGTCATGTAAGGATTTGTTCAAATTTGTAAACCCACTTGGTTGGGTATTTGAGTCGCATATGTAAATCCATTTGGTTGAATCTTTGATATAAGTATGCGTCCTTGGTGATAGGAAGGTCATAGAGTCATGTACTTCATTGAAAAATATGTTTGAAGATTCAGCATGCACTCAGGGGGAGCATGGTAACTTCAGTACACATGAGATCTACAGCGCTCTTCTATCTACATGAGGAGAAAACAACCTTGTGTTGGTTTTGATCCGCCCTTTGCCCTTGATGTCAAATGGGGAGAGTGACATGATGTTTGAATAAGGGAGAATATCATTATGCTTAATGTTTCTATCTGTTGTGGTGATCAAACACCATCATGGTTGCCATCAAGTCCAAAGGGGGAGATTGTTGGCAATATGATGCAGAGTGTTGTCCTTGATGGCAACCCACTTGATGAAGATGATGGAAACCTACTTAATGAAGTTGTTCTTGATGCTTGATGAGTTTATTAATGATTTAAATATGATGTTCTACAAGTAGCTCAGAAGTAACAGAAGAAAGAAATATCAGAAAGTGCCAGAATAATGTTAAACAAGGTATGTCACAAGGCATATGCGGATTTGTTGAGGCTAAGTCGCGTATGTACGCGGAAAAGTACGTGCCAAGTCGTGTATGCTTAATTGCGCTCTAAATTAATAAAACCAAGGGACTTTACCATGGTATTGACCCATTTTTTTGAGCGCTGGATTGTCTATGTGATCCCGTCCAGGAATACCATCGGAAGTTTTGTGGTTTTGGCTCATGGTATTGTCAAAGGCTAGATCTATTTAAGGAGAAGAAATTCATTGTTCAATGGTGTGCAAGTGTCTGGGCTTTAATGAATACCTCACTCTGAATTTTATCTGTATGGTTGAACTCTGTTCTTAATCAATAGATCTGAATCTATGATGCACCTATGAATATGATGAAGGGTCAAAATCTCTAGATCTGGAATTGATGAATCTCTAAGATGATCTGAAAAGAAGTATTGAAGACCTAGCGCAAATCTGTTGAATAAATTGAATAAATCTGGGTAAGTTCATAGATCTGAACTGTTCTGCAAAATTATCTTTTATAGATCTATACGCAGGTTCATTTCATAAAAAGTGTGTGTATATGCAGATCTGTTTAAACAAAGGCGCGTATGGGAAGTTAGGGTTTCTCTGAAAAATGCACAGATGTATACGTGGGTTCGCTTCATGAAAATGGCGTATATACGCGGGTCTGATTAAATAAAAGCATGTATGGTATCTGATCTAATGGTTGATCAAGGTTGAATGTGTTTCTGCATATCTATTCCGAGAATGCAGGTTATCTGCGATAATTACGGTTACGGTGGTTTAACGTGCAGTGGAAGCAATGGTCAAAGTATGTTTTTTTATAAATGAAGGGTTGTGTTGAAGCTGTTTGATCCAGTTTGAAAATTAATGAAACGTGGTCTGTAGTGGTGCTGAAGGTTGAAGCCTTCAATCAGGGGGTTGTAGCTCTCTTCCAGGTGAGGCTGGTAAACGAGAGCAGGGGCTTGTAGCTCCCTTCCAAGAGAGGCTGGTAAACTAGAGAAGGTTGTAGCCTTCTACAGGTGGGTGCCTACGTGCTGGTATGAGTCTGCGCCAGTACATGGTTGTAAGATGTTTTCTTTATAATAAAATATTGAAGGCTGAGCAACGACAGCAGTGGTTTTCTCCCGACTTGGGTTTCCACCTAAAATCCTGGTGTTCATGTGTGATGCTTATGTGTGATGGTTTATTCTGTTATTACTGCATATGCCTATTGTTAAATAAACATTAGATGAATGAATGTTGCAAAGATCTAAGTTAAGAAATATTTGCATAATAAGATCTCTGTGCATACGCATGTTTTATTAAGGATATCCGCGTGTATACGCGAGTTGGCTTCAGGAAAGTAGCGTATGGGTTTTGAAGTAAGTAAAAGTAAAAAGATTTGAGTTTGCCCTAAATACTGATTCACCCCCCCCCCCCCCCCCTCTCAGTATTTTTCCCAACACGTTATAGGCAAACTGGGAAGAATACCAAATGGATGAGAATCTCTCCCGTCGAAGGCCTCCAAATTATTTGGATATTGATTGAGAGTTGGAGAACCAATAGCTTTCCAACATGAAAAAAACATAATGCATGTAGATGCACCTTCCTCCACAACTACCTGATGGATATTCTTGCCATTAATCCCAACTTGGATAATCAAAGCAAGTTGATGAGGGAGACGTGAGACGAAATTTTCTAGATCGAAAGTAATAGGATTGAATCGGTTGGATCAACTCCTCCGATAGCGGATAACAATGCCTTCTGTTAGCTCCCTATAATTTGCAAGATTGGCAAAGTCAAAATGCATGGAGAACACTATTTCAACCGCTTTGGGATTCTAGGATCTAGCCCTCCTGAATCCGAAGAGGGGTCTCTCCAATAAGTCCAAAGATGGATTTATCTTTAAATCTTTTAGATAATGATATTAGGCTAGTTATGAAGACCGAGGGTTTTTTGTTTGTTTTGGATGGTTGAGAATGATTATTATTTGAGTGGAAAGTCCTAAATGGAAAGAGTTTCAAAGGTGTGAAGTTGCAAGTAATCAAAACAATCCTTGGCTAAAAAGATAGATATAACGCTGGTTTTTAGTCCATTGGGCTATGGAGTCATAACAGGCCTTTAATTGAGCAACAACATCAAGAGTGATCCGAGGGGCAAGTCATCTATATCACAAGATATTTTGAGATAAAATGATGGAATGGAAACAATAAAGTGTTGGAGGGGTGGAAACTAATAATAATTTCAACAAGGATTTATAGTCATTCCAAACAAGAAAATCTGTTTAAGTAATTGTTTAAAACCAGCCAAGAACAGGGCTCACCATAAATTTCTTGGGAAAGTTCGTATTAAAGCAACTCAATAGATGACAATCCAGTAATCTCCATAATTACCTTCAGAAATTATGAAAACACATAAGAGAAACAAAGTGCAACTTAAGATCAGATAAGGTACTTTGAAACCTAGTCTGCTTTCGACAAACACTTAGGGAAACTTTCAGAATCTACCTTTGGAGAATAGAAGCTAGAAAACAGGGCTCACCATCACTTTTCTAGTCTAACTTTAATAAGCAAATAACAAAAATAACATTTCAAGAATAATGTTTAAAGAAAACAGTAGGACGAGGGAACGCCAGCATTCCTAACTGTTTAAACTGTATTGAATCATTCTTAAACAAACAAATTGGAGAAAAACATTAAGATAAAGCTTATCAGTCAGAGAAGGGTACTGTAAACAGTAAGTCCTAAATCTATGCTTGTTGTTCTTTATCAGATAGTTAATGGACAATATGGCATACACAAAAGGAAAAAACAATTACAAAGAAAGAAGCACTTCACTAGTGATATAGACCAGGATCCCAAGAAACAGCTTGTTATTGATGTCAAACCAGTTACAATCTTCATGTCCAATGTTTCAGTTCAGCAATCATCTTCACTTCTCAGTCGAACTATTCTATCACAAACAGAGCTTCATGAGCCTTTGAACACTATTTACAGGTAGGAATTTCGAGCACAAGTATATTTCAAAGTTCTGCAACCAACGTTTACAATGAACTCCTCAATAAGATTTTATAGAAGGAAGAGAAGGTCGAAAGACAAAAGATCTATGGGTTCAATTAATACAGTTAATGCTTCTTGGCCTTTAAGGGGCTCAATGGAGAAGTTTACAGATATTTTCCTGTATTAATTGGTTTACATTTAAGAAGTAAGCTCGATGGGAGCTTTTGTTCACTTTTAAGGCTCTGTGTCATCTCTGTAGTAACTCAGCAGATATTTTGCAATAAGTTATTCGGCTGAATTAACTGTTCGGCTGTCGTGAGGCAAATATCCTCTGTTCTGGTCATTACTCGGCCTCTGTTTGAATGTTGTTAAGATACATGTGGCATTAGGTAGCTAAGAGGAATCAATTAGCCTCTGATGTGGCAGTGGAGGCATCCTCTTTCTGATAAATATATTTGATCTGCCTTTAACTGTGTTTTAATTTGGTGGATTAGGCTTTTGATTTTCAATCTTAGCCGTAATCCACCAAATTTTCAATTCTACCTTCAATTCTTCATCTCTGATTCGTTTGGGTCTTCAACACTGATACCCTTTGTTATATTCATGTTTCACTATGTCTTGTTGATGTGCAGGTGCCACAGAGGGCTAGTATGGCATCAGTGCTCATGATGCACTGACGAAACGTGACTTTGAACCCTCCATAGTAATCTTCCTTTGATAAACGAAAGTCTGGAGGATCGTCATCCTCGGCTTTCATTATGCTTTTTTATAATGGGAAAAAACCTTTGAAACTTGAAAAATACACACAAAGGTTATAAAATCCTGCGTTATTGGGTAAAACTTCTTCAAAGGCTGTGGTTAGGAGTAAATGGTGGAGAGATTAAGTTAGATTCGTCGATCTAGAAAAGATCAACAGTGGGGAGCCATAATGATAATATAAAGCGAGAGAGTCACTTTACCATTAGACGGGCGGAAAATGTGAAGAAAATAGGTTAAAACCTTAATCAGCAATTAAAAGGCAAGGAGGAAAAATTGGGGTTTCGCGGATGATCTGGGCCATCGGATCATATTTGGACCCCGAGATCAACGACTATGATTGCTCGTTGAAATCCTTTGGTGAAGGCGGAGGGCAATAGAACAACGCGAAATCAAATTGAGACCGTTGATCTGCAGAGATCAACGGTGGAGGTTGCACGCGATAAGACATATATAAATGAGGGAAGGCGGTTTCGGGAGGAGAAACCACTGGTTTCGCGTAGCAAAATGGTAGAAAGGTGGTTTCACCTTTTTTAATGCGATATGTGTTAGAGGCCACCACGTGTCTTTTCAAAACATCTTATATCACGTAAATTTTGTGGATTAACATTCGTGCTTGAATCTGCGCAAAAATGCGCGCTGGCCGTTGGATATGAAGTCTCAGATCTGACGGTGGGGAGTTAGCACGATATTGGATAGATGTGAGGGCAGACAACAAGTAGGGTGGTTTCAACGTGGGCCGTCGGATCAAGGATTGGACGGCTGAGATTAAAAACTGAGGAAGGCAGGACCCACAGGAGGCGGGCCTGTCGGGATTAATATGGGTCGTTAGATGTAAAGGATCAATGATCAGGATTGAAGATGGGGTTTTAAAAAAATAATAAATAAGGCAGAGAAAGGTTAAATATGAGTGGTTGATCTGCAGAGATCAACGGCTAATATCTGCTTTAAAAACATTATAAAGCGGGGATGTATGTTTTTTAACCAAGGTCGGGAGGGAAGATCTGGGCCGTCGGATGTTGACACGTGGATGGCCCAGATGCAATCGGGGCTTTGGAAATCAGCGGGGCAATAGACATGGGGGGGCACTGAGGCGATTAACTATGGGTCGTCAATCTACAGATCAAATCGACGACAGAGAACTCATCGGGGAGTGACCAATCAAGGTGGCATGAAATATTAACGCGCCCAATGAAATTTGTCAATGCGAGATTGTGCAGGCCATCGGATTGGTCCAAGATCAACGGCGGAGAAAGGCTCCAACCAATGAACGAGCGGGACCATATTATAACATAAAAAACCAAAAATTTGATGGAAAAACAAAGGTTTATGGCTCGGGGCAGGTTATATATATGAAATGGCTTGGCGCCCGTCTGCGGGGCCATTGGTTTATATGAAAAGCAATAGGCCCAGGGCTTATATATAATGGATCCAATCAGCATCAGAAACACGGTGCTGGCTTTTCAATCTACCCATTAAAATTTCTCCGATGCGATATCGCACGGATCGTTGATCGGGTTTTAAGATCAACGGTCTTTACCATTTAATAACATTGTATTGGTGGGTTTAATGTAAAACATAGAAAAAAGGGGTTTTATGTTTTACAAAGGAAATTTCATCGAAGATGGGTTTATTCACAAGGTTTAAGCGCCGGATGCAGGCTCTGTGGTTATATGCAGCGGCAATGGGATCGGGACCTATAAACAAAGGGGCTCATCGGATCGGAAGACTTATTACAACAAAAATACTTGTGCGCTCTGATTATTTCCGATGTGATAAGTGCTTTGGCCTTTAACTCTTGGTTTTCAAAGAAAACAAAGGATCGGGAATTTGCATATTAAGAGGGCCAATCGCATCAGAAGTTTTATAAAGGCCAATAGACTTGCGTTCATCGTTTGTTTCCAATGTGATAAGCGCCGAAAGGGTTTAGCGCTATGTTCCAACACCAAGGCACATGTGGGGAAGTGGTTAGGACTTAGCCCAAAGTGGCTTAAGCCTTAACACAAAAAATGTATTTTTTATGAAATTTTCAGGGTTTTCTGATGGATTTGGGGGTTTCGGTAAAGTTTAAAAATGAGTTTTAAACTTTGTAAAAGGATTTTCATGAAGGGAATAAGGGAAATCATGAAAAATAGAGGAATTTCAGGGGGAGGAAAGGGAATAAAATGAAGGTTAGTTGAGTGAAGGAAGGGGAAAAATGGAGATTTTGCAGCAGTATTTTATTCATAGAAAACAACAGAATTTATGATTTTGAAAAGGGAAATAGCAGTGAAGATTAAAACAAAGGGCATGATGTCTTCATGAGTCTTCAAGAGATAAATTTTTAGCAATAAATCTTGTTTCTTGAAGACTCCAAAAATGATTTAGCCACCTTTTGATATAACAAATTTTATAGGTGGCTAACACCTTCTATTATGACGGACAGCTTTGAAGCACCTCTAACCTGGACATAGCAGACGACGCCTGAGCCAAATCCTCAGCAATATTGTAATGTTTAGTGGCGCGAGCGTTTGAATTATAGGAGGACTTACAGAGCACACATTTAGAAGTTGGACGTACAACAGGATCAGAACTAGGCCTTTCAATATGAAGAGGGCCAGAAGTCAGCGGGGGAGAAGGAGTAGGAGCATCAACGATTTCTTTCTCCGTCGCATGACGCGTTTACGCATAATCTTTCGATCTGGTAGCAATAGATATGGGTGCAGTACCATTAATCATGATAACTTGAGAACCAAAAGGGGTGGAAGATTGGGGTTGTTCCACCATTTGAGTATATTGTGATGGAAACGGTTCCGTAAGAACAACCAAAGTTACTTGGGTTGCTTTAAAAAATCGACTCACCTCGGCTTGTCGTGGACAGTACTTGGTGTAATTCTCATCATCACATATCAAATAAGGATACTTCAGATTATGTTTAGCTCCATAATCAATGTGAGGTTTGGAAGAATCCTATTTTGGGGCATCATATTTAGATTTTCCTTTGCCCTTGTTTTTCCCTTTAGAGGATTTATCGGCTGTAGAAGACTGAACGGAATTAACCTATGAAGTTTTTCAAGGATTTTGGGGATTCTGAGGAACAGAATCATAGAAAGAAGGCGATTTTTTCTTAGAATCAGAAGAATATTTCGATGAATTCTGGGAAACATAACCAATGACGCCATCTACCGGTGGTGTCACTGGAGCTTTTGAGGTTGCATACTGAGAACTCGGGAACGGGGTGTCAGGAAATATATCATATAACATGTCGGATTGAGAATAAACCAGATCGAGATACTGGGCATGAGCTATGGCTTGCTCTTATGTGACAGCTGCCCCCGTAGCAATATCCTTAGCAATTTGATTGACGAATGATTTGGTAAACCATTCTGTCAGCAATTGATCAGGAATGTCAAATTTGATCAAACGACAATGCCTTCTCCATTCATGGATATGATGAAAGATATTCGTAGCAGTATTTTTCTTTAAGGATGTCAAGAGGTGGGTTCTTGTTTCATAACAAACAAGCAACTGAAAATGTGTGAGAAAGGCCATGGATAAGGAATTGAAATCCTGAAAAGTCTCGCGCGGGAGTTCAGTGTACCACTTTGTAGCGGCACCAATTAACGTTCTTTGAAAGAGACGTAAACAGACAGAATCGCCGACCCAATAATTGGAGGAGCACGAAATATGGTACATCATAACATGTGCCTGGGGATCTTCCCCAGGTTTTCCTTCAAACTTGGGGCAATGGCTCAGAATTTTGGTTGGAACCGGGAACCAATACAGATTGTGAAGAATTGGATCGTTGGTCAATCTTGACACATAAGGAAGTTCCAAAATTGCGAGAAATCGAAATTTTGGATTGAAAGGCATGGTGTTTGGTCTTTGATACATGCCCATTTGTGGATGTCAACCGGGTTGGGAGAAATTTTTCCCCCAAGGGTGCTGCCCGGAATTGTTTTTCCCATAAAGATTGAAACCTTGGTACTGTCCATAAGGATTAAAACCTTGTGGATTCTAACAATATCCCAGTTGCTAACCCAAAAACAGATTCTGACCTATAGTAGACCACTCAGGTCCAAGTTGACCATAGTTCACAGCATATGGATTTTGCAGCTGTTGGAAGGTTTGGTATGGATTTCCCTGGGGTTTTTGGATCGTACCCTAAGGTTTTTGAGGTTGACCAGGTTGTGCGTGAGGACCAAGTTGTACCTAAGGACCAGGTTGTGCCTAAGGACTAGGTTGCACCTAAGGAATAGGTTGTATCTGAGGGCCATGTTTGGTTGAACAGAAGGTTTTCCTTCTTGGACAAAAGGCTGACCCTGTTGAAAGTGGGGTTGACCTGGTTGACCAGAAGGTTGTCCTTGATGAAAATAGGAAAGTTTACCTTGATGGACAAAATTTTGATTAGGTTGTATGTAAGGCACTTCCTGTTGTACAAAAGGTTTCCCTTGTGGTCCATAAGGTCGATTTTTACCATAGCTAAAACCCTGCTGATAGACGTAACCCCCTAGTTGGACACTAGGTTTCCCTTGAAATACTTGAGGATTTATTGGCTGAGTTTGAAACTATTGGGAAGCATACGGGAGATAATTTTGCTGGTTAAGACTCATCAAAAATTGATGATATTGATTGTATTTGGGCCATGTTGGACCGGATGATCCAACAGGCATAGGAATGTTGCCATCAGCTTGAGAGGAATTCAGAATCTAAGCTAAAGATCCACTCAAGGATGGTCCAACGGAAGGTTGGGAAACATTTGACATGGTAGGACCTCCTCTAAAAACTGAATTCAAGTGGATCGACACCGGAGTACTGACAGGAGGTACTGAAACACCTACACAAATAGTTGGCTTTGCAGAAGTAGGCGTGACTATAGTTCGAGCAGGCATAGAAACGGTTATGTTGGAAACACTCGTACCAGGGGAAGATACTCTAGTATTCTGCCAAATAGTATTGCAATAAAAAGGCATACCACTTGACATATTCGAGATCAGGTGTCCCAACAAGGTGTAATTCTGCGGGATATACGACTGGGAGGAAGGTTGAGTTGTCACATAAGGAAAACCCTCTGGAGGGAATTGGGGTCCCTCGTACATAGTCTCATATACACCACTGATGGTGCTTGAAACCTCCAGGGGGGAATGAAACTTCTCCCTCATAAGCCATCGGGAATAACTAATGGGTAGTGCTTCAAGATGTACACGGTGAATTCATAAAAGGTACACCTGGTGTATCGTATGGAATATAGGGTTGTTGAGGGGAGATTTCAATGGGATCAAATAATGGATTCGGAGGGTAGGCGACATAGCCTACTGGCACATCAAGAGGAGATCGAGAGGCAAGAGGTTGAATACTCAAATGAGAGCGAACTCATAAGTTTGAGTCCCAGTCGAAGGTGGAGAATCAGAAGAGACAAGCGACAATGTCCCTTCAGAGGGAGTGGACGAAGAAGGAACAGAACTTGGTGGTTCAACCACAATGATCTTATCTCAAAAAGAAGAAGAGGATAAAGATGATTAATTCAAGGCTTTAAACAATATCTTTATAAGGATTTACCCATGATTAGGCCCATAAATATTATAACAGGTAAGCCATGTGATTGTGGGCAAGTAATTTTAGAAAAAACGAAATAAATAAAAAAGGGGTAAGCTAGGCAAAAAGGATTATCAGGTAGTTTTGAACTGCAATATACACCTTAGTGATCAAATGAAAGAGAAATGACCAAGGAATTAATGTACGACAACCAATCTCCCCGAATTTTGTGTTCAGTGTATCACGTCTACAAGGTAGCTGACTCAGTAACCCATGGCAGGTTTGCGGCCTAGTGGTGTCTCCCAAAATATATGCGATGGTACATGGGAGTCCAAATCCATAGTAGTGTTGTATGATGCGTAACAGTTCGATGAGAGTGTCCCAAAATATACTTTCATACATCAATGTACTTCCATATGCGAGCTGAGATATCACCCCCGGGTTGTAACGCAAACTGTTAGCGACGGCTCCTACGCTTAACAACGTCGGAACACATCTCTAGCCTAGACCTCTAAATTTGATTCATTAGCTTCCAAATTCTCCTTAGATTGATTGAATAAATTTTAAGGTTCTAGAATTATGTCTAGGTTTCAGAGCCCTACCGACGTCATATGAATCCCTAAAATGCAGCTTAATGAGAAAATAACCATTCATTTCGATGAATCCTATGATAATGAGGGAGAGAGAAACTCACACAATCAACGCAAAAACAAAACAAATTCATAAAACGACATTCACTTTTCTCTTCAAGTGTGGAATTTAAAGAAAAACAAAAATTTTACAATTTTCTTCCTTTCACCAAATGCACTAAGAAGTGAATCAAAATGAAAATTTCATTTTCTAAAGCGAAATAAAACAAAAAAAAAATTTGTATTTTTCTTATAAGCACAATGTGAAATTTAGAATGCAAAATTATTAACAATGCTTTGAGTACTAATAATATCTCTCAAACATGCATGCAAGAGGCAAATATTTCGAAAATCAAAGAGAGACGAAAACCATTTTCTTCAAAACAAAGCACTCTTCATCCGCACACTGATTAATAACTCAAAGAAAAAAAACTTCAACCAGAAGACAAGAAATTGTAATATATGCTTGATGGCGAATATGAACTCTAATGCATTCAAAATTGACACTTGAAAAATAACTATCCGTGAGAACCAACCTTGTTGGACGAATAAATCGATCTTGTGAACAAGATCGATCTCCATAGTATCAAAAGATAGTCTAGAAACTAACAGACAATTAAATCTATCTTTCTCTAGATATATCACGATTTATAAGTAAATGCTACAAAGGTGTTACAATCTTACCTCGATCCAACGCTTGTTTGTAGTAGTCTTCCTTCAGCTGCCCGAAAGAGTTATCCTCGAAAATATGCAATCACAAACAAACAAACGTCAAATAGCACCTGCATAGCATATATTCATAAATCATATCTATTATGGTGATCAAGGAATCCATAAAATAAACAATCAAATGACATCTTATTGAGAAAAACAAACTTATTTGTATTAACTTTGAAATAGTAGAAGAACCTTACAACCTTTTCAGCCTTGATGTTGAACAGGTCCTTCCAGGGTCCGAAGCAGGAATTTCCTCTACTCTGATAGGTCTTGCACTCTTCCAACCGAGACACATACAGGTATGTAATCTTTCCTCATAAAATCTCAGCTAAAGGAGTCTAAGTTCTAATAGCACTTTACCTCAAATAAAACTAAAGCTTGAACTCCCCTTGAGGTTGCCCAATGCCTCTTTTTATAGTGCAAAAGAGGAGGTTACAGTTCCAATTATGAAGGGATAAAGTCCTCCTTCAAAGGGATAAGCTCCTCACATCAAGGGGTTAGCTCCTTAAGGCATGGGATACATGAACCTGAAAAGAGTGGTTCTGCCACCGCAATATTCCTTCCAGATGCTTCTAGAAATGACTGAAAGTGAGATTTTTGAGTTTACTTGAGCCTTTTTAATCTTTTACAGGGGTCTGCACTCTTAACACAGAGAAAGTGCGGTCAAGTACGTAGGAGACATGACCATTGGGTGCGGGACCGCAGGTAAGACAAAGAGAAAGTGCAATACCAGATTTTTAGAGACTTTGAGAGCTTTTCTCTTATTTTTAAGGCTTGACATGAGGAACTGATGTTTTAGACTTGCAAAGGAGGAAATTATGAGTGATAATGAGCTCATACATATAGCAGAATGTCAAGGTGACAATTTTCAGTGCAACAGATTTCCCCCTAAAGTGCAAAGTCTGTAATAAATGAAGATAGAGTCTGTCATGAATGAAGAGTGAATTACTTTATCATTTCAAGGATCATCCTGTGGACACCCCAGTCGGAACCTATAAAAACATTCAATGCAAAATATATATATATATATATATATATATCTCTGTGTGTGTGTGTGTGTGTGTGTGTGTGTGTGGACATATCATCGTTGAGGTAGGAATTCCCATATTCAGATCAAAACTAACTAGAAAACTGACTTAAATTGTTCTGATACAGGAATGATTTTTCAATACATCAACAGTATAGACATGTGTAGACACAGTATGGCCGCAGCCATTTGTTTATGAATAGTCCACTATATAAATAAATAACAAAATTCCTCACAACCTGGATGGTAGAAACTAGATCCAGGGTCTTGATTTCCGCTTTTCGAACTAGTACGATTCTATCCATGTGAATGAATGTGTTGAAGTCGAACATGGTAGAAACCACTTAATTACTAGTCAATAATGTGAATTTTTAACAAGTGTGGGAGTAACCACCAGTAATTTCAATGGCCCTCAAAGTACTCAGTACAATCAATTAAATGTGAATGAATGAGTTGAAGTCGAACACGTCACGGAATAATTCGATCGAAGGTAAATGATGCAACCTATCATCGAAGGCGAGAAACCTGCCATTGAGGCATGCAGATTTCAAGGTACTGATGATTTCTAGATCAAATTCCTAGATAATGAGCTGTCGTCAATAGAAAGTGATCCGTCGTAGGCAAGCCCACAACACGAAATCATAGATCAAGTTTTGAAGAAATATATTGGCAAGGACTGACTCAAGGATGGTCAAAATGGAAGACAAATATTTTGCAAATGAATGATTTGTTTGAACTGTCCTCTTGAACACATAATGACACTGCAGATGGTTTGGTGACAATTGACCCAAAGCTAATACCCAGAAACCGGCTGAAGACTTTCAATATGGTTTGATTAACTGTTAGGCAAAGGATTTTCCCAACCCAGGTGAACAAAAGTGTCGTGTTCAAGAGTGGTTAATGGCTTTTCGAATAATCAAAATGTAACAAACATGTTCGTTTTTCTCTCTTTTCCCCCACCATTTCTGGTAAGTACCTCTTTATTTTTTACAAGCTTCAGGAGGATAACATTTGCTTGTTTATAAGCTCATCCTTCGGATGAGTCCAACTTAGTTTAAAATTCGAACCCTAAAAACGAGTGGTTCGTTCCTGCTTAAAAATTGAACAGGTCATTTACTGTTAAATTTTAACAAGTCCAGTATAGGAGAAACTCGATGTTTTTCAATTTTAGGGAGTTAGAAGAAAAACTTAAGAAAACTCCATGGGTGTACTTTTTTGTAAATTTAATCTCTCGAGCCCGAAAAAGGATAAGCTAATGTGGGAGAGAACTCTATTGACTGTAATTAGTCAACGTATAAATTTTTTGTAAATAGTCCATTTCAGTCCATAAAAGGGGTAAACCTACACTGAAAGGACGAACATTCGTTTATTTTAACGAGTTCAAATAATCAAGTGCTCGGCAATATTTTCAATTTTCAAGAGTCTGAAAAGGGCTTAAAAGAGGACTCCAAGTTTTCACTTTTTCGTAAGTTTTTTAAAGAGTCCGAAAAAGTGATAAAAGTATGCTCTTCGTTGAAAAATGATCAATTTTCCTGAAAAATTCAATTTTCTGCACAAAAACTCGAAACATTACACATTCCTGTTTAAAATAAATAAAAATGTTTTCAAAAATTACCTTTTTAAAGTGAAAAATAAACAAATTAAAAATTCATTTATTCGAAAAAACTTATAAAAAGGGCTTTTCTAATTTCACTTTTACCATTTGAGTTCAGAGTGAAAAGTGAGAGCTTTTGGGTAAAAAAAGTTCCTGTGAAGATTCTGGAAAATTCGTCCGTTGGAATCGAGAACCGTCAGCTCCAGGTAATCCACATCCTCCTTAACTTGCATTTCATCTGTTTACATTTTGTTTTTAGGCTTTAAATTTCATTTTTAAGGGAAAAATAGGTTTAAAAAATCGCTCGCGGGGGTCCGCAGGCACAACATGCGGGCCCTGCAGACCCCGACTTTTTCCTACAAGGAAAAAATTTGTGGGTTCGCACCTATTGCACAACACCCATGCATTCCTACGCACTATGTATGAGCAATGGGTGCGAACCCCGCGTAATGGATTTTAAAATTTAAATTTCTTAATTTCCGCCCAAAAATTTTCAAACAAGTTTGTTCTAATATGTCTTTTTGTGTATCGTAGGACATTCAAAATGCTTATTTGGCGAGAACGCGAGCACGAGGATGTAGATGACGCCGCAATGAATCATATGCCCACAATACAGGTATTGAGAGCATGCGGATTGTACAAGTTCTGGGCCATACAGGGCATGAGGGCCCAAGTAGACCTCCTGACATGGCTGGTAAACAAATGGAATACTCAGGACCAGTGTTTTGTTATTGGTGGCCACTGGCTCAAAATTGAGCCTGAGGATATATATTTTTTGACTGGTTTGCCCAAGAGGGGTGAACAAATATCTCTATTTGGGACTAGGCCAGGTGGCCAGTCTATCGCTAGTCTTCGACTAGAGTTTTGTGATGATCGAGCAGACCCCAAGGATAAACAGATTGATATTAAAACTATCATCCGACCTGAGCTCAAAGTTATTGCATTCACTATTACTAGACTATGCGGGAGTGCAAAATTGCATGTGGCTACTGGGTCGCAAATGCAGATTTCATTAGATTGTTTCCGAGGCACCATATTCAACTGGTGCGAAGCAGTATTGGCCAATGTGAAAGGCCAACTGAATAGAGAAAAAAATGGAAATTTAAACAACTTTGGTTACAGATCCATTGTGGTTTCATTTGCTTTGGAGAGGACTCCCTTACTGGCTCCGCGGCTCATTCCAGTCGATCTAGGCAGAGTCCAGGAACCTCAGGTGGTTCGATGGGCAGCTTTGATGGCCCGTCACGCTGAGGGCGTCGAGGTTGTTCGATTTCCGCTTGCATATTTTCGTTGGTTGAACAACCAAATTTTTGTGATTGAGGAATTTCCATATGCCGGGATGGACTTCCGCGACGACCGAGACATGGCTCTTCTAGTAGGAGAACAGTGGGATGATTCAGGTAAAAACCATTTTCAACATTTTCTAAGTTCTATTTTTTATTTTTTATTTGTATTTTAAATCTTCCAAAACTAATAATCAAAAGTTTAAATGCAGATGTGGGCCCACAATGACCAGCCACTCTCCAGCCTTATGAGAGGAGACACCCAGTTGCAGCAGCACCAGCCCCACAGGGCCAATCAGCAGAGATCCTGACCGACTTGGAGCATCATCTAGAGCGCTTAACACTAGATATTCCAGAGACTGATATAGATGATATTCCACTTAGGTTACAGAGATATGTGATTGGGGTTCCAAGACCTTTTAGGAGGTTCCTGTGTAGGGTAGCTCGAGCAGTAGTTTCTTATCGTGATCATCACCAGGGATAGGATGTTCGATTTTGTAAACTCATAACATTTTTGACTTTTTGTATTATCATTTTTTTCGATCATAAGGTGTTTTTCAACCTATGATCGAAAACGATGTATATTTTGAAACACATTTCTATGCTATGATATATCATTATTACCGGCTATCTTGTGTAACATGTTATCGAATGTTGTGTAATTTACTGTTTTGATTATTTCAAATGTCTATTTATCATACTAGAAGAAACTGCGCCTGCTAATGTATTTAAATGTCTTGGAATATGTTGATATTCAATGTAATCAAATTCACGTTCCAAGAGACAAACTCTCAAGAATAATCGTAATGATACCGGATTTCTAATGGCATAAACCGTGTTAAGTTGTAATACAACGAGTTCAAAATCCAACCTAACAATCAAACTCCGAATTCCAAATGATATGGATTCAGATAATAAGTCAATCACTGCGCTATACTCTGCAATGTTATTTGTTGTTTGACCGAGGCTTACCCCATGCATGGATACTAACTCATCAGAGGGTGAATAGATAACCCAAGATGCAGAATAAATGTTTCGTGTACTACGACAAGCACCATCAGCAAAACCATTATATGTTTGAAGAGACGTCGACATCTGCAATATCAAGAGTAAAACCCAGATAAGAAAAAATAGTGATAAGAGTACACTCTAAACTAGGCACGTTTTTATAATCTAAGACACACCAACAGTAAAGAAACTAATCTAACAAAAATCTCCACTCAAAATTTAAGCATAATATCTCTTCAGATAAAGCCCATTTATGGGTTTATCTAAAGAGACCCCGTCAAAATCTATCAGTTCATAGGCCCCTTTTGCCAGCTTCCGCTTAACAATGTAAGGACCATGCCACATAGGTACAATTTTTCCAGCCCCTAGCTTATCGTTCGCTTGATCATATACTAAAACTAGGTCTCCTTCTGAAAAATTGCGAGGTGTAATGTTTCTGTCGTACTGAGCTTTCATTCGTTTTGCATGAGCTTCATTTCCTAATGCAGTAGTGCGTCGATTCTCATCTAGTTGAGCTAAGTACAAAAAACTTTTCTCTTCTTCAAAAGTAGCTGGGATTAACTCTATGGCTAATTTTAATGATGAAATTTTGCATTCAATAGGTAACACAGCTTCCAAACCGTAAACCAGTTGAAAGGAGTGAAACCAGTTGATGTTTTTACTGAGGTCCGATATGCCCAAAGTGCTGAAAATAGCATGGTATGCCAATTCAACTTATGAATACCAATGATTTGTTTGATCATAGAGACTAAAACTTTATTGATAGCTTCAACCAGACCATTACCCTGCGGGTAATACGGAGTAGAACTATCGTGGCGTAGGCCAAGTTGACCTATCAGTTCAGTCATCATGATATTTCGAAAATGACTTCCATGATCCGTAATGATAGCTTGAGGAATATCGAATCTAGCAATTATATAATTGAAGATGAAAGTTGCAGCAGTATTTCCGTCTGCCGAAAATGTAGGCATCGCCTCGGCCCACTTAGTAAAATAATCTACCGCTAGCATAATATACGCATGCCCCCCGGCAGAGTGAGGGTTACATGTAATAAATTCAATACCCCACTTTGCAAAAGGACCGACAGCAATTATAGGGTGAAGAGGAGCGGGTGGTGCACACATTTTATGATCAAAGACATGACAATTATGGCATTTCCGGACTGCATAGATACAATCTTTGAATAAGGACGGCCAGAAATAACCATCGCGCAATATCTTTTGGGTTGTGGCATACCTAGACATATGACTGCCACATGCTGCAGAATGACAGTCATTCAGAACCTTCTCAGCTTCTTCATGAGTAAGACAACATCGGAAAACAGAATCTACTCCCCAACGATAGAGTGTATAACCAATAATATTGTATTGTTGGGATTGGAAACATATTTTCCTTTGTGTAGATCATGAGATTTCAGGCTGAAAATATTGGGTTTGGAGATAAACAATAATATCCCCATACCAAGGATCGAGAGTACTGATAAGAAACAAGGATTCGTCCATAATGGGCTGCTCCGCCACAGTTTCAGTATCAGTAGACGGGAAATCACACATCAGTTCAGAAAAAAAAAACCAAAGACTTCTTTGCCTTGGATTTTTCAAATTCCAATTCAAATTCCTACAAGATAACTATCCATTTGGAATACTTGCCCCCTAGCAATTGCTTGGTCAAGATATACATCATGGCGTTACAATCAGAAATCACTGTGGTTTTGCGTAATAAGATGTAGTGTCGAAATATTTGGACAGCTTGGACAGCTGCCAAGGCCAATTTCTCCACATGCGAATATTTGATCTCAGTCAGATGCAGATTTTGACTAAGATAGTAAATCACATGTTCATTGTTGAATTCATCTTCCTGAACTAAAACCATCCCAATGGTGGAATGAGAAGCGGTGAGATACAAAAAATAATCCTGGTTGTAATTGGGAGGATGCAGTAACTGTGCATAGGTCAACACGTGTTTAAGTGCATCAAAATATCGATTAGCGATCTCAGCCCAAAATAATGGAATGTTCTGTTTTAACAACCTGGTAAAACCCTTTGTTAACTCGGCGTAGTTAGGAATGAAACGACGTAAAAAGTTTGCTTTCCCCTGCAAACTTTGGAGTTTGCGAAGAGTCGAAGGAGGAGGTAGATTGACGATAGCTTCAACCTTCGACAGATCAACACGAATGCTTGCTTTTGAAACAACAAATCCCAGTAAGCGACCCGATTCTACATAGAAAACACATTTGTGTGGATTCAGCCGAATTCTATAATGCCTACATCTCATAAAGATAGCTCGTAAATGAGTGAGATGATCGGCTCTACGCGATGAATGGGCAAGTAAATCATTGAGATAAGGCTGCACAATGTGCTTGATGTCATGAAATGCGTAAGACATAGCCCTTTGAAAAGTTGCTCCAGCATTCTTTAATCCAAAGGGTAGTTTGCAATAAGCAAATGTTCCCCACGAACAAATGAAAGCTGTTTTAGGTTGATCAGCAGGGAGCATGTTGATTTGATTGTAACCGGAAAAACCATCCATAAAGGAAAACATTTCACTACCAGCACAATCATCAATAATTTGATCGATATAAGGGGTTGGATAATTGTCTTTAGGACAAGCTCGATTAATATCCCTATAGTCGATACATACTCTTATCATTCCTTGTTTTTTGTTGACAGGAACGATATTCAATACCCAATCAGTTAAAGGAATTGGATAAATGAAACCTGCATGAAGTAATTTCTCAACTTCAGCTTTGATAGCAGCAACTTTTCTTGGATGTATTTGACGTAAACGTTGTCGGACAGGTTTAGCATCCGGGTAAGTCTTAATTTCATGGAAAACAATTAACGAATCGATTCCTGGCATTTATTCATATGACCAGGCAAACACGTCATGGAATTCTTGAAATAGGGCTTTATAAGTTTGGATTTCATCGTCTGTACAGGAATCACCTATATGAATGTTTTCAATAATTCATGGCTTAACTGAGATTTCAATAGGAACCGTTCGAGAGATATTTTCCAAATTTAACTCATAATCAGAATGTTGGAATGGATTTTGTGGTTCTTTGACATAATCAGTAGTAAAAATAGAAGAGAAATCATTTTCAAAATGATCAAGCTCCATTAAAAACGAAGATCAGTGATGTAGATTTTCCCATGGTAAATCACCAACAGACAAAATTTCACGAATCTGCTCATCAGTATGAACAAGATCAGGAAATGTTGTTGTAGCTGAGCTAGATATAGAAAGTGATTCCTCATGGATCACATTCATTATATTAGTTTTGGTTGAAGAAGGATCAGAAAGCGACTGTACAGCCTGATATGCAATTTCAAAGGGACTCAAAGGCATCGTGCCATCAAATGAATCCACCTCGGAATCGGAAGGTATGATCCAAGGATCATCAAAAGTAATAGTATTTGATGAAATCATATGAATATTTGTGATAGAAGGTGATACGTTAGGAGCAGGGAAGTAAAAAGTTCCCTGTAAACTAGAATCTTTAATCAAACCTATGCCGACATCCTTATAAGGGACAGTCGTTTTACCGATGTGCTGAATACTATCTGTAGAGGCTAGATCAGATGAGAAATAAGTCAGCTGGTCTATTGTAATGATATTTCCTTTCTGTGGAAACTTGATAAGCCGAAAGACTGATGAAACAATAGCAGTCATACCATAGGACCAACTACGACCCAGAAGAAGGTTGTAATCTAGAGGGGCATCAACCACTTCCACATCTAGATTTACGGTTTTCCCTTCTACCTCTATAGGTAAATTCTGCAAAATACCAAAATGATGGAACCCTCGGCCATCAAAAGCCTTTAGAATTGTCGGAGACTGATTGAGTGTGGGAGAACCAAGCAATTTCCAACACTGGATCGACATAATACACATAGAAGCCCCTTCATCAATCACAGTCCGAAAGACCGGTCTGTTTTTTACTAATACTAGAATCTGGAAAGCCATTTGATGGGGTAGGCGGGGTGTACTATTCTCTAAATCAAATATTATTAGGTTCGAATCCTTAATATTGATAGCTCCTATGGCAGATAATAGTAATTTACGCTGTGTTGGGCACGATTGCAGCACTTCCAAAGCCGACATTGCTAAAGGGGAAATAGCTAAGTCCTCAACAATGTTGTAATTCTGAGCAGCTCTCGCATGTGGATTTAAAGCTGATTTACGAAGTGCACCTTTAGCAGGCGGTTTGATTACTAAGTTTGAGTTGGGTTTCTCGATCTGTAGCGGATCAGAAATAGGAAGAGGTGTAGTTGATGTGTTTGAATTAGAAGATTTTGCTTCTTTACCATCAACAGGATTCTTACTACCATAATCTTGCGATCGTGCCGCAATCCTGACATGAGACATCATCATAATGGGTTCTTCTAAGGCATTTGAGGTAGAACCAATCATCTTACTATCTTGAGTAGGAAAAGGATCCTTCAAGACAGCAGGCGTTTGAGAACCTTTAACGAATTTCGAAACCTTTGCTCGATGTGGACATTCTTTGATAAAATGATCCTCGTCGCAAATGAAACAAGGATAGCGAGGTTTGCGCTTTTCATTAGTAGATTCATTTTTATCTGTTTTATCTTTCGAATTTTGTTTGTTTTTATTCTTCCCCTTCTTTTTACTGCCAGATTTAGATTTTTTCATAGATGACTCTACGACATGGATGTCGGCAGAAACTTCAACGAAAGAATCTCCTTTCGAGGAATCAAGTAAAGTTATTATAGGAGAAGAATTCTTTGAAGATTTCTTCTTGCTTTTAGTACTAACTGAACCAATTATACTATCAGTGGCATTAGACCCTAAAGGAGTTGCAGTTATTTGACCATGTTTTGGAAGATCAAGGATTTTTTCATGTAAAGTACCTGACTGCGTATAAACGAGGTCAACGTACTGAGCCTGAGCAACAAATTGCTCTTCAATAACAACTCCTCCCTTAGCTACATCTTCAGTTATTTTGGGTAATAATGATTTAATGAACCATTCCTCCAAAATTTGATTAGGAATGAAAACTTTCACTAAACACCTTCTACGTCGCCATTCGTGAATATGATCAGAAATATATGTGGACGTGGATTTTTTTAGTGAAGTCAATAGTTCCGTGCCATTTTCGTATTTGACAGGCAACTGAAAATGAGTTAAGAAAGCAGTTGCTAATTGATTGAAATTATTAAAAGAGCCTCGTGGTAACTCAATGTACCATTTGGCAGCAAGACCAATAAGAGTTCGTTGAAAAATGCATAAGCGAATTGAATCATCAATGATCGAATTAGATGCACACCAGAGGTGATAAGTCATAACGTGATTTGCTGGATCCTCTCTTGAATTACCCTCGAATTTTGGTATATCATTGGGAAACTTATTAGGCATTGGCGGCCAATACGGAAGATAATAAATTGGATCGTTCGTAAGGCACAACAAATCAGGTAAATCCAAAGTTGCAATAAATGGTAACTGATGGTTAGGGTCACGAAAACCTTGAGTAATGAGACCAGTTCCAGGAGGAGGATATCCAGGATAACCTGAAATCATATTTGCATCAGGAATGGTATAACCTCCCGGAAAACCAGGATTAACCGGACCAAATTGGGGTTGTTGAGGTTGTTGATAAGTATAGCCAGATTATGGTTGATACTGATAAACTGGATTTTGTGCAACGGGACCGAATTGATATTGTCCCTGGTACGGTTGATATGTGAATTGCGGTTGACTTGTTGCAATTGGGGCAATCATACTTGTACCAGCTTGTCATGTAGGCATCTGGACCGAAGTCTGAACTGTAGGTCCTGACTAGGGAACAGAGACTTGAGGAATTTGCACGGATGCGGGGATAGAAGAAATCGGAGCTACAGATACTCCAGAAACAGGTGTTGTAGGTTGAAAATATGTTGCAGTAGTTGCAGCAGTTTGAGGCAGAGTCTGAGGTGTACTAGGCCCAGGCTGCTGAATAGAATCAGGTGCAGGGACTTGAATAGTAGGCTGGATAGGTTGCTACGTTTGACCAAAAACCAAAGGCTTTCTAGGTTGATATGGTAACTGCATATTAGGTTGCGTAGTCTGTTGAATTTGAGATGGATTCCACACCATGTTCATTCTGGGGTATTGTCCTGTAGAAAGTTGTGCATATGAAATACCATAGCCTGGTTGAACGTAGGGTTGATAATTAAATGGTAAATTTCCAACTCCTTGAAAAAATGATTGACCAGAAGGTGGTTGGAAACCTTGAGTTGGATACTGACCTTGAGGTTGATAACCCTAAGGCGCGTACTGAATCTGGGGTTGATAAGGACCCTGAGGAATATACTGAGTCTAGGGTTGACTTTGGGGTATGTACTGTCCTTGAGGTTGATAACCCTGTGTTATGTGCTGTCCTTGAGGTTTTTCTCTAAAATAATATTGTCCTACAGTTTTTCCTTGCATAAAATTACCTTGAAGTTGCCCCCTAGGCGGTAACTGACTGCCTTGAGGTTGCCCCCCAGGCGGTAACTGACTACCTTGAGGTTGCCCCCCAGGTGGTAACTGACTGCCTTGAGGTTGCCCCCCAGGTGGTAATTTACTACCTTGAGGTTGCCCCCCAGGCGGTAACTAACTACCTTGAGGTTGAGGATTTGGGATATTACCAGACATCATAAAGATTTGATTTGCGTTCAACATTTCAGTTTTAGCTCCATTAATACCAGATGATAACACTTGTTCAATCGGTCGAGGAGTTTCTCCTAAGAAAGTACCAGAGAGTGCCTGGCACCCCGAAGGAACAGAAGGACCACCGTGTAAAAATGCTTCCGGTGATTGGGAAAACATAGATGACTCTCCTGACATGATCGATGAAACATAATAACCTCTAGGTGTAGGATGAAAAGGAATTCGAGGTGGTGAAAAACTAAGACCTGGGTTTTCTAAAAAATTTGTCAGTGACCAATACCAAGTGTCACTTCTAAAAGGACTATAGAATATGGATTCACGCTCCCTAAGATTCAAAGTCTGTGGGGTTTCGAGAAGAGTTACTTCTTCGTCTAGACCGACAAGTTCTTCAATAGAAACAAAGCCAGTAGGAAGATCTTCAGTAATGATATTTCTTACCCTAGGTGAACTAGGACCACTAGAAGTTGGAGTAACAAATCCTGAGGATGGTTCTAAAACAGTAGGTTCAGTTTCAGGCTCAGAAATTTCAGGTTCTTTAGCTAATTGACTGGAAGGAGAAATACTATTAGTAACTTCGGAAACTGAAATTGGCTCTTGAATATGCTCTGTTTTTGGTATTTGATGATCAGGATGAACAACTATAGATGAACTTCCGGCTTCTGTTGATCTAATTCTACTGTCACTAGGTGATACTAGAGCTCGCAGCCCTTCAAGTTGACTTGGTGTATACTTAGGGGGCTTCCCCTGAAGTCTTTGGGACTGTCTTGGTAATTCTGCCACGATTGAATATTAATTAACCACACGCAAACAAAGAAAATTTCAATAAAAACACATAAAGTCTCTAAAGGAACAAACAACTGAATCACACGCCTAAAAAAATCTAAGAGTTCAAACCACGCACAAACAGTAACTTCCCATACTAAAAACACTAGTTGGTGATGAAATCCAACTTAGTAGAAGTTTAATACAGAAATGGCAGTTGGAAAAGTTACCCCGAATACCTGCTTAATGAAACAGACTGGCACAAGTTTCTTCAAAAAACCATCTCGAGTGAAGAGAAACCCCAGAGAGTCCAAGTGAGTCTATTCGACGTCTGCTCCAGGTACAGTGAGATCTTTCCTTCACCGTCACCTTAGGAAATAATCTTAATTTTATGGACACTAAGGTTACCAACAGCAATAAATACAACTGGGGGAACAGTCTACGATCTGATTCTACGCGCAAGGGCAGAGTAACAAAGCTCAATCCCCTTGAAGGCTCCTCAACATGGTCAATCTGAGGTTTACCAACAAGTGACCCCAGGCTCCTCGACAATGGTTAATTCGAGGTTTACTGTTTGTAATGCGCGCAGATCTTTTATCTTTCCCAATGAAACAGAATTAATTGTCTCAAAGGTTCGGACATGATCTCGTGATTAACTCCTTTAAGAGAAGCTTCCCAGAATGTACCAATTACAATTGGATTTATTTCCTACCACAAGATTTATCTACTAGTTTGTTTTTACTACCTTGGAGAGTTAATTACTCCCTACTCCAAGATACTAGCCTAAGCTATATTGGTGATAAGAGCCCTAGAAATAGAAAAAGTTGCTAGATCAATTTTAATTAAGCGTTGTTTTTATGGGTTGTTATTTAAGTCAATAGGTATCGAAATGAAACTTTGATGGTGTGAAGACTCGACTTCCAAACACACTAAAAAATGCACCTAAAATAATAAGCAATTCTTTTTTCTTTCAATGAAGTATAGCTAAAGAAAGAGTTCAAGAAATCCAATTTCTTAAGAGACAATTCTTTCTTTGAACATGACGAATAAATGAAAAGAAAATCTTTTTGTTTTTCAATAAAAACTCAAAACGAGACAAACAATCAATGCTCACAATAAATCCCTTTCACTTTCAAAACTCGAAACTACAAAAAACAACTTTTCTTTCAAAAGAGATCTACAAGTTCTAGAAAAGCATTCAAAACTATGAAAAACTAATTTTGAAATCTAAAAACTTCTAAAATCTAATTGAATAAAAGCTTCAAATTTTTTTTGAGAATGTTTTGCGTAGTTGTTCAGTAAACTAAGGATTCATTTGCCCAGAATAACAAACAAATCTAAAAACATCTAGATATGTTTTCTTTTGTAAAAATGAAATTCAGAACTTATAACAAAGTTTGTTCAAAGATTTGCAAAGAGAAAACTAGATCTATTCCTCAAAAATGATGGATTTCGCAACCAAGTCAGACTCATCAAGAAGACAAAAAGACACCAGTGTGATCTAAGGTATTTCAAGCTTCTGATCTTTGAGTCACTATAGAGACAAAATGAAAACCATTCCAAGTATGCAAAACTTCTAGAAAATCACGCAAAACAAAAATACTATCTGAACTCACTCACAAGAAGTTTTTGACATGAAAAATACAGATCTGGGTAGAGACTAAGAGTCCTAAAACAATATAAACTTAAACTGGAAGAATAAATCTGAAGATTTTCAAAAAATTTAACAGGGTTCGCAGGCCCCAGAAGTAACAGGTGCGGTCCCGCACTAGTTACTCAAGGAAAGTGCGAAGCTGCTCGCACTGTGTGTGAAGATAAAGTGCGGTCCCCAGAAAAGTTCAAGAAAAACACAAAAGACTTCAAAACTTTTCAAAGAAAAGTAAAACTAAGCTACCCAAGCGAGTATTCATCAATCAAAAACCAGAAAAAAAAAAACCATTTTCTCAAGTCAAAACAAAGGAAAACCAAAAATCCAAAATCTTTCCCCAGCGGAGTCGCCAATTTGTTGGCCGGATAAATCGATCTTGCGGACAAGATCGATCTCCCCAGTATCAGAAGATAGTCTAGCAACAAACAGACAATTAAATCTATCTTTCTCTAGATATATCACGATTTATAAGTAAATCCTACAAAGGTGTTACGATCTTACCTCAATCCAATGCTTGTTTGTAGTAGTTGTCCTTCAGCTGCCCGAAAGAGTTATCCTTGAAAATCTGCAATCACAAACAAACAAACATCAAATAGCACCTACATAGCATATATTCATAAATCATATCTATTATGGTGATCAAGGAATCCATAAAATAAACAATCAAATGACAGCTTATTGAGAAAAACAAACTTATTTGTATTAACTTTGAAATAGTAGAAGAACCTTACAACCTTTCCAGCCTTGATGTTGAATAGGTCCTTCCGGGGTCCGAAGCAGGAATTTCCTCTACTCTGATGGGTCTTGCACTCTTCCAACCGAGACACATACAGGTATGTATTCTTTCCTCATAAAATCTCAGCTAAAGGAGTCTAAGTTCCAACAACACTTTACCCCAAATAACACTAAAGCTTGAACTCCCCTTGAGGTTGCCCAATGCCTTTTTTTATAGTGCAAAAGAGGAGGTTACAGTTCCAATTATGAAGGGATAAAGTCCTCCTTCAAAGGGATAAGCTCCTCACATCAAGGGGTTAGCTCCTTAATGCATGGGATATATGAACCTGAAAAGAGCAGTTCTGCCACCGCAAGATTCCTTCCAGAGGCTTCTAGAAATGACTGAAAGTGAGCTTTTTGAGTTTACTTGCACCTTTTTAATCTTTTACAGGGGTCCGCACTCTTAACACAGAGAAAGTGCGGTCAGGTACGCAGGAGACATGACCATTAGGTGTGGGACCGTAGGTAAGACAAAGAGAAAGTGTGATGCCAGAGTTTTAGAGACTTTGAGAGCTTTCCTCTTATTTTTAAGGCTTGACATGAGGAACTGATGTTTTAGACTTGCAAAGTAGGAAAGTATGAGTGATAATGAGCTCATACAGATAGTAGAATGTCAAGGTGACAATTTTCAGTGCAACAGACCTAAAGACAAAAACCAATCTAACATTAAGCCTGAAAGGTATGACAAGAATTGATTCAATGAGAATTCTAGAAGTCAACAGAGTAAAAAATGACTTAGATGGCCCGAGGACACCTAGAAACCCTAAGAAGGCAAGGATGCAGCAACTTTGCAAGAGAGACAACTAAAGGTGAAAAATTATAACCAGAAATGTCACTGAACAGAGAAGGAACATAGCTACTCAGACAAGAAAAAAAATTCAAAAGGATAAGACTCACTGGCTAATCAAATAAAGGAAAACCTAAAAAATCACACAGAGGAATCAACGCGACTGTTTAAATCGCAACCTGCACTGGAAGTGTAAAATCGCAACTGTGTAAAACGCATAATGTGCTGATCGGTGCAAATGTCGGAGAAATACTAGCGCAATCAAGGAGAATATTGAAAAAAAAAAAAAAAAAAAATCCAGACTGACACAAGGAATTTACGCTGATTCATGAAAATAGGGGACTGAAAGGCTACAAATCCCCAGTGGAGTCGCCAATTTTTTATGTAGGAAAATCCTCTCTATGGACAGAGACAATCCCTCTAGCCCTAGGATAGGTATAGTAACAACAGTGAACAATTAGAAACCTACTTTCCTAGAATGTAAATGCATGTAGATCGTGAATAGATCACCTACCTCAATCTGATGCTAATTCCCGTTTGAATCCTTTGGTCTTTCGCGTTCCATGGTCAGATCTGCGCCACTGCCGATGCTTGTCTACCTGGACAAGGGATCAAATGACAACAAACATGAAAGCATAACATATATAATACATGTACAAACTACTTAGTTGATCAATGAGATCTAAGAATCCAATCACACATTAAAGACGAGAATAGAAATCACGAACCAATCGTATTATATTAAAATAGAGAGTGGGAGTTCCAACATGCGCCTTGATGTCGCAGCTCTCCTTCGATGGGTCCTAATTCAGGCACGTCGCCAAAGTGTTCTTTCAACTTGATGTGGAGGGAAAAAGGTCTCAACTCTCGCTCGATACCTATAGCAACAAAATGTCTCTCTGTTATTCTTCTATTTGTGTTCTAACTAGCAAAGCTATGGGAGATTGTCCATTATATAGCAAAGGAGGAGGGAACATGGATTCATTTTAGGTGGTGAAATGGGTTATCCCTTTGGTTGGCTCCACTTTTGTAGGAACAAAGAGACCAAAGGGAGAGGCTCAGCTCTATCCTTAGGAACAAAAACCTAGGTCTCTGCCATGAAGCTTCCAGATCTCGAAGCTTCACTTCCATTTTTAAAAAACTTCCTAGAATAGGATTAGCACGAGTATGAGACTCATTCCAGCATCTATCAGCACAGCCCTAGAAAAAAAAGAGGCCATCAATGCAAGCAATACACAGAGAGGGCACACCGCTCCAGATAATTAGGTTTTCAAGGAGTTGCTTCAGGAATGGTCAACATAGAGTTTATTCATTGTGCTGAAAAGGACATGAAGGCATATTTTCATGATGGAAAACATGCACATGGGTCACTGTTAGGGGTCTCTAGGATCAGGAATGGGGAGTAAAGGTACAGTGAAAAATTGCTGAGTAACACCCATAACACAGGCAACACCCTTGGCGAAATCATAAAAAAAAAAATAAAAATTTTCAGGAAAAAATTCTGGGTGTGGGTTCTGACCTGTAACTTTGTCTCACGATGCAGAAAAATGCCTAAAAGTGCATTGGGAAGCGCAAATTATTGGCCAAAAAGTGTTTTTTTTCCCGACTCTTCTGCTAAACATATTTACTCCATATTGTGTCGTCTCCTATGCAACTGGTACCTATGACCTGCAAAAATATGTGAATCCCCAACATAAACAAAAATATTCTATAAAAATAAAAGAGATCTAAAAATAGAAATGAGAATCTGGAAAAAACACTGAAAAAATGTTGAAACAATAGTCTAAAAAGTTTCAAATTACTACACCAGTGGGGTCGCCACTTGTTAGTATGAAAATTCTTGAAAATTGTACTAAAAATGTTTCACTTATGTCATTGGTGACTACTGTCCCGAACAATGAACGATGGTTGTGTCTATGCTTCAGATCTACAACAAAATGTTGGAAAAACCTACAAAAAAATGTATCATGCATACTGTTAGCACAGTTCTTTGCTAAGTCATGAGTCCATTCTATTTTATTTTATTTTAGATTTAGATTTTGTAAATTTCAAAAAAAAATTGGTTGCTACTGAAATATCTAGTAGCACCTGTTTTAACTGATTTTTGACACATGTTAGCAAAATTTCCGCACTAGTTCAAGAAATAAAAGGACTCATAACCAGATGGATATAAAAATTGATGGTGATAAGTGGTTATGATATTGTTGGAGGTCATATTGAATGAAGATACATGGTTATTTAAGAATCAAAGACATAAGGAGACAAATCAGCAGAAAAAGGGGTAGCATGTCAAAATACTCAGCAATTCAGCCCAGATTCTCTTCTCTTCTTTCATTTACATCTGTATTTTCAATTAGATTTGGATGGGATATGGTTTTAATGTCATGTGAAACCTATGTAATGTTATGAGTAGTGTTTCCTTATTTTCAGAACAGATGGATTTGGTGCCTCTCTTTCTATATATACCATTTCCAGGTTGGTTGTTGGTATACCTGAAGACTTAATATAATAAAGAAAATCATTTTTGAACTTCATGCTGCAGGATTTTGTGACTCAAGAACTATCTAATGTATGGTGTGTTTTATCTCTTTGTTAATTTCTTATAATTTATAAGTTGCATCAGCTAGTAAGGTGTGAGTAAGAAAATGTTAAAGGATTTAACAGTAAATTATCTGCTTTCCAACTTCCTACAAATCATATATGTGTTGTAGAACATGTTAGTGAAGATTTCATAAAGGATTTTTAAAATACTTTATGCATGCACTCTACTTTCTAAATTTTGTTTAAGCTTTGCATAAAACAGATTTTATGTAAAGAACCATCATTATAGTTGTGTGACTAATTTAGGATATGTATGTTTCCTAGAGTAAGTACTAGCTATCCATCTCCTCTCACTTGTTGCACTCTACTCCATTTACTACCAATTTTCCCATTCAATTTATACTTGCCAAAACTTGCCAATTGTATGAAAGTCTTAAAGAATAAAAAAAAAATTCAAACTCTTTGACAAGCCATCCTACCACTCAAAACTCTTTAAAATTTGAAATGAACTATGATGTGTAAGCCTTACTCCTTTTGCAGTCAAGGAGTTACTACTTACATTAACACATACTTTAACATATAAAAACAAAAATATAAGTGCAACAACCCAATGGAGAATATAAATGATCAATTTAATTAATTAATAACAATACACTTATGAGGAGAGATTACAAAATTGGGTTTGTAGATCCTCCTATGTGGGATGGGTCCTTGACCTTTTGCTTCTCTCTCTCAATGTGTGGTATGCAATGTGTTAGGTCCCCATATTACTAGTGTAGTCCCTTATTTTTAGTAGTGTAGCCCCTTATTTTTATTTTTGTACCCCTATAACCCCCGTATTGTTATTATTGTTCCCTTACTTTATTATTGATAGGTCGGCTAGGATTATATTGTGACCCCATGGACCCTTATATATAGAAGGAGGTTTTGTCATTTGTATCATCCAAGAATTGTTCATTTATGTAATGTATTGGAGGTTTCTCCCTCGAAGTGGATAATTTATAATGCATTGATCTCTCTTTTCTTCTATTTTTGGAGCTGGTTACATAACATTTGGTATCAGAGCTTTGGATTCTAGGGTTTCACTGCTCCAAATAGGTCATCATGGAATTTTAGCTATAACTTTTTTCTACGAAGGTTCATAAGCTAAAATTTTTACAAAGCGAATCCGAAATCCTAAGGAACGTCGTATACAAATTTCATATCATGGTTCACAATATTTTTGGAGATATTATCTGTGGAAGTTAGGGTTTTTCAAGATCCTGAATTTCACCTAAACAGGTCATCGTGGAATTTTCACTATAATTTTTTTTTTCTACGAAGGTTCAAAAATGGAAATTTTGCACCTTCGCAGTATTTTCGGAGATATGATCTTTGTAAGTTAGGGTTTGTTTAGGATTCTGAATTTCATCTCAAAGAAGTGACCTTGGGAAAATTGTCATAACTCTCTCTCTGAGCATCGGATAGGAATTCTGTAAAAAGTAGACGCAAGTACACGGAATTTGGTTTCTTGTGTATCAATTTCAAAGCCGAAGGAGGAAACAATGAGACGTGGCACGCCGTACAAGTACGCTATACTAAAACAGTCTGTAATTAGGTCATTGTGGGAGATTAGGCATAACTTTTTCTGGATGTATCCAAATTAGGTCAGACCTGTGGCATTCAAAAGAATATTAAGAGGGCTACTACAGGATCGAATTTCATATATTGAAGATCAGCAATTACAAAGATAATTCAGTTTCAATATCAAGCTCCTCAAAATCAAGAAAAAGGTGTGTATCTTTTTCAAATTGCATGAGTCTTGTTTGAAAAATTAGTTTTAAGTGATTCCAAGGGCCTATTTAGCATAGATATCAGTATTGGGTTCTAAAATACCCCCTAAAAAGGATTCAACACCAATTAAGCCCTCAAAATACTCTACTATGACTGATGAATATGAAGAATTGCAACATGATCTATCAAAATTACAAGAGCAAGTGCACCAAATTTCGCCCTCACAAAGAGCAAAAAAAAATGAACTGGAAGTTTTGAAGAAAGGTGTGGAAGTGAATATGGATAGTTTGAAGAATAATATGAATGGTTTGAAGAAAGGCGTGGAAGAAAATATGGATGGCATGGAAGCTAAGATTGATGACATGGAAGAAAAAATGAAAGGCAACATGGAAAACATGAAGAATGATCTAAAAGAAGACATGGAAGGTTTAACAAAGTTGATACAATAAATGTTTCCTAATGGCGAAAAGATAATAGAGGAAACTCGTGATGAGAAAAAAATAAATTTTAATCGTGATTTCATAAACTCTAATGTTGGATGGAAGAACCACCATATTCCAAAAATGGATATGAGGAAGTTTGATGACAAGGATCCTGTAACATGGATACTATAGATGGAGCAATATTTTGATCTCAATAATGTGCAAAACACACAAAAGGTACGCATTGCAACTTTACATTTATAAAAAAAATACATTTGTATGGTATCGATGGATTTTCTCCTGTAAAAAAGTTGTCACTTGCTCAAATTTTACAGAGAAAAAGATAATACATTATGAGGATACAAAGAGCAACACCTTCTTTAGCCAATTGATAAATCTCGAGCAAAAGGGGTTAGTGGTGGAGCACATTGAGGACTTCCAAAAATTGAATATAGGGTAACTGATATTCCAAACGAACATATGATTGATGTATTCGTAGGAACTTTAAAGGATAGTATCCAACATGAAGTTCAAGTTTGGGAACCTGATTCATTGGAGAAGGCATTTAGGTTGGCAAGAAAAATTGAATGTAAAATTATGGCGACAAGGAAGCCTACCACTCACATCTATAAAGATGGAAGTGTTGCTACTCCTAGATTTCCACAACCTACAAGGTTGACACCACAACAATTGGAAGGAAAAGAGAAAAAGGGCTTTTCTATAGTTGTGATAGAAAATACACTAAAGGTCATAAGTGTAATGAGAAGAAATTATTTTACATAGATTGTGAAGAGGAGCAAGAAAATGAACAAGAAACTTCAAAAGAAGAGGATATACACCAGGAACCAACCCTAGAAGAAGAAGAATTGAGTCTGACCATATCGTGTAGTGCATTGGCAGGAATTACCACTCCTCAAACTCTCATGATAGAAGGTTGTATCAAGAAGAAAAAGGTAATAGGGTTGATTGATTCGAGTAGTACCCATAATTTTACTCCTTGTAAGGTAGCCAAGGAATTGAATTGTTTCCTATACCCAGCACCATAATGTCAAGTGATGCTTGCAAATGGAGGACCTATAAATTTCTCTAGAAAATGCCATAATATCAAGCTAACCATGGGTGAATATGAATTGAATAGTCCAATTATTTCCATTTCAATGGGAGGTGTTGATGTTGTACTAGGAGTACAATGGTTACAATCTTTGGGGACAGTAGCCTTTAATTTTCAAAAAAAAAATTTGAATTTTTTTTTGGAAGGAAAGGAAATCAAATTACGTGGTATCACATGGAAGTCGAGAAAGATAATAAGCTCTAATGTCATGACAAAGCTTATGGAGAAAGAACAACAAGGTGTAATTGCACAATTATGCTCACTAGAAGTTCCAACATCAAATCATCTATTTCTCCATATCTCCAAAAAGTATTAGACAATCATTCCATGGTGTTTGAAACTCCCAAAGGACTCCCACCTATTCGTGATCATGATCATGCTATTCATTTGATTCCAGGAAGTGTTCCTCCAAACATCAGGCCTTACAGATATCCTTGTGTCCAAAAGAGAGAAATTGAACGTATCATTGCAAAAATGTTAGAGGCTGGTATAATTCAACCTAGTCAAAGTTCTTTCTCTTCTCCAGTAGTATTGGTGCACAAGAAGGATGGATCATGGCGCATGTTTCTGGATTCTAGGTGTTGGAAATGTTGTCATTGATGGAAAAGGAGGCAGCAAAGACAGAGACAGGAAAAGGAAGCGAATATAATAGAGGCAGAGCCGTTATCACAGTAGTAAAGGCAGAGGCAGAGAGACAGAAGCAGTAGAGGCAGAGACACAGCTGTTATTGCAGAGAAACAGCCGGGGCGTTACACATAACATAAACATAATTCCGAGAATCGTTGTTCCCAGCTATTATACAATTCCGAGAATCTTTACCCAGCCGGGCGTTACACATAACATAAACATAATTCCGGGAATCATAACCCAAGCGGCAATGTAATGCATAATTAATATAAATTACATTCCGAGAATCGTATACTCTAGCGGCAAAGTATTGCGCTTTATATTCAAAGGACTAGATATATATATATATATATATATATATATATATATATATATATATATATATATATATATATATATATATATATAGCGTGAGATTCAAAGAACCAAAGTACCATAAGGCGGAACCTGGCACATCGAGGAAGAAGTGGAACCGTGACCGAGAGGAACAGTAACGACAGTTTGGAGCTGAACGGTGGTTTTTATCGCACCGCTTTTGCGGGTTGAGTGGTATTCAAGAGGTTGGCTCCGATTCCATAGAACGGGTGACACGCGTCCCTGTACGACTCCACAAAACCGCTTGTCACTGCGCGCCATCGCGCGTTATTGTTCGACTCAGGATGCCCAGCGATATTGTTGAACGCCGTTGATCTGGGAAGGGGTCATCAGACAGCGGTCACTTGCTACAGATGCGCGAAGGTTACCCAAGGTACGGCGCGCCATCACGCGTTATTGACCATGCAAGTTGCCCGAGTGATATCCGTCGGATCATCAGAAGCCGTGCAATGTGATGTCCATCGTTGGATGTGGTAGATCATTAACGCTGGGGCCCAGTCCAACTCGCAACTATTGAATGTTAACTCTCGTGCCAGTTTACCGCGCGATGTCTGTAGGATCAGAGGTTAAAAGAGCAATGAATTATCCACCATTGGATCATGAATGAAGTCGCAAGGTGATAAACAAGGTATGGCGCACATATTGAATTGAACCATCGCAACCAAACCATCACATCACAACCATCGCAACCATCGCATCCATCGCAAACATCGCAACCATCGCAACCATTGCACATATCGCAACAATCGCAATATCGCAGTTGGTTGAAACTGCACAGCAACTATCGCAAATAGAATTTTGCGATTGCGATTAATCGCATCGCATCAGAGTAATCGCAAATTTCCTCCAAAGTTGTTCATTAATATAAATCCCATGGTTTATTAAGAAGGTTAGAAAGGGTTTTATTGTTGATGGTTCATGATAAAGATTGTGGATACTGTGTTATTAAAAAGGTGTTATAAAACATCGAGCGTTGTTTTATGTAACGGTTGTGATTGTATTGAAATATGCCGCGTGGTCTATGGACCCATGGGCCTCGACTTAAGGTGGAGGGCGATTATTAATACAAAACGATTGCGATATATGTCCATTCTGCTTGCGGAACTCACCATATCAACAAGACACTTACTGTGTGTAAAGGGTTGGAATATGCCCAAATTTAAAGTCAGCAGTTATACTTATATAAAAAGCACAGTTACACGTATGCAGCAGTTACACCACAGCAGAGGGAAAAAGAGAAAACATAGATGAAAAGAGATAAAACACAGACACAGAAAAGACAGACACAGTCAAAGAAAAGACAAACGCGCAGTGAGCCAAAAGACTAAATGAGTTGAGCTGGAGTTCTCATTGTAATTTGAATATAAATGTTTTAATTGATTTTTATTGTTTGTGATTTTTAAAATGAGTGATGATGAAGACATTGCCAGTTTCTTCCTAAAAGTTGCAGAAATTGTTAACAATATGAAAGCTCTTGGAGAAACCATGTCAGAAAGTATAAATGTGCAAAAGATTCTAAGATCTCTTCCATCCAGATTTAATCCCAAGGTGTCTGAAATAGAAGAAACAGCTGATTGGGAGACCTTGACCATGAACCAGCTACTTGGAAATCTAACAGCCTATGAAATGAGGCTCCCACAGAAGAAGCAAAGTACGAGGGAAGCAACCTTTAAAATAGAAAAGAAGAAAGAAGAAGAGGGAGACATATGCTCTTGCTCGGATGAAGAAGAGGCAAAGTTTGTCAAGAAATTGGATAGAGGCTTAGGTAAATACAAAGGTAAACTCCCCTTCAAATGCTTTAACTGTGGAAGAGTGGGACACTATGCTGCTAAGTGTCCTCATAAGAAAGTAAGGAATCAGGCTCAAGAGTCAAAGAAAAATAAATCAAAGAACTGGCAAAAAGGAAAGAAGTTCAGCAGAAAATCCTTCTATGCTCAGCAAGACAGCAGTACATCTGAAGATTCAAATGAATCCTCAAGTGAAGAAGGAACCTCTGAATTCTTATTAATGGCCATAGAAGAACTTGAAGGTCTCCTGCTAGAAGATGAAGAAGAATAAGGTGAAGTCGACCTTGAGGGGGAGCTAAGAAGTGCTCTAGAAGAGATTGATAGACTCAAACTAAAATGCAGGAAACAAAAGGACATTCTCCTCAAGTATGTATGAGAAGAACATAATTCAGAAGTCCTTAAGCAGCTAAAGATAGAGCTTGAAGAAGCCAAGAAGATAGAGGACATGTTACTTAAGCAAATCAAAGAAAAAACTCAAGAACAAGAAAAGTTGGAAGAAGAAGTAGTATGTATCAGGAAGAAATTAGAAAATGCTCAAAGGAAAGTGGTTACAAACTCTTCTCAAACAACAAGCTCGAGTAAGTTGAATGAAATTCTGGTTGCTCAAAGATCCCCTATGATAAAGACTGGAATAGGATATGAAGGAGAATCAAGTAAAGGAAAAGAAAAGGTTGACAGAGAAATTATTTTTGTAAAAGCAAAGAAGAATGATGAAGCAGCTCAAACAATTCCTACAAAAGAAGAAATCTGCAATAAGGAAGACAGAGATCAGAAGACACCACTAGTGGCAAAAAATTTAATAAATACTAAGACCCCTGAATATGTAAAATTTGGAAACCATCAAAGGAGATTCTTCCCTCCTATGAAGAATTCCACCTATTATGCTTGCCACAAGCTGGGACACATTGCTGCATATTGTCATGCAAGGAGGAGTAATTCAAACCAGCAAAAGATGCAAACATTAAAGAGACTTCCTCAAGCAAACAAATGGAAGAGACAACCTTACATCAGGTATGCAAATAGCTTCTATGGTTATTGCTTTTATTGTAAGGAATTTGGTCATAAAATCATTGAGTGTAAAAATTATGGACAAAGATTGATGTTTAACACCTCAAGAAGGTTTATGAATCAAAGAAATTATGTTCATACTCATAATTCTACAAAAATTATGATCAAATGTTGTGTATGCAATCAAGTTGGACATATACCTTCCAAATGTCCTCTAAGAAGATATAGTTCATCTCCTCACAAAAGATACCAAACAAAAGGGTGCCTCCAGTGGATAAAGAAGGTGAATAAATGTGACTTGGCTCTAACTACTCAAGACCTGAAAAGTCAGTGGTATTTGGATAGTGGCTTCTCAAAACACATGACTTGAGACAGAAGCAAGTTTATAACTCTTGATGAAAAGAAATCTAGCAATGTCACTTTTGGCAATGACAAATCAGGTAAGATCAAGGGAAAAGGCTCAATCAACATAGACAATGGCAGAGGAAAGGCCCAAGATGTACTATTTGTAGATGGGCTGAAAGAAAATTTACTGAGTGTCATTCAGATGTGTGACAAAGGTTGCAAAGTTCTATTTAGAGCACAAAACTGTGAAGTCAGATCAAGCACCACAGGTAAGACTCTGCTCAAAGGTGTTCGGACAGAGAGCAATGTTTACATTGTGAAAGAGGAAGATGAAGCATGCCATCTTAGCAAACTTGAGGAGTCATGGTTATGGCATAAAATATTGGGACATCTCAGCTTCGATCACATCATCAGACTAAGCAAGAAGAAAGTTGTCAGAGACATGCCAGAAATAAAGAGGCCTTCTAATACCATATGCAAATCTTGTCAATTAGGTAAACAGACCCGCACATCCGTTAAGGCCAAAGAGGATTTGTAAACAAGAAGACCACTCCAGCTTGTGCACATGGATCTGTGTGGACCTGCAAGAACTAAAACACCAAGTGGAGAATTCTACTTCATGCTGATAATAGATGATTTCTCCATAATGACATGGGTTGCATTTCTCAAGAATAAATCGGAAGCTCTGGAAAAATTTAAAATATTCAAAGCTTTAGCAGAAAACCAGACAGGATGCAAACTGAAATGCATCAGATCAGACAAAGGAGGTGAATTCACAGATTATGACTTTGCTAACCTATGCAATGAACATGGCATAAAACAACAATTTACTATTGCAGGGACACCTCAGCAGAATGGAGTAGCAGAAAGACAAAACAGATCTGTTCAACAAATTTCCAGAGCCATGATGCAAGAGAATAATATTGCTCAAACCTTCTCGGTAGAAGCAGTGCACATAGCAGTACATATCCTTAATAAAGCTCACTTAAGGCCAAGGAGTGACAAGACTCCCTACGAACTGTGGCATGGAAAGCCAGCTTCAATCAAACATTTCAGATTCTTTGGTAGCAAGTGTTACATAAAGAATAATGATGAAAATCTTGGAAAATTTGATGCAAGAGCAGATGAAGGGATCTTTCTAGGATATGCTTCCAAAAGTAAAGGGTACATGTGCTACAACAAGAATCTTCGGAGAATAGTTGAAAGTATTGATGTGAGATTTGATGAAGAACTTCCAAACAATACAAGAGATACAGACTGTTGCAATCCATCAGACAACCATGAAGAAGAAGACCAGAATGATGATGAAACAAGCAAGACAACAGAAGATGCAGGGCTGAGCTCGAAAGCCCCCTCAAGATACACTCAGAAGAATCATCCTGAATATCAGATCATAGGAGACAAGAAAGCAAGGGTCCAGACAAGAAGGCAGCTAACAGAACAAACTAAAGAGGTATACATAGCCATGTTGTCACAAATAGAGCCAAAGAAATTTGAAGAAGCCAGCAAGGACAAATCTTGGGTAAAAGAAATGAATGAAGAATTGGACCAAATTGAGAAGAACAATACCTGGGAACTAGTTCCTAGACCAATTGAGAAAAATATCATTGGTTCAAAATGGGTATTCAAAAACAAAATGAATGAGCAAGGACAAGTAATCAAGAATAAAGCCAGGCTGGTCTGCAAAGGATACTCACAAATTGAAGGACTTGATTATGAAGAAACATTTGCCCCTGTAGCCAGAATGGAAGCTATCAGAATGTTCCTGGCATTTTCATGCTACCAAAACTTCAAAGTATATCAAATGGATGTAAAATCTGCATTTCTGAATGGAGACTTAGAAGAAGAAGTCTACATGGAACAACCAAAAGGCTTCTCATTAACAGACAAAGAAGACTATGTATGCAGACTGAAGAAGGCTCTTTATGGACTGAAATGGGCTCCTCGTGCTTGGTACTCAAGACTAGATAAATATTTGCAAAAACAAGGCTTTAAGAGAGGTGGAGTAGACAACAATCTATACATAAAAGCCCATGAAAATGAACTCCTGATTGTTGTAGTATATGTCGATGACATTATGTTTGGAAGCAACAGAGATGAACTTGCAAAAGGATTTGCTGAGGAGATGAAATCAGAGTTTGAGATGTCCATGATTGGAGAACTCAGTTTCTACTTAGGACTTAAAATTCAGCAAAAGAACACAGGCACATTCATCTCTCGGGAAAAATACTTAAAAGAAATGCTGAAAAAAATTCAAAATGGAGGACTGCAAACCTGTGACAACTCCCATGATCACGGGATGCAAGCTATGTGCTGATGATGGGTCTGCAGATATAGATCAAAAACTCTACAGATCCATGATAGGAAGTCTGTTGTATTTGACAGCATCAAGACCAGACATCATGCTAGCAGTAGGACTAGTAGCTAGATATCAAGCAACACCTAAACAAAATCACCTTCTTGCAGTGAAAAGAATATTTAGATATCTACAAGGAACAGCTCAGTATGGACTTTGGTATCCTAAAGGCAAAAGCTTCACCTTGACAGCATACACAGATGCAGATTGGGCCAGCTGTGTGGATGACAGGAAAAGCACAAGTGGAGGTGCTTTCTATCTAGGAGAAAGTCTGGTGGCATGGTTAAGCAAGAAACAAACATCTATCTCTCTGTCTACAGCGGAAGCAAAATATATAGCAGCAACAGCATGTTGTGCACAAGTCATGTGGATGAAGCAGACTCTTCAAGACATCAAGGTAAGCATTAATGAACATATCTCAATTAAATGTGATAATACAAGTGCTATAAGTGTATCTAAAAATCCTATGCTTCACTCAAAAACTAAACATATCCCAATCAAGTATCATTTCCTCCGAGAACAAGTGGCTTAGAAGATTGTAAAATTGGAGTATGTACCAACAAAAGAACAGATAGCAGATATATTTACCAAACCACTTGCTAGAGAGCCATTTGAATATTTGAGAAACAGACTAGGGGTAGTATCTGTAGATGCTAATCTCTAATATGAAGAGAAAGCACAGTTTTAGGGGGAGAACAGAAACGAAAATATCATTCTCAGGGAAAGATCAACCAGCAAGGGAAGCATGAAAACAGGTCCTCAAGATCAAAGGGATTATCGCAATAATATAGTCAACATAAAATAATCAATAAAAAGGAAAAAGGTTCAGTGGTGCAAAAGAAGAATGGTGAAACAGACATGAACTGAACACGGAAAAATAGTGAACCCAACGTGTATCAAATCCAAAGTTTGGAGCAGCAGCGTACGAAGTCGGGAAATTTAACCCGGAAATGCATGAAAAGTTGAAAAAGGATAAAAACACAGCATCAGAGAATAGAAGCTTCACTAAAAATTCGAACCCCTTGCCATTGATGTCAAGGGGGGAGGAAGAGAAAGCAACAGGAGGAAGAGCAGGCAAACAGAGAAAGTGTATTGCCATCAATGCCAAAGGGGGAGATTGTTGGAAATGTTTTCATTGATGGCAAAGGAGGCAGCAAAGACAGAGATAGGCAGAGGAAACGAATATAATAGGGGCAGAGCCGTTATCATAGCAGTAAAGGCAGAGGCAGAGCGACAGAAGCAGTAGAGGCAGAGACACAGCTGTTATTGCAGAGAAACAATCGGGCGTTACACATAACATAAACATAATTCCGAGAATCGTTGTTCCCAGCTGTTATACAATTCCGAGAATCTTTACCCAGTCGGGCGTTACACATAACATAAACATAATTCCAGGAATCATAACCCAAGCGACAATGTAATGCATAGTTAATATAAATTACATTCCGGGAATCGTATACTCCAGCGGCAAAGTATTGCGCTTTATATTCAAAGGACTATAGCATATATATATGTATAGACATATGTAGCGCGAGATTCAAAGAACCAAAGTACCATAAGGCGAAACCTGGCACGTCGAGGAAGAACTGGAACTGTGACCAAGAGGAACAGTAATGGCGGTTTGGAGTTGAACGATGGTTTTTATCGCACCGCTTTTGCGGGTTGAGCGGTATTCAAGAGGTTGGCTCCGATTCCATAGAACGGGCGACACGCGTCCCTGTATGACTCCACAAAACCGCTTGTCACTGTGCACCATCGCGCGTTATTGTTCGACTCAGTATGCCCAGCGATATTGTTGAACGTCGTTGATCTGGGAAGAGGTCATCGAATGACGGTCACTTGCTATAGATGCGCGAAGGTTACCCAAGGTACGGTGTGCCATCGCGCGTTATTAACCGTGCAAGTTGCCCGAGCGATATCCGTCGGATCATCAGAAGCCGTGCAATGTGATGTCCACCGTTGGATGTGGTAGATCGTTAACGCTGGGGCCCAGTCCAACTCGCAACTATTGAATGTTAACTCTCGTGCCAGTTTACCACGCGATGTTCGTAAGATCAGTGGTTGAAAGAGCGATGAATTATCCACCATTGGATCATGAATGAAGTCGCAAGGTGATAAACAAGGTATGGCGCACATATTGAATTGAACCATCGCAACCAAACCATCGCATCACAACCATCGCATCCATCGCAACCATCGCAACCATTGCATCCATCGCAACCATCGCAACCATCGCAACAATCGCAATATCGCAGTTGGTTGAAACTGCACAACAACTATCGCAAATAGAATTTTGCGATTGCGATTAATTGCATCGCATCAGAGTAATCGCAAATTTCTTCCAAAGTTGTTCATTAATATAAATCCCATGGTTTATTAAGAAGGTTAGAAAGGGTTTTATTGTTGATGGTTCATGATAAAGATACGGGGTATTGTGTTATTAAAAAGGTGTTATAAAATGTCGAGCGTTGTTTTATGTAATAGTTGCGATTGTATTGAAATACACCGCGTGGTCTGTGGACCCACGGGCCTCGGCTTAACGTGGAGGGCGATTATTAATACAAAACGATTGCGATACATGTCCGTTCCGCTTGCGTAACTCACCACATCAACAAGACACTTACTGTGTGTAAAGGGTTGGAATATGCCCAGATTTAAAGTCAGCAGTTACACTTATATAAAAATCACAGTTACACGTATGTAGCAGTTACACCACAGCAGAGGGCAGAAGAGAAAACAGAGATGAAAAGAGATAAAACACAGTCACAGAAAATACAGACACAGTCAAAGAAAAGACAAACGCACAGCGAGCCAAAAGACTAAATGAGTTGAGCTGGAGTTCTCATTGTAACTTGAATATAAATGTTTTAATTGATTTTTATTGTTTGTGATGCATTGGCAAGTCTCCGGAAGAGAGAAAATATCCCGCTGTAATATTACAATAATCACCTACAGTTATATTTATTGAATGAGCAGATAAAAGGAATGAGAAGACAGAAGCCAAAGATTCATGACTGTTCACTCCAAACTCTTTGTGAAATACAAACAGTCATGTGAGGAACTCTATAAATAATATTAACTAGATATACATAAGAGAGTTTAGAGAGAGAAAATATAGAGAAGGCAGAGTATAGAAGTGTAAGGCAGAGAAGATTAAGAAAAGAAGAGCAGAAGGAGAAGCTACATAACAGAGCCGATATCTTAGGTAAATCAGCAAACATTCAATTTGATAAATTGAGGAAGTTGGAGCTTCCCTATAAAGTTGCAGCTTGATAGCTGTCAGTTGTCGCTGACTGAGGTTGGAGCCTCCTATAGGTTGGTGCCTGCAGAAAATTGAAGGGAGTTGGTGCTTCCTTGCAAGTTGTAGCTTGCAGAATTGAGGTTGGAGCCTTCTGTAGGTTGGCGCCTGCAGAAAAACAGTGGTGAGAGGGAGTTGGATCTTGCCTTTGCATCACAACAATAACAAGATGTGGTTTTCTCCCTTTATGGGTTTCCACTTATATCTGGTGTCTCTGTGCATGATGTTTATGTGTTGATCTAATTTATATCATCTGCTTAATACCTTCTACTCTCATATTAAGTTTGTTGTTATATTATATTAATACTTGATGCTCACATTCTAATATTACTCTCATACTAAGTTGGATATGAAATGAAGGTATAAATAAGGTTTAATAGAAAATTTAAAATATCATGAATGTGTTAAACTGATTCACCCCCCCCCCCTCTCAGTTTAACTAAGGGTTCAACAATAGGGAGCTAAATAAGCTCACAATTAAAGATAAATTTCCCATTCCTGTGATTGATGAATTATTGGATGAATTACATGGCGTAATTTATTTTACCAAGTTGGATCTCCGTTCAGGATATCATCAAATTAGAATGAATACTAAAGATATTCTGAAAACAACATTTCGAACTCATGAGAGTCATTATGAATTTTTGGTCATGCCTTTTGGCCTTACCAATGCACCTTCTACATTTCAAGGGTTGATGAATTCCATTTTCAAACCCTTAGAAAATGTGTGCTAGTATTTTTTGATGACATACTAATCTACAGTAGGTATTGGAAGGATCATGTTCAACATGTTGACAGGATGCTCAAACTATCGGAGGAGAAACAATTATATACAAAAGCATCCAAATGTTTCTTTGGAGTAGAAGAAGTGGAATATCTGGGTCATATTTTATCTCACGAGGGTGTTAAGTTAGACCCTAACAAAATTAAATCCATTAAGGAATGGAAATTCCCCACAACCATAAAGCAGTTGCGAGGATTTCTCGGGTTAATAGGGTATTCGCAAGTTTGTTAAGGATTATGGGATAATAGTAGCACCTCTAACAACATTATTGAATAAAGATGCATTTTCATGGACTCCTGAAGCAACTAAGGGCTTTGAACATCTTAAAGAGGCAATGTGCCTAGCACCGGTCTTAGTTATGCCAGACTTCACAAAAACCTTTATTGTGGAATGTGAATGCCTCCGCAAATGGAATTGGTTTTGTTTTAATGCAATAAGGAAGATCCATTTCTTTTGAAAGTCGTCCAATCAAAGTAAAGTATTTACATAAAGCTATTTATGAGAAGGAAATGTACGCAATACTACATGCACTAAAGAAATGGTGACCTTACCTAATGGGAAGGCACTTCAAGGTAAAAAATGATCATGATAGTCTTAAACACTTTTTGGAACAAAGAATATCTTCAGAAGAGTAGCAGAAGTGGGTCACAAAGATGTTGGGTTACAACTTTGAAATCATCTAAAAAAAGGGAAGTTAAATGTTGTTGCATATGCACTTTCAAGAAAGGATGAAGAGGTGGAAGCATTGCTTTGTGAAATTTCAATTACCCAACCAGATTGGATAACCGAAGCAAGGGATGAATGGAAGAAGGACGAAGAAGTGTGGACACTCATTCAAAAGTTGAAACAAGATCCTAGTACATATGATACATTTAGATGGAAAAATGATTCCTTATGGTACAAATATCACTTATATCTTTGTAATAATTCCCAACTAAAACAAAATATTCTTTTGGAATTGCACACTTCTCCTTTAGGAGGACACTCAGGATTTTTAAAAACTTGCCACGGGGTGAAGAAAGAATTTTTTGGGATGACCTTAAATCTGAGATTCAAAATTTTGTGGCATAATGTTTGGTTTTCCAGCAAAACAAAGTTGAGACAATTAATACACCAGGTTTTCTACAGCCTTTATCCATTCCAAAGTCAACGTTGGGAAGATATTTCAATGGATTTTATCACAGGTTTACCTAAGTCCCAAGGAAAGAGTGTCATCATGGTGGTAGTTGATGGAATTACCAAGTATGCACACTTTTGTGCATTATCTCATCCATTTAAAGCAAGTACAATTGCTACTGCATTTATGGAAACAATTCAAAAGTTACATGGAAACCCACAGATTATGGTAAGCGACAGAGATCCCATTTTTACTGGAAATTTTTGGACGGAATTATTTTCTTGTTTGGGTACTCAACTAGCTCATAGCTCATCTTATCATACTCAATCTAATGGTCAAACTGAGATAGTGAACAAATATTTGGAAGGATATCTTCATTATTTTGTATCTGATAGACAAACACAATGGGTCAAGTGGTTACCTCTGGCTGAATGGTGGTATAACACTTCCTTCCATACTGTAGCAAAAATGACCACATTTATGGCACTTTATGGATATCATCCACTATCCATCACATCAAATTTAAGATAAAATTCCAAGGTGCAAGAAGTGGAATATCACATCGAGCATCAACAACAATTTCTCCAACTCTTAAAGGATAACCTAAATTTCGCGAAAAATCGAATGAAACAACATGCAGATCAACATCGCAGCGAGAGAAGTTTTGATGTAGGAGACTAGGTATTTTTACAACTACAACCATACAAACAAATGTCCCTCGAGCAAGCTAAGAAGGATAATAAATTATCACCAAAATACTATGGTCCTTACAAGGTGTTGCAAAATATTGGTACTATGGTATACAAATTGGAGCTTCCTGCTTCTTCGCGAGTGCATCCGATTTTCCATCTTTCATGCTTAAAGAAGGTTATAGGTGACAAACTTAGTTCAAACAATATTTCCAGAACTTGATGAGGAATGAAAAATCATATTGGAACCTAAAAAATTCACGGAAACAAGAACTCGAAATTTGCGAAATCGATCAATTTCAGAGTATCTCATCAAGTGGAAGAACTTACACATTGAAGATTCTACATGGGAGGATGAGAATTTTATACAAAACAATATAGAGCTACTCAAGCGTTGAGGACAACACTTTTTTGAAGGAGAGGGGCATGTTACGTCCCCATATTACTAGTGTAGTCCCTTATTTTTATTAGTGTAGCCCCCTTATTGTTATTTTTGTACCCCTGTAACCCCCATATTGTTATTATTGTTCCCTTACATTATTATTGTTAGGTCGGCTAGGATTATATGTGACCCCATAGACCCCTATATATAGAAGGAGGTTTTGTCATTTGTATCATCCAAGAATTGTTCATTTATGTAATGTATTGGAGGTTTCCCCCTCAAAGTGGCTGATTTCTAAGGCATTGATCTTTCTTTTCTTCTATTTTTGGAGCTCGTTACATAACACAATGGGAGAAAACAAACAAGGGATTCTTGAACTCAAGTGGGAGCTCAAATGCTAGGAGACAATAATGGAGACGATGAGAATGGTCATGGTGAATATTGGAGAGAAAACCCTCTATTTATAACAAAATATCGAGATAGATTGAGAAGAAGAAAATAATAAAATATTACTAACTAAATCAAAATCTAGTTGTTGTGAATATTTTATTATATTTTTTTACAGGAAAAATATATTCGAAATGGTAAGATATCTTTATTTAGAAAGCGGTTAAAGTAATTAACAAATAAAAATGATTTACTAATTACTTTGTGAGGATTAAGTCAAATATGAATTTGAAATAATTATTAAATAATGATTTAACAATTATCTCGTGAGGAAGATTTCGTCACGGGAAAAGCTAAAGAACCTGGGACATTTTTTTCACCAAAATTACTACTTACAATGCTTTTAAAACACCTTCTTCCAATCGCCCAAGAGAGGGAGTGGCAGGTAAAATCTCTAAAAAACAAACCAACTCCTAGCATGCTAGCTCAAGTAGAAAATCACAAACTCAGCGACAAATTTTCAACTAGTGTAATCCTAAATTGAATAAAATACCGACTCTAGATATCTTGGACACAAATGTTGTAGCATACAAAGAGTTTATGCAAGATTATGTGATTATTTGTAAGTTTATGGGATTTTTACCACCAGAGAAAACCCTTAACTAGTGGATTCAAATGAAATGGAGCCCAAAAGGAGAGTACAAGCTATAGTTGGACTCCAAAGTATTCTTCACAATGATCTTTGATCCTTTTGAGGACAAATATCGAATCGTTGAGGGAGGTCCCTACTTCTTTAAGTCAGATTGCCTTTGTATGCGCTACTAGAAAGAGAATTTCACCCCTAAAAAGGAGGACTTCACCATAGTACCTGTTTGGGTTCAATTATACTTCTTGTCCATAGACTATTGGTCTCCTTTGGTCCTCAAAGGCATTGGAGATGAAATAGAAGATTACATAAACATGTCTAAACGCACAAGATTAGGACATTATATCTCCTATGCTCGTATCTATATTTACTTTGATGTCTTGGGTGCTTTGTCAGAGGATATCAAGCTAGTATTCAGGGACGAAGTGTGGCTCCAGAGTTTTGATTATGAACGTGTACCCTTAAGGTGTAGGAAGTGTCATGAACATGGACACCTATTCAAGGAATGACCTCAAAATGTCTCCCAAACCACCAATATGCAAGCTTAGAAAAAGAAAAAAGAACAAGGCTTCACAAGAGTTTCTCCAATAAATAGGAACAATTGAAGAACACAAGGAAAAAAGAGTACAATAGCTCAAGATGATAAGAACAAATTTGAATCTCTAGGGGATTAATAAGAGGAACATTACAAGGAAAACACCATCGTTTAGGATGGTGACTAAGAGCATCAATATCCCACTCACTAAACATGTTATGAATATAATTCATAACAAATAGAATAAATATAATTATTAATAGTTAAATAAGGCTTATGTAGTAGTCATTAAGCTAGTGAAAGGGCATGTCTAAAAGACATGCCCAGTTATGAAAGGCCACCTACCTAGGTATATAAGCAGGGCCTCATTTTAACATTTCTCATCACTTCTACATTTTATATGTAACAAATTATTATTACGAATACCTCTTGTGTATTTTACAATTAAAGTCAACAAGCCTACAGCTTTGTTGGTCCATTTAGTATTGGAGCGAGTTTGTGTTGTGACCTCCTTCTGCTATTGCTAGTTGTCTTCATCTGTTACATGCGGTGCCTCAAAATCGCTGCTGCTCGATGTCTTCATCAATGTCGATAGCTAATTTCAACAAAAGGTTGATCGATCTTGAAAGTAAGATCAATAATTTCGATGAATTCACTAAAAGATTAATCGATCTTGAGGATAAGGTTATAGGACAGTCCGAAGACATCAAAAAACTTCAAGACACGACAAATCGGATAGAAAGACAAATTTGGCAAAACCATAGCGAGTCCACAAACAATCATAACAAAGCAATGCAGAAGTTAAACGCCATTTGCAACAAGATAAATATAACGCAAGAACCAATATTCCCGAATTTTGGACATAATCAACAGAACAATTCAGCCAATTCAGGGAATTCAGAAGATCTTGATGAGAATGATATAGATCAAGATGAGGATTCAGATGACGATAATGTGGAAGAAGAAAAAGAAGAAGACATTTTTGAAAAAAACTATGAAGATCACACATTGGTAAAGAAGGTGGAGGGAACTTTAAACGCTGAGTTCGTCGAGTTTCGTTGTAAAGAGTACATGGAGGTTTATAGAACTATGTACAAAATGTGCTCCCAAAAGTCCCCTCACCACTACCCTCAGCAAATCTATGATAAATACGGGGAAGCCATTAACGAATACATCACTGAGAATTTCTTCCCACCATTAAATAGGGACCATGTTGAGTTCATGTTGGAAGAGTTTGTGAGGATTTGGGAAAATTATAAGTTGTTGCTTCAATTCTTGTCAAATTTGTTTAATTATTTGGATCATTACTTTGTGCGAAAAGAGTATCTGCCTTCACTGACTCAAGTTTGAATCACGGCCTTCCGTGAGCAGGACTATCTTTCACTAAAGGATATTGTGGAGAATTTGGTGATTCGTCCGATTTATCTAGAGCTCAATGGAGAGAGAATTGATAGATCTCCGTTGAAAGGAATTCTCAATATTTATGTGGATATTGTCCTCGATTTGTACAAGACTGACTTAGAAGAACGTCTGTTGGGAATTACACGGAGTTACTATTCCAAAAAGGCTGAAATCTAGATCTCAAAGCTTTCTGTACCAGAATATTTGATAAAGGTTGAAGAAAGTTTTGATAACGAGGCCAATAGAGTCAAAGATTATTTGCACTCTAGCACTAGCGAGAAGTTAGCAGATATAGTACGAAAATAGATCTTTTCTTCTCGCACAACTGCTCTTTTGGAAAATGAGCATTCAAGCCTCCGTGTCTTGCTTAGGGACTATAAGGAAGACGACATTTCAAGGTTCGCCAGGTTGCTCAGTGAAATACCTGAGGCTTTCAAACCTGCTGCACAAATTTTTCAAGACTATGCAACTAAGGAAGGAGTAGCGTTGATTGAAGGGGTAAATGTTGTTGTAAACACTGATACACGCAGAAAGGATGTATTTGACATTTTAGAAGAACAGGATTTTGATAACAAGATTGTTGCCTTGCATCGGAAGGCTCATTTTCTTACAGAAGGATTTTAAAATAATGATATTTTTCATAAAGCTACCAGGGAAGCTTTTCAAGTTATATGTAATAAAAGAACTGGTGGATTGAGAGGTGAAGAGTTATATGCCACGATTTTTCATAGTGTGCTTAAAAGCGATAATCATCTTAAATTTCTTGTTGAGCATGTGGCAGAACTTTTGAAGTATCTCTATGAGAAAGATGCATTTATTAATTTTTATAGAGAGAAATTAGTTGACAGACTACTGTTTGATAAAAGCTCAAATGTTGAAGATGAAAAGGCTTTATTGGAATATGCTAAGCCACAATTCTGGCTGGATTCTGCAGCTCAATTGGAGGAGATGCTTAATGATATTGAATTGGCAGCATTGAGACATTCGTTGTGGTCACCGTACCAGTCTGTTAAAATTATTGCACCATTGCAATTGGTTGAATCCGCAGACATATTTAATGGATTTTATTTTGAAAAGCATCTGAATCGTAAACTTAAATGGGCTTACACCTTGGGGACCGCTAACGTGATTGTCCTGTTTGAGGAAAAGGAAATAGAAATTACAGCATCAACTCTCCAAGCATCCATGCTCTTATTGTTCAGTGAGTTAGAAGACTCGAAAAAGTTGAGCTTTGAAGAAATTAAATCTCAGAAGAAGTTGGACGAAGGAGTACTGGAGTCAGTGCTACGGTCACTAGTATTTGCTGAGAATTACAAGATTCTTTTAAAGGAGCCGGAGAACGAAATAATAGCTCCATCTGAGCGACAACGTGCATGGCAGCAACGACAAAGAGTAGAACGATGGGTGACCATGGATATAGTACGAAGAATTGGTTCATCTGCACAGCAGGTCAACAAGTTCAACCATCGTTTCCGAGGGACGTGATTCAAGCCTGTCATCACGTGACTATACATTCACATTTTCAAAAGGGAATTTAGTTAAGTTCAATTAAAAATATTAATTGATTATTATAAAGTAATTTTATAAAATTATAATAAGGTTACTTTATTAATTATAAAGTCACTTTATTAATTAATTAATTAATTAATTTTATATATATATATATATATATATAACAAAACAAAACAAAACAAATTCGATAACCCTTATATATGACAAGGTGATAAGCACAAGAAGAAGGAGTTATTAGGGAATATAGCTTTGAGGACAAAGCTTTTGAAGGAAAGGAAATGTTATGAATATAATTCATAACAAATAGAATAAATATAATTATTAAGAGTCAAATAAGGATTATGTAGTAATCATTAAGCTAGTGAAAGGGCATGTCTAAAAGACATGCCCAGTCATGAAAGGCCACCTGCCTAGGTATACAAGCAGGGCCTCATTGTAACATTTCTCATCACTTCTACATTTTATATATAATAAATTATTATTACGAATACCTCTCGTGTATTTTACAATTAAAGTCAACAAGCCTACAACTTTGTTGCTCCAAAACACAGGAACATGAACCCAACCACGATGCAAGTCCAAATAAAATTGGACAAGGCATAGAGGACGTAGAAATGGAGCAGGAAGACATCAATTACATAACAAAGGAAGAAGCAATAGATGACGCCATAGGAGGAATGGACATAAACACAATTGTGGAATTATTGAAGAAGCATAGCCTAGAAGATATTCTGGAGGAGTACATATAGAAAATAGCAAGAGCATACCTGCTCCAAGAAGAGATTAAACAAGCCACCACAAAGAGACAACATGGATACTACAACAAAAAGGGTATAAGGTCCCACATCCCAGCTGACCAATACAATCTCAAAGGACCGAGAAGAAAAATAGGTAGGAAAAAAACAAGTCAATTGCTACAAGAACACGAAGAAAAATTATAAAACAAGGGAAAGGTGAGAGCCCTCACCCTAATTCAAAATATTTCTCAATGAATTTTATCTCATGGAATATTAGAGGTATAAATGGACCAAGAAAAAAAAAGGCTTCTAAAGCATAAAACAATGGCAAGAAAACTAGAGATTGTGCTCATCCATGAAACAAAAGTAGGAATAGAGGACACACCATATCTTCAGAAGCAGTGTTGCAATAGGCTATAACTACATATCTAATGTTGCAAGGGGCATGGTAGGTGTTGGGTCACGAAAAAGGTATAATTTCCTTCCTTATTTACTTATTAATTTTTAGGCTTCTAGGCAAGTTTACCCTTAACTTCTAATAATTCAAGATAAAAGAACGATAAAAGTAAGTTGAGGATGATATAGTTAGTATAAGTTTTTCTGGTATCGAAAAGGTTGTAATTTGGGTAAATTGTTATGTAGATCGACCTAAAGGAACGATTGTTGTTCCTTAAACTATATGAGTAGGATATTGATGAAGCCAATGTCGTATTAATAGCAGTTACAACTCGATGTCCAAGTCGCGGTTGGAAAACGAAGACAACATGAAACTGAGCGATACTATATGGATATTTTATGGTTGAAGGAGCAATCCCAAGAATCTTTTGATTCTCAAGATAGCTCTACATTCGGTTTTCAAGATGTAATATATAAGACAGTAAAATAAGAGAAAAATGTTGTTCGATCATTGTTAATGTTACGATTTATTATTTTACTGTACATTACAGATCACGATCTCAGTTAAAACCTTTTTGGGTTATGTTGTAAAATATTTTGAGTAATGAAGTTCAATCAGATTTAATTTTAGTCTCTTGGATTGAGCTTGATTAGGCAGTACTTCTCGGGACCGTGGGCCTAGTCACCAGAGGTTTCATTGTCTACTATGTATCATGCATTAAGTTACCTTTTTGTAATTTGCATTAGTTGTGTTATCTTTTATTTACTTTCATGTTTCCATAAGAGATTGATTAAATTTTGCATCTTAAATGTTGTTGAGTTTTTGCTTAAGTTGTTGATTAAATAATATTACTTAGATGTAGGTGTGAATGTATGAATATGAAAAGTTAATTTCAAATTAATAATTTGTTAATATTTGTATGATTAATGGTCTTTCCCCCACGCATTGGATTTACTAAGATTTAGATCTAGATAAATTGTGAGTTAGAATAGTTTCTTTTATCAAGATTGTAATTGTAGGAGTTATTGTGCATTGTTATCATTTTCTGCAACGGAAATGATTCAAATAGTAGTTATTGCGCACTTTTCTATAGCCTAAGACTTTATGACTGCATGTACTTTTCCGATAGCCTTGAAATAGCAGACAAATCCCAGGTTGATAAAATAAAAGAGATAGGATTAAGGTAGATTTTCAAAGAGTCATCTTAGTGCCCAACATTTTGGCGTCGTTGTTGGGGAGGCTATCAAATTGTAAGTAGTGTCTATGAAAGGTTGGGTATTAAAGATGGAAGGTAAGAACCTATGCACGCGTTAAGTAAAAATCTTACGCCCAGTGCCCACTTTCAGTTTATTCGATTAGCCTATATAAGCATGTATCTAGTTTTTTTTCTTTCTTGATTTTCAATAGAACATGTATTAAATTTTTATTTTCCGATTTGAAATAGTGATGCAAGTATGTATTTGATTTGTTTTTTTTATTAATGTAAGTGTGTATTTAATCCCTTTCCATATTTCAAATAATAATGTGTTGTAAAGAGTTAGCGTAAGTGTGTATGACTAAGAAAAAGAATCAGATAGTAATAGAATGAAAACCAACACCAAAAACCACAAAGACCCAGGGACCAGTGAGCCTTGGGAAAACGATCTTTATTGACGAAATTATATAAAAATCTAAGTCTCAAGCATCAGTAGGACCTCGAGCAGCATCTGGGAAGGGCTCTACAACAATCCCTCAAGTGGCAGAATCACGAATTGTAGCTCACGCTGAGATTCACAGCCAAACTGAAGGAGCTGAGCAAATCTTTCAAAGCACATTTGTTCGGCATTCTAGTCCTTCACAAGAGGGAAATTATTGTAATTTAAAAGAAGGAGAAGGAGAAACTAGTGGATTAGATCCATGATCCTCAAGATCTGGATCTCCTGTGATCTTGATAGAAGGAAAGACACCAGAAATTTCAGACTTAGACAGTGTAGTGAAACCACCTATGGAGTTGAGTAATACCCATAACTCCCTCACTCAAATAATACCTCCTGAGTAAGAAATTCCTGAGAATTATTGGCAGAGCTTCAATCACATGGAAACTCAGGGACAACGAAACCAGACCTCGACATTAGGATATCCTATTGTCGATCTGGTGGCTAATGCCTCGATGAAGGCCATCCCTTTACATAATATTCCAACTTTCCATGGGATGACTTCGGAGGACCCAGATGCCTTCTTATTTGAATTTGATGCCTTGTGTAGAGGGTATGATTACACTACCGATCCATAAAGATTAAATTTTTTTCCCTTCCACTTTGAAAGGGGCTGCATTACGATGGTTTATGGGCTTAGGAGGGGGCACTATCAATTCTTGGGATGCAATGAAAAATGGCTTTCTTACGAAATATCAAGATTACTATCGATCCAGGGATCTAAAAGATGAAATCTTTAAAATGACTGTAAAATATGAAAATTTAGAGGAGTACAATGAAATATTTTAGTACAACTTACAAATATCCCCATGCATGACCTTACCAAAGAAGTATTAAAAGTCTTTTTGATAAAAGGCATGAAAGATGAGTGGATAGAAACGTTAAATTTAATGGGTCAAGGTGATATTTATCAGGAAGAATATGACAGCATTGTTAAGTTGTGTATCAGGTGTTCACATGGCAGTACGCGAGCCAGATCTGGAGTACGGGATCCCCTCACCAGAATCAGTAAAACCACTGAAGGAGGAGTAACATGCACATAAATTGGTAATCTTTTAGAATATTTTAAAATTGATATTTTGGGCACACTGACTACACAATTATATGTTTTGTAGGCTAAACAAAAAAAAGCTGAGGCAGAACGAGCATTGGCCATATTCTGTTTGTGATGCCGAAAGAAACACATGGAGAGGGAATGCCCGATGGACATGGTTCGAACCTGCGCTATTTGCACTAAAGAGAATTAGACGGATCAGTGCCCATCTCTTCCATGATTAAAATTTGTGCACAAGGAGGAAATAGAACCTGTATACCTAATGGCTCAACGTCGACAGTGGAAATCACGTCCTCCGGGCATGATGCAACACCCCTCCTCATTTTATTCTGGACAATACATGCAACAACGTAATCCTGGAAATGCATGGCAGACACAATCACCCTTTAACTCCGCCTAGAAATCCCAGTCATATCTGACTTCACCATGGATGGGCCAATCATTTGTTGGATCACCATGGAAAAATCCTTAATATCCTACCCCATTATGGTAGAATCCAGTCACTAACTCCTATCCCTCACAATGGTCAAACACACCTGCACAAAACTCGATGTGGCCTCCTAACTGGCAGTGTCCTGCGAGATTGGTAAGTCCACCCCCAGGGTCAATCCCTCAATCTCAACCCACACTACTAGCTCTATTTCATTTACCTCCTAATCCTCAACCTCTGATGCATCCTCAACTCCTAGCTCAACCAAATCCTAACCTCAACAATAGACATGTCCAATATGTGAAAATCATCAAAAATATGGTCTATGAACTAAATTCTTTGTGATGTAATGAGCTCTGGCTGAGGTCTCGACGCATTGTTTCTCCATTTCCTGAAAGACTCACTATAACTAAACCAATAATTTACCTCGATTTTGATATTTTAGGGGAGTTGAAAAACTTGTGTATAAATATTCCACTCCCGCAGGTTATACGAGATATCCCAATCTATGCCAAAACAATCAAAGAATTATGCGGGAAAAATCTTGGGAGAAAACCAAAATATTCACCCACAGTTCACGTTGTGGGAACACTATCTGACCTCATTTTAGGAAAGCAGGTCCTTGTTAAATATGATGACCCAATAAGTCTTGTCGTAACCGTCCAAATACATGGCGACACTTTTCCAAACACGCTAATAGATTTAGGAGCAACCGTTAATTTGCTGACTTATGAGACTTGAAATTTCTTGGGTATCACAACTTTAAAACCAACTTCAACCCTGTTAGAATTAGCTGATAGGTTAGTAGTCAAACATGAAGGAACCCTAGAAGACATCATGATCTCTGTAGAATATTGGGAATATCCTGTAGACTTCCTGGTCATAAATCCAAGAAGTAGACTAGATGGACATCCGTTGATACTAGGAAAACCATGGTTAGCAACAACAGATGCATATAGAGGATGTGGAGATGGAAATATGTTGATTGAAAGAGGAAATGTTGTTAAAAATATTATTTTGTATCCTCCGGCTAAGCCAAGTCCACCCGTTGTAAAATTTAATTTACGCCCTCCTAGGTACCAAGAAGAAAATTTACGTTCACCCCTTTCCTAGATGAAGCTCTTGGACTCAAAAATCAGTTAGAAGATGATGTAATCAGTAGCTTCATTAATAAACCAGCTGTTATTAGAAACCCAAAATTCCAAATGCTAAAGAATTTGCTTGACAATGATGCACAAGGAGACCCCTTGGAAAATTTAAATGACAATTATATTCCAACAATTGTTCTCCATAACAGCATTCCAATTGAAATAGAAACAGGAAAACCTCTTAATATCAATGGTGATTTGGAAAAACATCAACAACAACAATTAACTGAGGTTCTCAACAAATACAAGCAAACTTTCACCTTGGAATATTCAGACATGAAAGGTATTGACCCGTGGTTGTGCACCCATCACATCTATATTGAGAAAGACGCCCGCCCTATTCGACAGCCCCAGAGGAGGTTGAATCCACACCTTAGAGTCGTTGTGAAACAAGAATTGTAGAAATTGTTGGATGTCAACTTCATATACCCAATTTTAGATAGCCAGTGGGTTTCCCCGTTGGTAGTCTTCCCCAAGAAGCATGGGAAGTGGAGGATTTGTGTGGATTACATAGAGCTTAATAAGGCTACCCAAAAAGACCATTTTCCCCTTCTATTCATAGACCGAGTCCTTGATACTCTAGCTGGAAATAAATTATTTTATTTCCTAGATGGTTTCAGTGGTTACAATCAGATTTAGATTGCATTGAAGGACAAAGATAAACCCACGCTTACTTGTCCATGGGGGACATTCACATATAGGGTTCTACCCTTTGGATTATGCAATGCTTCCGCAACATTCCAAAGAGAAATCTTGAGCATTTTTTCTAACCTGGTTAATGAAGGACTTGAATTATATATGGATTATTTTACTCCATTTGGGGATGATTTTGATCAAGCTCTGAAAAATTTAGAAAAATTCCTCGAACGTTGTATCACTACCAGAATGTGTTTAAGTAATGAAAAATGCCATATGATGATGACTGAAAGTGTAGTTTTAGGGCATTACATTTCTGTTGCAGGAATCCAGATGGATCCACCCAAGATTGAGGTAACCCTTAAACTGCCTACGCCCCGCACACAAACAGAGGTGCGAAGTTTTCTCGGTTATGCAGGGTATTATCTTAGGTTTATAGAACATTTTTCAAAAATAGTTGCACCTTTACTCAATTTAACGAGAAATATTGAATTTGAATGGTTTGATAATTGTGATGTTGCATTTGCAGGCCTTAAAGATTTGCTCTCGACAACGCTAGTATTAAGAGGACCAAACTAGGAACTACCTTTTCACATCTCCTCGGATGCATCAAATACAACGATAAGTGTTGTTCTAGGGCAAGAAGAGGATAAAAAACCTTATGCTATTTAGTATATTGACAAAAATATCACTCCTGTTGAGTTAGATTATACAATAATAAATAAATAAATAAATAAATATAAAATTAAAATTAAAAAATAATAATAATAATAAATTAATTAAAAAATAAAAAGAAGAAGAAGAAGAAGAAGATCTAAAAAATAAATAAAAAATAAAATAAATAAATAAATAGAATAATTAAAAAATATAAATAAATAAATAAAAATAGTTGTTATTCATGCTATTAATAAATTTCGACATTATATAACAGGCTATCCATTTTTTCTGTATATTGACCACTCTACCATTAGGTACTTAGATAATAAACCCATTACTAATGGTGGGGTAACTTGGTGGTTATTGCTATTACAGTAATTTGATATCACTATTAAGGATCGACCAAGAAAAGAAAACTTCGTGGTAGACTTCCTATCTCGAGTACCTAAAGTAGATGACCATCAGCTAGTGGAGGATCAATTTCCAGATGAGCATATGTTTGCGGTAACAATAAAAACACCCTGGTACGCTGATGCGGAAAACTACTTGGAAGTAGGAAAGCTACCAACACATTTGTCACCACGAGAGAGGAAGTTGATCATACAATGCAACACACGCTTTTCCTGGATCGGTGGTTACCTTTTCCACACTAGTTTTGACTTTCAAATTCGAAGGTGAATTAGAGAAGATGAAGTTTTTGATATTTTGAGGGCATACCATGACAGACCCTGCGGAGGAAACTTTGCAGATTACTGAACTAGACATAAATTTCTTCAAATGGGCTACTATTGGCCCACAGTATTTAAAGGTGCAAAAAAATATGTTCAGGCCTGTGATAGTTGTCAAAAAATGGGTTGTCCTAGCCAAGCTAACGAAATGCCCTTATAACCGCAAGTAATGGGAGAACCATTCGAAATATGGGCGTTGGACTTTGTTGGTCCCTTTAACCTGCCATCAAATCGGAAAGTGTACATATTGGTTTGCATGGATTACGTAACCAAATGGGTCCAATCAGTAGCCTTGACGAGAGCTACGGAGGAGGTAGTGATTAATTTCCTGTTCTAACTTTTTGTACGATACGGATTACCAAGAGAGGTAATAATAGACAAAGGTTTGTAGTTCACAGGTCATAAGATTGCAGCCACCCTTTAGAATTATCATATCAAACATAGAATTACATCCCCATATCACCCTCAGGAAAATGGAAAAGTGGAAATAACTAATAAGGTCCTAGAAGAAATTCTAACTAAAACCGTATCTGCAAATTGTCAAAATTAGGAAACCAAAATCCTTGAAGCACTCTGGGCTTATTGGAAAACATAGCGAAACACTACTGGTCACTCCCTATATCATCTAGGCTTTGGTAGAGAACCCATTTTTCCAATAGAATTTGAAATAAAGACTCTCAAGGCTGCGAGGGAAATCAGATTAGATGTTGTGGAAGCCCAAAACCAACGCCTGCAACAACTTAATGAGTTGGATGAAGCATGTCTATCTATTGTGGAACGCACTACTATTATACATCAACAAAGATCTAAATGGCACGACCAACTGATTAAAAGTAAATCATTCCAAATTGGCGATTCGGCATTGCTATATGATTTAAAGTTCCACGATTTTCCAGGGAAATTACAGACACAATGGCTCGGGCAATATGAGATCAGAGAAGTCCATAAGAATGGTACCGTAACTTTAAAAACCATTGATGGATTTGGTACCTCTTTTCTAGTAAATGGACATCGGTTACGCCTTTACCACCAGCCACTCACAAAGGAGTCATTTTATCACAAGGTAAGCAATGATCATGTTTTACAGATTTTAGCTAACTGGGGTAGCAACCCAACGGCTTCATCCTCATAAATATGATTTTCTTTATCAAACTATGTATATAATGTACATATGTTTTTTTAAAAGAGTTGATTAAATTCCTTGATTTTATTTTTCTCTTTTCTTCCTTTTATTTGTTTTCTTCTCTCTTGATAATAAAAAGAAAGGGAATAAAGTTCCATTGGGCACAATTGTTGTTCCCTTCAGCACGATTGTTCTTCCCTTCGACACAATTGTTTTTCCCTTGGGCACAATTGTTGTTCCCTTGGGCACGATTGTTGTTCCCTTTCTTTTTCACAATTGTTTTTCCCTTAGGCACGATTGTTGTTCCCTTTCTTTTTCACGATTGTTGTTCCCTTGAGCACGATTTCTTTTCCCTTTATTTTTCACAATTTTTGTTCCCTTGGGCACGATTGGTGTTCCCTTTATTTTTCACGATTTTTGTTCCCTTTCTTTTCATGATTGTTGTTCCCTTTCTTTTTCACAATTGTTGTTCCCTTTGGCACGATTGATGGTTCCTTTGCAATAAGGCGTTTTTCATGAAATTAATGCCAATTTTCTTTGAAAAAAAACTTGACAAGGATTGATATTTATTCTATCATGATGTTAAAAAGTATGCCTTAACTATTACCCAATGAGGAACATTATTTTATCTATTAGCACATCATATTTCAAATATTTGTTATATTCGAATTTTTCTGAAAGAATTATAAATTGTTCATGATCTATCACCACCATAGTAGTTTTCTTCTTCTGTACATATTTAAATGGTGATTTTATTTCAAGAATAACAAAGGGTTAACACATATTTTATTTGGCATCCTTTTTTTTCCTTACACCATCCTTAAACTCTTAAGGAGTTGATAAGCCACCCTTGATGAATAAAACATTCAATCTTTAAAAAAAATAATGATACTTAAAACTAGATTTCTTCATAAGGATAGGGGGTCTCATCACGAGCCGACCTACTACGATCATAAGATAATAACATAAGTGACATTCCCATTATGGCTACCAAACCAGGGTTATGGCCTTTTTTAAAATAGTGCCAAAAAGGACAAGAGGTCTCATCACGAGCCGACTTGTTCATTTTTTTATGATCCGGAGAGTAGCATTGTTGCTATCTAGTTATCATGCCAGAACAATGACCTTTTGAGAAAATCGATTTAAAATAATAAAAAAGATATATCATCTATAAGAGACTAGCTCATCTGTAGGTTTAAAAGACAACCATGTCGAGGCTATGGACGCATGATGGCAGTAGTGGCTTTGTTTGTGGTATTGGAATAAACCTTGAATTGCCTTATTACAATTATGTTGTTACACCTCTTTCTTTTATAAAGAAATCACCATCATCAATATCTACACCTATTTTGAAAAATTGCTAGAGGTGGTATACATATTATAACATGAGCACATCTCTAAACTTTCAAACATCTGAAATATGCAAGTTATCTATAAGAGAAATACCACCGGATATCTATTTTTGTTTCTCAATGGTTATTTATCTTAAAAAGGAAATATTTTTTTTCACACATGATTTACCATTATTATTATCATATGTCAGAAATCCACGTCTATGTGCCAATTAATTATCCCCTCTGTTTGGATGCACCTGATTTGACTATTTCCTTGCGCATTATTGACTACTTGCACGTGATCATTTAATTCCCATCATGCTACCGGTCGTGGTCGACCCTTCTTATTGGGGGAGGTAAGGACATCACATGCATGATTGGACTAAGCACAATTAACAAGAATAGCAATTTTCGTCGCATGAAACCATATTAAACAATGTTTCAGCTATCGTTCTATTTTGAAATAGTTATGTGTTAGTGATTGCAGCAAAATATTTCCAAATCTATGTCTGTGTATAGCTTGATTACAGTAAATATCTCAAAACCAGTAGCAATGGGATGCAAATCCATCTGTAACAAGCCCACTACACTACGGGTAACTGAACAAGCTCTACAAATCTTGGAAAGGGTGGGTTGGCTCAGATATTTCACCCATTTGCAACGATTCGATAGCGTTGTGGCACTGGAATTTTTACAAAATTTAAGAGATGAAAACACAATTGTCAAAGGAAAGAAGATACCAGTGAATGAAACAGTCCCGACGGAGGTCACAGGTCTCTCCACAGAAGGAGAAAAGTGGATGGAAAAGCATGTTGGACTTCAGATTGTAATAAAAATTTTCATTGACCTTGAAGATTAATTGGTCTGCAAAGGAAAAGGCTTCCACCATGCCTCATTCAGAAAGAAAAAAAATGGCAAGAGCTTGCTTATGTAATCCAACGATACATCACATGTGATGTGGTAATACCACGACATCTCAAGTTACTAGCAACTTTAAGACAAAATATAATGTTAAATATGCCTTTCTTTTTAAATTTTCTTCTACATGAGGTTGCTGGTAGAGTAAGTAAAGTTAGGGATCCAACCACTGTAATTAGTCACCATTGTTTAATTAAATTGATAGTCAGTAGGGAATTGGCATTATCACACACAAGTTGGGACAATTTCTTAGGACAGAATGACCTGCCACCTGTACAAGGAAGGCCAGAGGAAGAAAACAACCAGTCTGACACAAAAAACAGTCAGTTAAGAGAAGAGAATGCTAATAAAACCCCAGTTTCGCAAAATTTGTCTAGAGCTGAAAAGAGGATAGCCTCTGTTCTTGTTTCCTAGCCAGCTAAGTGTAGAAGGTCTGAAAGGCTAGCTAAGGCAAAACAAATGGTAAAGTCTATGGGGTATGCACCAGAATTAACCTTCAACGGAACAACAACATGACCCGCCGCAAATTAGAGAAGAAGAGATATCCCAAGTTTTGGAAAACATGGGAAACTTCTTTTCTTCTGAGGAAAATGAAAATCGTTGTGGAAATGTGGTTGAACCAACTGTTAATCCTTTAGCCTCTACCCCTAATTCTCATAATATGGAGATCCTGTCGTCCTCACCCAACATGCATGATCAAGACCATCTGGAAGAATCGGCCAAAATGATAGACGAACCAGATTTTCTAGAGAGGGGACCATCCCTGATGACCAGAATTTTGAAGGTAAATCCATCGCCACTATCTTGATTGAGGAAGAAATTAGAACTCCTCCTAATGTTATTATATCATCTTCACTTGAAACACCAACAGTAGAACCCACTCAAGGGTTAACAAACAAAGATAAAAGGAGAATTAAGATATTAAAGCAAGAAAACCTGAAATTACGGAAGAAGATGGAACAACTCGGGAAAAGGCTTAGAGATTATGTCCAAAATAAAACAAAAACCTTGAAAATTGGTGAGAATTTATTTATAACTGATGCAAAACTCCAGACTGAGGAAGTTCCCAGCACTCATGCAGGAGTTCAGACTAAGAAAGCCCCCATTACCCATGCAGAGGTCCAGACTGAAGAAATTTCCCTTATGCAGAAAATAAAATCAAGGAGATTTCCACCAAATCTATGGGAACTCAGACAGATATAAACCTCTCTGTGATTGCAGCTGAGGCAATGACCCAAACTGATCTACCGAAAATTGTTAACCAGGCCACACAAACTGAGCTGGTACCTCCTTAATCCCATTTGATCAAGGAGGCCACTATTCAAATGCTAAATGAGGAGTTGGAAAGGCACAAACAACTTTTATTACCCATAGCACAAAATCAGGAATTGTTGCAAAAATTTAAAGCCTTGACTGTCACTGAGGATGAGACTCGTGCCAAATTTAGAAAGGAGAAGAAGAAAACAGAGAAACTGCATGGACAACTTCAGAAAGTAGTAGAACAGATCAGAGAAATATGCACTGTATATTCTGATATATTGTCTTGTAGATCTCTGGCCAAAAATTATGCCCTTTTTTTGCTTGAGCGATATATATTATCGAAGGTAAAATCCATCCGGGTTGGCCAACCTGTTGAGTTCAATTCTGTCTTTAATTTTATCAAATGTTTTCAAGAACATGAAGACAATGTTAGATATCTTTTATGTGAAGTCTACATGGACAACTTTTTCTTGGAAGAGCAAAGGGATGGAAACCCCAGTCCTTTCATTGGGGACGTACAATTCCAAGATTTCAAATCCTTTGCAAATAATCAAATTAAGTGGCACAAAGCCTATAATATATTCCAAAGGAGAGAAAACGGGTTAGACCTCTGGGTCAGAGGAGAACCTAGTAGCCCTTTGCAGACGTTCATAAAGCATAAAAGGTTCATGCAGCGACCCGAAGTTGTTGCAGCATTGGCACCCACACATAAGGATGTCCTTATTTTCGGACTCGAGTATTTTGAAGATATCAAGAAAGAAGCCCTACAAGCAGCAAAGAAGCGATGGCCAGTATCTTCTAAGGAGATCAAGAACCGATAACCTTTTGGGTACAGGAACTTCCGAGCAGCAGTCAACCGAATAAAATTGTATAATCAGATGGTCTTGTCTAAAGGACCTACATGGATTGGATGTCGATATCGATTCCCTGTCATCTGGTATCCATTGCATGGATATAATGTTGAGTATGAGATCCCAGAAGGTGAAGAGAGTGAAGCATTCAAGGTTCTTAGAAGTAAAAATGGGTTATGGATTCATGGTGAACAGTCTTATCCAACCTACTCTCTGACTTTGCTACATGAGAATCATCTTTTTGCATGACGACATGCAAATAGGTAAGCTATGGGGTAAGGTTGGGTCACGAAAAAGGTATAATTTCCTTCCTTATTTCCTTATTAATTGTTATATTTTTAGGAAAGTTTATCCTTAACTTGTAATAATTCAAGAGAAAATAATGATAAAAGTAAGTTAATAATGATATGGTTAATATAAGTTTTTTTTATATTCGAGGTTGTAATTTGGGTAAATAGGTATGCATGTCGACATAAAGGAACGACTGTTGTTCCTTAAGATATCTGAGCAAGATATTGATGAAGCCAACACCGTATTCATAACAGTTACAGCTTGATGTCCAGGCCACCGTTAGAAAACGAAGACAACAGGAAATTGAACGATACTATATGGAGATTTTATGGTTGAAGGAGAAATCCTGAGAAACTTTTGATTCTGAGGATAACTCTACATTCGATTTTCAAGATGTAATATATAAGACAATAAAATAAGAGACAAATGTTGTTTGATTATTGTTAATGTTATGATTTATTATTTTACTGTACATTACATATCACAATCTGAGTTAAAACCTTTTTGGGTTATGCTGTAAAACATATTGAGTAATGAAGTTGAATGAGATTTCATTTTAGTCTCTTGGATTGAGCTTGATTAGGAAGTACTTCTGGGGATCGTGGGCCCAGTCACCGGAGGTTTCACTGTCTACTATATATCATGGATATTTAAGTTACCTTTTTGTAATTTGCATTAGCTATGTTCTCTTTTATTTACCTTCACATTTTCCATGAGCGATTGATTGAATTCTACATCTTACATGTTGTTGAGTGTTTGTTGAAGCCGTTGATTAAATAATATTACTTAGACGTAGGTGTGAATGTATGAATTTGAAAAGTTACTTTTGAATTACTGATTTGTTAATATTTGTATGATTAATGGTCTTTCCCCCATGCATTGGATTTACTAGGAGTTAGATCTAGATAAATTGTGAGTTAGAATAGTTTCTTTTATCATGATTGTAATTGTAGGAGTTATTGTGTGTTGTTATCATTTTTTGCAACAATAATGATTCGAATAGCAATTATTTCTTACTTTGCTATAGCCTAAGACTTTATGATTGCATATAATTTTCCAATAGCCTTGAAATAGTAGACGAATCCCAGGTTGATAAAATAAATGAGATACGATTAAGGTAGATTTTCAAAGAGTCATCTTAGTGCCCAACAATAGGAGGTAAGTTAATTCTCTGGAATGATTAGTTATTTGATATTATAACCTCAATGGCTACCAAGAACTCTATAACTGCAATATTGCAAATAATAAGAGCTCCTAAAGTAGTATCTGTCACCAGAGTTTATGGACCCCACAAAGTAGATGAAAAAATCCAATTGTTGAACACCGTAAGGAAAATCAAAGATGAGTTGCCTTACCCTCACAAAATCATAGGTGGGGGCTTCAATATGATCCTTAATCTATCAGAGAAAAAAGGAGGTCTCAGAAGACTCGATAAGAATGTAAAGGCCTTTAAGGAATCCATGGACATAATGAAATTGGTATATGTGCAAACCACCAATGGTGTTCACACCTGAAATAACAGATAGGGTGGGGATAAAAAAATAGCTTCTCATCTTGACAAATTCCTCATTTCGTAATCCATTTTCCTTTTAACCCTATAGATTTATGGCATAATCATTCCCCTTGCTAGTTCGGGTTACTGGCCTATCACCCTAAAATTCCATCTCTCAGAAGCCCCCGAGAATAGACCCTTCTGATTCAAAGAGTTTTGGCTAGACCACCAAGACTTCCAAAGAAACCTAAAGAAATGGTGGAACAAAGCTCCTCCTCATAGAGGCTCCCAAATGTATTGATTCCAACAAAAAATAAAGTACATTAAGAAAAAAATCAAGTAGTGGAATAAGGAATTTTTTGGTAACATCCTCACATATAAAAAATATCTGGAGAAGCAGAAGGAATATTTTAACAAAACATCATCCAACATGGACTCACAAAGAAAATGCAGCAAGAGGAAAAAGACATGCAACGAAGATGGGAAGAAAGATCCAAGCAGGAAGAAAATTTGTGGTAATAGAAATCTAGAATTCAGTGGTTAAAATGTGGGGAGTTAAGCTCCAAGTTCTTCCATCATTCCATGATCCAACATAGCAATACCAATAGCATTCTCGCCATTAAAAAAGATGATGGAGAATTAGCTCACACTTAGGATGATATTTAAAATGAATTTAACACCTTTTATGGAAGCCTCTTAGAGGATCCCAATACAGACAAGACCCAAGCTATGAAGGATATTCTCAGCAACATACCTACAATTATGAATCCAGACCACAACACCATGCTCTTAAAATAAATCACCATGCAATAAGTTAAGGAGTCTATTGTACATGATCAATCTTCTATAAACTTTCATAAGCAATCAGGTTCTCAGCTTTCGGATCTTCCCCTTTTCAGCCTTGGAAAATCATTCTCATGATTACTATTATCGTTTTCCGCCCCCAAAGTGCACTATCAAAGGCTGGAAATTCATATTTTCGGAACAGTTGAGCGATAGCTCCTTCGGCCCCAGCCCCCTCCTTCTCGTTTTCCATATAACCCAGGCAGCAAACCATGCACTAAGACGGAGAGGCGCTTATCGTACATAGCAATCGGGCGTACCCCTAGCCGTCCGATCAAATCATAGATCGACGAACCGCAGCTTCCCCGCCTTTGTGGTCCCCACGCCCGCGCTCACTACTCAAAACCAGCTGGTTTATTCCGCACCACCTATCCCAAGTGGGTGGTATTCCTCCTTCGGCTAGCGATTCCATATGTTGCTTGCCAAGTGTCCCGGTGTACGATTTTAAAACCGCTCTATTTCACGCGTTAAGGTTCGATTAAAGAAACGCAGCGAAATTCGCCATGGCCGTCCGATCCAAAGAGCTCCATCCAACGGCGGTAGCTTGATATAATTGCACAGATATTAATCTAGGCATGCGATGCCCCGGGCCCGCCACTCCATCCAGTGTTCAAAATTGAACACGTAACAGCCCGTCCGGAGGGGTCTAGCACGTCTCAGAATGGCGAAGTTAAAATTACATAGTTATAATATATATATATATATATATATATATATATATATATATATATATATATATATATATATATATATATATATATATATATATATATATATATATATATATATATATATATAATAAATTAAATAAATAAATAAAAGTATTGGTTTTTATTTTTACGGTACAAAAAAATAGTAGTAATGTCGAAATGCGGGGTAGAAAATTTCATCCATCTTGGGATAAATTAACCCTTTGGGGTGGAGAAGCTGGACCCCTAGTTGCATTTGCGTTGCTCTCCTTTCTAAAATTGTACACAGCCATTGTTTCAACCGTCAATTCTGACAATTAATTCCAATACACTTTAAAGTCATTCAACCATTGTTTCAAACTTTCAAGTCATACGGCAATGCATTGACAGTCATACGATTTTGTAATTAATTGCAGTAACTCTCCAGCTACTTACAAAATTACAATAATTCCATCGCTTCCCGTGCATTGTGTTTCCTCAATGGAGTGGCCATTTCTTTAACATTCAGAGATGAACTTAGGTTTTTAAGATCGGTGCAGAAATAGCGGCAACATCGATGGTGAAGTCATCGCAGAAGGAGAATGTATATGGCTAAGTTGGCTGAGAAGGAAGAGCGTTATGAGATGGTGGAGTTTGTGGAGAAAGTGACTAAAGGCAGCGTTGGTGGAGTCATCGCTGGAGGATAATTTCTACACGGCTAAGCTGGCTGAGCAAGCTGTCTGCGGAGCGCTACAAGGAGATGGTGGAGTTCATGACAATCTGCCATAGTGGACCTCAGACATGCAAGAGAATCTATGGAAGAGATCAAAGATTAATTTATTTAAAAAGTTTTCGCCATTGCTGAGAGTAAAAGAAGAAAACATCAATGAGGTAAGGAAAAGAAGATCCAAAGAGGAATGAGAATGTTTGTGTATGGAGAAAACAAGGTGGTCGCTCCCATCGCATGGAATTCAGGATTGTATATAAATCTTGTGTGGGGCCTCCAAGGCAACATGAAACTCCACAGACAATCTCTCCAGGCCAGAGTCTTCGCGCATTGCTCGTCAATAATAACACAGGCTTCGGCTCTTCGCTGGTTTCTCGTCAATAATAACACATCAACACTCGGAGATATGATTAACCAGGTGGGACCTTCAATCACTCACACTAAGTCATTTTTTTTAATATGTTATTCATATTCTATATCATGTACAACGAGAGCGTAAATATAGTCTCTCTTTTGCTTTACAACAATAGCTTAATTTTTTTATTTTTCGGATAAATAAGAAATAAAATGACAGGATATATCTATATATATAGAAAATGAAATGCATTTTTTTGCGATGGAGCATTGATTTATTTCAGCTAATCAAATCTAACCCAAATCACCATAAAATTGGTTTAAATGTATGCCACAGGTCAAGACAAAGAAGTCAAATCTAACCCAAATCACCAGAAAATTGGTTTAAATGTATCCCACTGGTCAAGACAAAGAAGTCAAATCTAACCCTAATCACCAGAAAATCGGTTTAAATGTATCCCACAGATCAAGACAAAGAAGTAAAAAATCCTAGGGCATCCAAAACCACCCAATATCAACAACTAGATTTCACCATTAAATCAATGAAAAATGAAAAATGAAAAACCAAATTTTGTTTTTAAATTTACATTTTTATTTTATCATTATATATTAAAGATGTTGAAATATTTATGATAAATTTTAATAATAATAATAAAAAGTGATGAGATGTTTGTATTGTCGAATTTATTAATATAATTTAAAAAAATTGTTTTTAAATTTACATTTTTATTTTATTATTATACATGAAAGATATTGATATATTTTTGATAAATTTCAATAATAATAATAATAAGTGATGAGATGTTTGTATTGTCCAGTTTATTAATATAATTTTATAGTTCTCTATTTAAAAAAAAAAAATAGTTGTTCTCAACTAAATTTCTGATTAAATTGGAAGTTAAATTCTAATTTTTCCAGAAAAAGTCGTAAGTCTCAAAAGAACATGAAAAACAAAAGGTAGAAATGAAAAATGTTAATGTTGATAGAGGAATAGCATTTGAGTGGTCATTTAAGTTCCTAAACACACTTATTACATAATATAGATTGATGATAGATAATTTAAGGATAATGGTTGGAATAAATTTGATTGAAAATGAAATGTAGAGATAATATATTATTGGCATTTTAAATGCAATTTTATTTTAAACTTTTCATTAGAGAAGGGTTGTATAAATATATGCCCTTCTAATTGAAATTAAAACTAGCCCTTCAAATTTTGTCACTGACTCCATCACTCTCCAACGCATTTTGGACCGTTTATCTCGTCTTATGATCGTGTGGCTCAGATCATTTGTATAACCTGTTGGTTGACCGGGTCTTCCTCCACGACGTACTTCCACCTGTCTTTCGTATATCCCCGTCATCGTCCCATGTGTCTATCGTGTCTTCCTCCATCATTCATATATCACATCACGCGCCATATTTTAGCGTTTGCGTTATAAACCTCCACACTGTCCGTTCATTGTCACCCCACTGTATTTTTTCATCATCACCCTTCATGCTTCCACCACTCCGCTACTTCGCTCCATCGCCCCCGCCATCTCCACTGCATCCACTCTCCCGTACACCGGTTTTCTTAACAAGTTTGTGTATTTTGTAGGGTGCGAAAGGAAGAAAATCGCCTTTAATTATCACCTCCATTACAGAAATCGAAGATGCATCAGAAGATCATCTCCCATAGGTAGAATTTATGAAGAAAGGTCCTGGGTAGTTGCCAAGACATGACTTTCATTAAATAAAGCAGGAGGGAAATCTGTCAAGCTCCTCAGAATAATTCAAAGGGCAGATTTCTACAGGTGAAGATATTAATGTCACGGCAACGTGTACCAGTTGATGATCAAGGGTTTCAGCATCCAGCATTCAGGATTTTAAATCCTAATTTAGAGTTTAAAAGGTAGAAAGTACAAATGCACAGAAACAATACCCTCAAGGTCTTTTTTCAGTTGAATTTTCTACGGGAGAAGGCAGGATATTTACATAGTTTATTCTCTACATTTCGTTCCTGAAAAGATTTCCATCCAAAGCATTTACTTCATAAAACCCCTCAGAGTACCAATAGCTCAGCACATTTTATAAGCAACAGGGGCACGAATGTTTCCACCTTTTTGGTTCAAATTAAGCAAATTAAATGTTTCACCTACTCCTTTTATGAGTTTCTCTTCTCCTTCCTCTATAAAAGGGAGGAAGAAAGACATTGTAAGGGTTCCAGATTTTTATCAGAGAATTGTGCAGTGAAAGGCATTTTTTTCTGTATACATTTTGTAAAGCTTTTGTATGAAGGCTTAGAGCCCGTAGGGTCTCAGTGAGGAGGAGTTCTATCTGTTTAGAGGATTCTGGTCTTTGGTATCTCACAGTATGTAAACTTCTCTTATGTGTTTAATACAGTGTTTCATTTCATACATCTTCTTGTATCATGTTACTGGAATGCGAGTGGCTCACTGGTTTTAGGTAAGGATTCATCCTAGTTGATGCCCATACTTGAATCAGTCAAGCACTTTAAATATGGCTCAAGCATGATATACTGTTCCGTGTTCATTCATCCATATTTCTGCTATATTAGTTGCTTTGAGAAGGTGCTTTTAAAACGCCATTGTCATGTATGGATTCTTAAATTGATAAGCCCATATATGGTTCTGTTGTGTATCTGGGTATCAGCTCAAGGTTAAATAGTATTCTCCTCATGTTTCTTTCACTCCATACTCCTTCTGATAACTTGATTTCTGTGACATATTATTTGAATCGGCCCTCTTTGCAGTAAATTGTCTCTTAACTATCTGATGCTTTAATATTGGAGCTTTGCATTGTGCCTCTGCAACATTACTTTCCCTGTGGCAGTTTCTGTAAGTTCTGGTCCCATTTAAATCAATTTCCTTGTTTTACAAGAGATAGCAGGAGAGCTATTGGATTGACACCCCAGCTTTATTATATGCTCCTTGCTATGCTAAGATGTCATAGGCACTGGTCTATGACAACTCTAGACTGTCTCTAGGGGAGACAACAATTGTCGACAACATCTTTCTGGCGCCGTTGACGGGGACGAATTTAAGAATATCAGTTTCCCTGGGCCTCGACAATATTTATTCACTCTCTAATCAGGTGAGCACAGAGAGTTGAAGAGTTGCGTATCTCTCACCTTGGTGACTCCACACTGTTATTCATTTGATAAATCTATTGGTAGTCCTGGCTCCTCGAAAGCCACATTTAAGGTCAGATACGTCCAAATCGAAGATAGCCTCTGTGTCTGACCCAGAGAAGATTATACATAGAAGAAGTTGGAAAGAAAGGAAATCAATCCGTGTTGAAATCCCTGAGTTTTTCGAAGAATATTGTCCATTTTCTTCTTCTCAAGAAGTTCTAGCAGGAAATCTCGACTCCACCGAGGAAAATCCTGAATATTACTCAGATAGCCCACCCAGGGGAAGTGCTAGAACCAAAGAGAACTTTTGTCCTACCCCTGAGGCCGAAGAAGTTAAAGAAGTTACAGAAGTAGCCCCTGTTAATCGTGAATTGTTCCCATCTACGCCTCAGGCTGTTGTACAATATATTCCCATTGTTATTCATACTCCACTTCCGCCTCCTCCTCTTCCTCCATTTGTACATCAGATTGTTGCACAATCCCCACCTCCTCCAATGGCTAATGTCCCTGCCTTTTTATTGAACAAATATGCTCCCCTGGCATTACCCCAAGTGTTAAATGATATGCCACAGGATTATTTGAAGATATTGCCCAGATTCACTGGAGAAAACGAAATTGATGCTCAAAAACACCTTGATACTTTCTGCTCTTTTGCAGAGAACTTTAATGTTGAACATCTAGATGTAGTCTTAAGACTATTTGTGCAATCTCTGGACGGTGAAGCCAGAAAATGGTTCAAGACATTGGGAAACCGTTCCGTAACCACTTGGGATGATATGGAAAATACTTTTCTCATAAAATGGGGAGAAAAGAAAGATCATGGACAGTGTCTTACTGAGTTCAATACACTCAAGAAGAAACATAATGAAGGGGTGTCTAAATTTATCAAGAGATTTAATAAGTTGTATCTAAACCTCCCTGCAGATATGAAGCCTCATTAGAATGCTGCGAAATTTGTTTTCATAGCAGCCTTTGACTCATATTTTGGTTTCTCACTTAGGGAAAGAAAGCCTGCCACTCTAGATGATGCTCAGTCAGATGCACTTGAGTTGGAAGCAAACTTTGCCTCCACTGGAAAATTAAGAGGGAAAGTTGAACAAGATACTAGAAGAAGGGGGAAAGAAGAAGTATCTACTTCTAATCAGGATAAAGATTCAGATAAAATTGAAGAAATGAGCAAAATGATTAAGAATATTTCTAATAAACTGGTCAAACTTGAATTGGAGACCAAGAATACAGCCCCCAAGAATTTCTATAATGCTCCAAACAGAGGTCACAATCCTCAGTATAGAAAGCCACCCCTGCAAATATTGCCAAGGGAAGCAAAGGAGCAACAAGATCAAGTACCACACCCATTATACTTGGAAGGCCCAGTAGATGACTCCACTGATGATGCTGCCTACGAACTGCAAGATGCAAATCTTGCCTTTTCAAAAAATGATGAAATAGAATGCCCGTTGCAAGAAGAAGAAGAAGAGATCAGAGACACAGAAGATGCAGAGATTGATCATTATTGCAAGCAGTTTAACGATTTCATGCAAGCACATTTTAACAGAAAATATGACCTCAGATCCTCCAGAAAGAGAACTCGGACTCAAGAACATGAAGAAGAGCCTCCCCAGAAGAAAGCACCTACTCAAAAGGAGTCAACAATGAAGAAAGTCACAGACAAAGGTAAGAGTCCTCTAAACAAACCTCTGCAATCTAATGGTCTAGCTCCCTCTTCCTCAAAATTAGCTACTCCCACTAATGTCGAGTCTGTATCAAAAGAAGTTAAACCTTCAGCTAAAAATAAAGAGTTAAAGAAGTTGTAGTAGAAAAGTCCCCTCCTGCTTTTAATTTGCAAAAAGAACTTGAGAAAGTCAAAATCCCAGTCCCTTTGCCTGAACTGTTAAAACAACCTGCATATCAATCTCAAGTTACTTCTTTATTACTTCCTCCTGAAGCATCAATAATCCCAGACAGTCTTAATCTTCAAGAAGAAAGACCCATGGTGGTTTTTGGCCCACATGTCGAGGAGATAGACCCCTCTACTCCTCCTTTCTATGTGTATCTAGTTATTCATGACCTGTTGTTACACAATTGTATGTTAGATTATGGGGCTTCCCATAATCTTATGCCTTTGTCAGTCATGGAGCAACTAAGTTTACAAATCACACGTCCGTATAAAGATCTCTATTCATTTGATTCTAAAAGAGTTAAATGCTTGGGAATGATTAAAGATCTAGTGGTCAATCTGGCCCAAATTCCAGCAAAAAGCGTAGTAATGGACATTGTGGTAGCTGATATCCCAGCTCGCTTTGGCATGCTGTTGTCAAGGTTCTGGGGAACAAAAATTGGTGGGTCACTCAAACTAGACTTAACATATGCCACTATCCCAGTTTTTGGTGGCCAGGAGAGGAGGCTTTACAGAGAAACCAGATTTGTCAAGATGGTTACTAAGGCTGACAGCTCAGAGAATTCACCAGTCTACAGCAAGGAAGGAGATTTCTCATGTTTGATGTTAGAAGAAGATCAAAATTTTGCTTATGAACCTTCCTTCTGTCAAATCAAGACTGAGCAACCCTTAAAGGACCATGAAGCAGGAGTATGGACCCTACATTTTGATGGAGCAAATTCAAGAGAAGGTAACGGGGCTGGAGTATTATTAATCTCCCCTACAGGAAAATGGATGCCACTGTCTTTTAAATTGGAATATGAGGCTACTAATAATGTGGCTGAATATGAAGCGCTACTATTGGGATTGCAGACAGCCAGGAGCATGGGCATACAATGTCTAAAGGTTCTGAGAGATTCTGAGCTAGTGGTCAGACAAGTCAGAAATCAGTGTCAAACCAAACACCCTCGGCTGAGAGCTTATAGAAATGAAGTATGGGACATGGTGGAGAATTTCTTCTCAGCATTTAATATCCAGTTCATGCCCCGAGAACAGAACAGAATGGCAGATTCTCTTGCTGTGGCTGCTAGTACATTTCGTCCTCCTCAAAACCCTCTCTTGAGGTATGAAATTGAGGTACGTTATAGACCATCAATCCCAGATAATGTTAAGCACTGGCAGGTATTTGAAGATGATGAATAGATGAAGAGATTCCTAGAAACAGTGGGGGAATTCTCTAATATGGAGGTTGATGATTGTAAAGAAGATGAGGCTGAAGATATTTCAGAAAATAAATGGGAAGATAAAATGGCAGGTAGTAAAGTGCTGCAGTTGAAGGGAAACATTATACCTAGAGGTTTGGTGCCTCTAAAAAGATTATTTGACAAAAATGATGTTCCATTGCAGCATAATAAAGTAGTAGAAGAAAATCAAATGGAAGATCTGAATTTGGGCACCAATTTTGAGCCTAAAATTGTAAAGATATCCAAGAAAGTCCCAGAGGAATATAAAGAAAGATACCTGAAATTATTTCAATCATACAAAGATGTATTTACATGGTCCTATCAGGACCTTAAAACATCTGATATTGGTATAATGCAGCACAAAATTCCTTTGAGGGAAGATGCAAAACCTTATAAGCAGAAGCTCAGACAGATAAATCCTCTACTGCTTCCCTCCATTGAAAAAGAAATCAAGAAGCTGCTGAAGGCCAAAATAATTGTGCAATTAAGGTACTCTGAATGGGTTGCTAATTTGGTCCCTGTCCGAAAGAAAAATGGAGAAATAAGGCTATGTGTGGATTTCAGGAATTTAAATAGAGCATCTTTAAAGGATAATTATCCACTGCCTAAGATGGACCACGTCCTGCAGAAAGTGGTGGGAGCATCTAGAATGTCAATGATGGATGGTTTTTTTGGTTACAATCAGGTAGCTGTGTTTCCATAGGATCAGAAGAAGACTGCTTTCATTACACCATGGGGCACATTTATGTATGCTAGGATGCGTTTTGGATTGATTAATGCAGGGGCTACCTTTCAGAGGGCGATGGACATTGCTTTCGTTGGGGAGCAGGATAAATTTCTGGTGGTGTACCTTGATGATATTACGGTGTTTTCAAAAAATGATGCTGAACACATCGAGCATTTGCGAAGAACTTTTGAAAAATGCAGAAGGTATGGCCTTTCTCTCAATCCACAAAAGTCTCTATTTGCATTATAGGAAGGCAAGCTTTTAGGGCATATTGTGACTAAAGATGGTGTAAGGATAGACCCTAAAAGAGTGGAGGTTATAAATAGTATTCCTCTCCCCAGGAATAAGAAAGAAGTGCAAGTGTTTTTAGGCCGCATAAATTTTCTGAGAAGGTTTATTCCTAACTATGCTGAGATAGTTAGGCATATAACTAATATGCTGAAAAAGAATAATGAGGTGAAATGGGCACAAGAATCACAGGAGGCCTTTGCTAGAATTAAAGCTGCATTTGTTGAAGCCCATGTGCTGGCTGGACCTGATTATACTAGACCATTTATGATCTTTTCTTTTGCATCACCTCATACAGTAGCTGGAGTGTTATTGCAGAAAAACGAAGATGGATATGACCAGCCTATTGCCTTTTTCAGCCAGGTGCTTCATGATGCTGAATTGAAATATAATATATTGGAGAAGCAGGCATACGCCCTAGTAAAGTCCCTTAAAGCCTTCAGAATGTATGTTTTGCAGTCCCACATTACTGCATATGTCCCTACTGCAGCTGTTAAAGATATTCTCATTCAAGGAGACAGTGAAGGAAAGAGGGGAAGGTGGATAGCAAAGATACGGGAATATGATTTGGATATCAGACCTACAAAGTTGATAAAAGGACAAGGGCTAGCAAGGATCTTATCAGAATCTAACTATCAAGCTCTAGGCATAAACCTATCTATGCTTTCAAATGGAGAGTCTGAGAATGAAAAAGAACAACAAGGACTGGAGGTAGCCACTCAGAAAGCACATATAAAATTTCTTACCAGTCCTTGGTATAAAGAAATTGTTGAATATCTTTTGACACTCAGCTGCCCTCCCAGCTGTGATAAAGCAAAATACAGGGCTCTGAGATTAAAATCACAAAAGTACATAGTTGTTAATGGCCAATTATATTGGAGAGATCCTTCAGGTATACTACTATTATGCCTTACAGAGGATGAAGTAGAAAGTATAATGGTGGAATTTCATGAGGGAATTTGTGGAGGCCATTACAGCGGGAGAACCATAGCTCATAAAATACTGAAAGCTGGTTTCTACTGGCCAAAATTATTTGGAGATGTTTTTACTTGGGTCAGAGCATGTGATAAGTGTCAGAAATTTGCTGAGAGACAGAAATTGGCAGCTCTGCCCCTGATTCCAGTTCATGTGAATGAGCCATTTCAACAATGGGGAATAGATTTTATTGGAGAAATACATCCCCCATCAAGGGGACAACATAAATGGATATTAACAACCACAAATTAATTTACAAAATGGGTGGAAGCCATACCTGCAACGAATGCTACCGACACTGTCATCATAAAATTCATGGAGGAGAACATCATATCTAGGTTTGGCTGTCCTGCTAAAATAGTGATTGATAATGCACAGGCCTTCAAATCTGCAAAATTTGTAAATTTCTGCCAGCAGTATAACATCATATTGAAGCACTCCACAGCTTACTATCCACAGGGGAATGGCTTGGCAGAATCTTCCAATAAAACTCTGGTGATGGCCTTGAAGAAAACTATAAATGAGAATCAGAAGAATTGGGATTCCCAATTGAAATTCTCTCTATGGGCCAATAGAATTACTTGTAAACGAGCAACTGGGAAATCTCCTTATGAGTTGGTATATGGACGAGCATTTGTGTTTCCTGTGCATCTGGCTTTGCCAATGGCACGTTTCATGCAGGAAAGTCAGGAAGAACCAGATGATATGGTCAGAAGAATCAACCAATTAGTGGAATTAGAGGAAACACGAGACCAAGTAAATCAGAGATTAGTTGAATATCAAGAAAGAATGAAAAGCATATTTGATCAGCATGCAAAAGATAGAAAATTGCAGGTTGGAGATCTAGTTCTCAGATGGGATGTCCGGAGGGCTGAAAAAGGAAAGCATGGCAAATTCGACCCCCTCTGGTTTGGTCCATTTAAAATTGTGGAACAGGGAGGTAATAACACATTTATATTGGAGAATTTACAGGGCGACGTGCTGGATGCCCCTGTAAACGGACAATTTCTCAGGCCCTATTTCCAATTCTGATTCAGGCAGGGAGTGCCTGTTGTACCATAATTGTATATAAGTCTTGTTTCAGTTCTTGTTTCAATAAGGGACGTGTCCTGACGAATTGTGAAGAGAAATGCAGCAGGGCCGAATAGCATAGTTAGCAGAAAGATGATCAAAGGGTCTGCAAGTTCTCGACACGTCCAGGGACGAACGTGCCGTCCCCAGGTGGAGCCGATGTTGTACATGATCAATCTTCTATAAACTTTCATAAGCAATCAGGTTCTGAGCTTTCGGATCTTCCCCTTTTCAGCCTTGGAAAATCATTCTCATGATTATTATTATCGTTTTCCGCCCCAAAGTGCACTATCAAAGGCTGGAAATTCATATTTCGAAAAAGTTGAGCCATAGCTCCTTCGGCCCCAACCCCCTCCGTCTCGTTTTCCATATAACCCAGGCAGCAGACCATGCACTAAGACGGAGAGGTGCTTATCGTGCATAGCAATCGGGCGTACCCCTAGCCGTCCGATCAAATCATAGATCGACGAACCGCAGCTTCCCTGCCTTTGTGGTCCCCGCGCCCGCGCTCACAGCTCAAAAATAGCTGGTTTATTCCGCACTACCTATCCCGGGCGGGCGGTATTCCTCCTCCAGCTAGCGATTCCATACGCTGCTTGCCAAGTGTCCCAGTGTACGATTTTAAAACCGCTCTATTTCGCGCGTTAAGGTTCGACCAAAGACACGCAGCGGAATTCGCCATGGCCTTCAGATCCAAAGAGCTCCATCCAACGGCGGTCGCTTGATATAATTGCACGGATATTCATCTAGGCATGCGATGCCCCGGGCCCGCCACTCCATCGCTCTCCAACGCATTTTGGACCGTTTATCTCGTCTTATGATCGTGTGGCTCGGATCATTTGTATAACCTGTTGGTTGACCGGGTCTTCCTCCACAACGTAATTCCACTTGTCTTTCGTATATCCTCGTCATCGTCCCATGTGTCTATCATGTCTTCCTCCATCATTCATATATCACATCATGCGCCATATTTTAGCGTTTGCATTATAAACCTCCACATTGTCCGTTCATTGTCACCCCACTGTATTTTTTCATCGTCACCCTTCATGCTTCCACCATTTCGCTACGTCGCCCTCGCCATCTCCACTGCATCCACTCTCCCGTACACCGGTTTTCTTAACAAGTTTGTCTATTTTGCAGGGCGCGAAAGGAAGAAAATCACCTTTAATTATCACCTCCATTACATAAATCGAAGATGCATCAGAAGATCATCTCCTAGAGGTAGAATTTATGAAGAAAGGTCCTGGGTAGTTGCCAAGACATGACTTTCATTAAATAAAGCAGGAGGGAAATCTGTCAAGCTCCTCAGAATAATTCAAAGGGAAAATTTCTACAGGTGAAGATATTAATGTCACGGCAACGTGTAACAGTTGATGATCAAGGGTTTCAGCGTCTGGCATTCAGGATTTTAAATCCTAATTCAGAGTTCAAAAGGTAGAAAGTACAAATGCACAGAAACAATGCCCTCAAGGTCTTTTTTTCAGTCGAATTTTCTATGAGATAAGACAAGATATTTACATAGTTTATTCTCTACATTTCGTTCCTGAAAAGATTTCCATCCAAAGCATTTACTTCAGAAAACCCCTCAAAGTACCTATAGCTCAGCACATTAATTAAGCAACAGGGGCGCGAATGTTTCCACCTTTTTGGTTCAAATTAAGAAAATTAAATGTTTCACCTACTCCTTTTACGAGTTTATCTTCTCCTTCCTCTATAAAATGGAGGAAGAAAGACATTGTAAGGGTTCCAGATTTTTATCAGAGAATTGTGCAGTGAAAGGCATTTTTTTTTGTATACATTTTGTAAATCTTTTGTATGAAGGCTCAGAGCCCGTAGGGTCTCAGTGAGGAGGAGTTCTGTCTGTTTAGAGGATTCTGGTCTTTGGTATCTCACAGTATGTAAACTTCTCTTATGTGTTTAATACAATATTTCATTTCATACATCTTCTTGTATCATGTTACTGGAATGCGAGTGGCTCACTGGTTTTAGGTAATGATTCATCCTAGTTGATGCCCATACTTGAATCAGTCAAGCACTTTAAATATGGGTCAGGCATGATATACTGTTCCATGTTCATTCATCCATATTTATGCTATATTAGTTGCTTTGAGAAGGTGCTTTTAAAACGCCATTGTCATGTATGGATTCTTAAATTGATAAGCCCATATATGGTTCTGTTGTGTATCTGGGTATCAGCTCAAGGTTAACTAGTATTCTCCTCATGTTTCTTTCACTCCATACTCCTTCTGATAACTTGATTTCTGTGACATATTATTTGAATCGGCCCTCTTTGCAGTAAGTTGTCTCTTAACTGTCTGATGCTTTAATATTGGAGCTTTGCATTGTGCCTCTGCAACATTACTTTCCCTGTGGCAGTTTCTGTAAGTTCTGGTCCCATTTAAATCAATTTCCTTGTTTTACAAGAGATAGCAGGAGAGCTATTGGATTGACACCCCAGCTTTATTATATGCTCCTTGCTATGCTAAGATGTCCTAGGCACTGGTCTATGGCAACTCTAGACTGTCTCTAGGGGAGACAACAATTGTCGACAACAGAGTCTATTATGTCAATGGAATCGGGAAAGGACCCTGGGCCAGATGGATGTTGGAAAATATAACTAGGTTCAATCTTCATTTAATATACTTGAGTCATCGTGTAATGTACTTGTCAAAAGAATAAAGAAAATAATTACTATTATTGTGACTTTGTAAAACATGGGTTTCATGCTTGGGTCAACATGTTTTAAGTCAAAGTACCCATTGAGGATTTGTAGGATTTATTCTTAGACAATAGAGTCATTTTAATTTTAAAGATACCCTTATTGGGATTTGGAATCATGTAAAAAGGTTTAGTATTGAGTCAAATATTATTTATGTATCCACCACACCAATTCGGCCTATAAGAGATCAAGTCGGCCTAAGGACCCTAATTCGACCTCACATGGAGCCTATAAATAAAAGAAAATCTAATTCCTTTGGAGCACAAACTCTCACACGAATTTCGATATCTCTTGTAGTTGGGAAAAGTTTGAAGTATGTTGTCGGGAATCCAAAAGAAGTGTGAGTTTGGGGAAGTCTAAGTAGAAGAAGAAAATCGAAATTTTGGTGCCTCTCTCTCTATTTCGTGCTTTGGATTGGGAGATCTAAGTCTTCCAATTTTTACTACTGCTGGAAGTTGCTGCCTAGTCGAAGTTGCTGGAAAGAGATCGAAATTCTGAAGGCTGACTTGGTGTGGAGGGAAGGTCTGGTCTTTGTCTAAGGTGAAGAGTCTCAAATAATACTATTGAAAGGAATAATTTATTGACTGGGTTTTCCCCTTGAGGGGGGTCCCTGACATAGTGCCAACCTATGGTGTCTATTGTTTTATGTGTTGCTTATTTGGTAATTGCTTTATGAACTAAAAGAAAGAAGATATAAAGAATCATAATAACAAGAAACATCAGAAGAAATTGTTAAGAATAAGAAAAATTTTCCGCCTTTATAATTTTCTAACAACGGGTTCACTACTAAATTTTTTAAAGCGTGTTGGATAATTATAAAAGAGGAAGTTCATGTAGTAGTATAATATTCAAGGAAAGATAAATTAGTCATGGATTCCTTCAATGCAACTTTTTTAACCTTAATTCCCAAGGAGGAGGGTGCAGACACTCTTGACCAATTCCTCCATATTTCTCTCTACAGCGTGATATATAAGATAGTTTCTAAGGTTATGGCTTAAAGAATTAAACTGTTGTTTCCACTTTTGGTCTCTCCCAACCAATCAAGATATGTGGAAGGGAGACAAATTCTGGAAAATATCCTTCAATCCCATGAGACTATCCACTCTCTTCAATATTTAAAGAGCCCTAGGATATTAATGCAACTGGATATGTCAAAGACTTTTGATAAAATAAGCTGGCACTATATGCAGGAGGTTCTAAGAGAATTTTGTTTCCATAGGGACTGCATTGATTGGATTATGGCTCTTTTTTCAAGAGCCTTTTTCTCTATTCTCCTTAATGGTTCCCCCAACCAACCCTTTGTGCCTACCATAGGAATCAGGTAGGGATACCCCCTATCCCATTTCCTCTTCATTCTCATGGAAAATCTCCTCATAAAATCAATCCAGGTAGCCCAAACCAACCATCAATTATCGAGCCTAAATATCCATGCCAATTCTCTAGCTTCTACACACCAACAATTTGTTGATGACACCCTTCTCATGGGCATTCCAACTATGGGAGAGGCTAGAACCTTCAAACACATCTTGAACCTATTATGTGATTCTTCAGGTACCATTGTTAATCTTAAAAAATAATTTACTTTTCTCCAACATCGCGACCCCTTTCCAACAAAATATTATTAGAATTCTAAGCTTCCAGATTAACTCTCTACCCTTAAAGTAATTGGGAGTCCCTCTCATTGGAAATCCCTTAAGAAAATATACTTAGGAAGCTCTCCTAAACCATCTACAAAGCAAGCTCTCCAATTGGACCTTTAGATCCGTCATCCTGATCGGTCATCTTTGTAACACACTCTTCCCACATCTACCCAAGTAACCGGCCAACCAGGGTAAAAATGTGACGAGAGGCTACTAATATGATATTCAACCTCCTAGATGACCTTAAAGAAGTGGAACCTACGGAAACACCAAAAACACACCCTACACGTGTTGTGGATCATTCTATCCGCATATCCTTTTTATGTTAAGTTTTGAAATTTTGGAAAAAGAAAAAATGTTTTTGAAAAAATATTTCTAAAGATCCGAAATATGCTATAGTATAAGGTTTTATACTTTAGTATAGGAGAAATACGAAGAAGTAATACATTTTTCATTTTGATTTGTGGAGCGGCAAACATTAGTTTGTTATATATTTTATTAATCATAAAGTTCGAGCGATTTCTAGAGCGGAAGTCGTGATGAGCAACTGCGGGGGGTCAACTTGCTCGCCGGTTATCAAAACCCGACCCCCCGCAGTTGACTATTCAGATCTACGAAAATCATTGATCAACGGCTCCGATGGATTGCGGGGGGTATTGGTTGAAGGTCTCGGCCGTACTCACAGACCCCCCGCATTACGTCATTCTCCGAAGTGTCAAACAGTTGGCAAAATCACATACGTGTTGTCCCACGTCACCTTCGCATTAATTGCGGTTTGCATTGTTATAAAGTCGAGTTTGCCGTTCCGTTGCGGTTTATTTGTGATTGTTGTTCTGTTTCAAACCTCGTCCCGCCACCTTCGCACCGAATTGCTTCCAAAATTCTCGTCAGCCATGGCCAAGCGAGCGTCTGTGTCTGGTTTGTCCAATCTGAGCCCTCTCCTAGATAGTGAGAAAGACGTCCATGATACTGCTTCCTCTGTCAATCACCCTCGCTTGCATTATCAAGTGACCTTGAACACCGACCAGTCACCTGTGTTTTCCGCTATGCAGAGTTCTGGAGTGCTGTTCGCCTGCATCCCTAAGACCCATGTTTTTCCTGAATTCATCTCCTGGTTGGTCTCGTCCATGTACCCTGGTAAATGTTATGTCATGAACTCTCAGGGAGAAAGTGTTTTGCAGGTTTCAGCTCAATTAATGCGCCAGGCATTATGCTTCCCAGAGAATGATTCTCCTTTGCAATTCTCAGAAGATTCGCTGGTTCAATACTTCGAGGAGCTCTCAATTGAAGAATTTAACCGCTGCATGTCATTTTTGGTACCAAGTCCGGAGAAGACCCAGTTTGGTTCGGGAAAATTTGGTTTGGATGTTTTTAATGTTCAATACAGGTCAGTTCTCAGCTGTATTATGGAGATTCCGGGGAAAGAAGATGATGGCGAAGTTGACAAAGCAACTCTGGGAATGTTTACTCTTATGATGAAACCGGGAGTGGTGTTAGATATTCCATCCTTTTGGCAAGAAGTGGTGAATACTCAGTTGCTTTCTTTCCCACTAACAGGTTATTTTAGATTTCCCTCATTAATAGTTTACCTGTTTTTATACCAGAATGTGGAAGAATTCATGGGTATTGGTTTAAACATAATGGATATCAACAAGAATAAGCAGTCAGTTCTACTTTGGACTGATTTGGTCAGAAGAGAAGAAAATGAAGCCGGTTTATTTGAATTTGTGGAAAATTTTATGACCACCGCTTATAGAATTCTCAATGGAACTCGGCCTCCCTGTTTCTTGCCAAAGGCTCAAGAGTTCCTGCAATTAGGACCTAATTGTAGATATGGAGATTGGTTTGTTTTTGAAGACCATTCTGAAATAAGGCTATATGGAGTTGGTGTTGAGCCTTATAGGCTTCCAACATTTGTTCCCATGAGACTGTTTGCTCTGGAATTTATAAGGCAAAGTCTCAATGTGGATCAAATTCATTTTCTTCCAATGAAGAAGGGGCTAATGTACAAGTTGCCCATGAGTGTAGGTCCTTTTGTTGTTAACACAAGGCAAGCTTATGAGGAGGTGACAAGGATGTTGGAAGAAACACAGTTATTATTGGGAGAGAAGTGGGCCTATGACCCACATGTGATTATTTCACAGAGAAGGGTCGAGAACGGTTATGCTGCTTTTACTCATGTGAGTAAACCAGATTTAGAAAAGTTGGCTAATCCAGGAGGGCCAAGTTCATCGCGGATTAATATTCAAACTCCTGTAATATTGGAGAAGATGGGTAAGAGAGTTAGAGATGATGTTATTGAGATTGATGAGGAAGAGCCTCGAGAGGAGAAAAGGACAAAATTAGCAGAAGATCACTCCTCCAATTCACCTGGTTTCACTCTCCAGGTCAGTGAAGAACAGGGTGCTTCATCTCCTAGCAGATCAGAACTCCAGCTAGAGAAAGCTCCTTCCATGAAGCAGGTGTTCTCCTTAATTGAAGAAAAGAATCAAAGAATAAAGGCCAATATAGAGATACAAGCATAACATCATGTATCTGCTGACCAAACAAGACTTTTGACTGTAATGGATTTGGAGAAAGACCAGTTCAAAATGGCGCTATCGCATCCGACAGGGATGTCTCTGGGACCCTCAGGCAGTTTTAAGGAGGTGAATATTGTTATGGATGTAAAGAAGATCCCATTGTGGGACAAGATGAATCTACATATGCAAACCGGTCAGTTAATTGTTAATGATTTAAGTAAGACTCATGCTACATCAGTCAAGACAGAGAATATGCTTGCTAAGGTTGTTAAACAGTGCAAGATGGAGAAAGCCAATGCCAGAGCATTGACTATTCAAAATGAAGAACTAAAGAAAATCATAAAGAAGATTGGCGTTGATCCTGATGATAGGAGCGCAATGCAAAAATTGATCAAGGGCGCAGAAGCAGAAATCTTTTCCTTAAGGAAGAAGCTGAAATTGCCAGCTTCAGAGCATTCGTTGGCAACTGAAGTAGCAGAGGTAGAAAAGGAAAAAGAAGAGCTGCAACAACAATTGATAAAGAAAGATGAGGAGCTTGATAAGGTAAAGCAAACAGCCATAACCTTACAAAATCAAATTCAGAACCACACTTGCACTTTTGATTTTTCTGCAGGTGCGACTGATCCACAGGTCCAGGTTGCTCAATTGAATACAGAGTTAAGAATGGCAGAGAGAGATTGCAAACAGGCCCAGTCTGAAAAGGATGCAGCTCTGAGATTAATGCGAGGATGGGAAGAAAAGGTAGGCGAAAGCGAGCAGAAGCTACATAAAGCTGAAGAAGAGATTAAGGAACTCAAGGAGAAATTGAAGGGAAATATTTCCCTTATTAAAGCTAAGGATCTCATCTGGAATGAGATCATTTCTGAAATACAAGCAAAATGGAATTCCATACAAGTAATTGCCAGGGAGAAAGGCATTGTTGCTGATCATGAAAAGGAATTGTCATCAGACAAGCCAGCTGCAATCAAGAGATCAAATTGGGCCAAAAGATTCATGAATTTTATTAATTCCAAAACAGATGAAGAGTTGCAAGACATGGGGATACAAGACAGTTATTTTTATGCTGAGGAAATAAGCAAGATGATCATTAAAAATGATCTTCTGAAAGCATCAGAGAAGCGGCTACAGGTAATCAAAGAGGTGATTAAGAAATTTGACATTTCATTTGATAAATTGATAAGAAATGGCTTGCCATCATGCTGGAAGGAAGGAGGTGAATTTATGTCCTGGAAGTTTTATGAAGATCAGTTGGTGTTTGCAAAAAGCAAAGCAGATGGTCGACATGAGAAGACGCAGATATTAAAGGGAGAAACAATCTTCAATTTCTTACAAAGACATTTCCTTCTACTGTGGATGGTGAAAACGTTGTTTACAAGTAACCTCACTCACAGTCATATTGTTGCCTTCACAGTAGAATATCATCGTTATAAGAGTGCTCCAATAACTCAAGACAAGCTTTGGAAGGAATGTAAGAAGTTTACTATTGATACAGAAAAAGGATTTCCCGCCAAGCAGCCACAAGTGACCGTACAGCCGCAAGAAATCATTGAATCAGTTGTTGTTCCAGGAACATCAGTTCCTTTAGATTAGGATTTGTCGTCTTTTATTTTATTTTCAAATCACATGATACAATGTAATGACATGTTACCGAGGCATATACCTCCGTGACATAAAGTAGTTAAGTAGTTACAGTCAGTTAGAATCAGTTTTATAACTGAAACCATTTTGGTTCAACTTGTATTTAAAGACATTTGAAAGAAGGAAGAAGGTTCCGAGTTTTGAACCTTTGAAGGCTAAATTTTGTACTAAGCAATATCGAATGAATAAAGAAGTTTTGCAAGTTTCCAATATTCCATCTATGTTGAAGCGTTTTCCTGGTTTCCATTTCATTTGCATTTCTGTGAATAAAGTAGAGTGATTAGAGTTGCAGGTCTCTTGATATTTATATGTCTAAGAGTTAAATATCCTTAATGGGCGCTCCTCTTCTTTAACTTATATGTTTTCCACTTCCTCTGGATTTTATAATGACAGTTTCTGTGTAACGCAGCATGACAAGTTAAAATCCTTTCCTTTCTCTGTCTTTTATCTTTTCACTTCAGTATAAAGGGAATATGGCATTGCATGGCTCCTAAAGATTTGATATTTGGGAAATATATTACTAATATTTAAAGGATTAAGAACAGAGACACATATCTACATTTTTGTGACATAATCTTTAATGTCTTGAGCACGGATTCTTGTACACAGCCAAGAATTGTTTCTCAAGGAACAACACACTGCATCATTGACATCCCCGGGAGGTAACCAACCTCCCAGAGCCCTGTTCCCTAAGGGGGGACTGATTTTTAGCCCCTTCGACATTAATCCACGTGCTTGTTAGGGCAAGGGATCAGCTATGGACCCTAGAGCCACGAGCTAGCCTTGCAAGGAAGCAGCTCAAGCCCAAACAATAATTTTTTCGCTTGTAGCTCTGGGATCTGTGCCACATTTTCAGCCCCCGAGCCGAGGTCACTGCCTAGAACTTCCTGTAACTTCAGGAGAGGGTAAATAAAATTAAAACAAACATATGGAAGAAATCACATCAACCAAAACTCATCCGACCCACCCAACCATGACAGGAATTTCATCAAACATGTCATAGACATAACATCTACAAGTATTAACAACAGATTTAAACAAAGGGGTCTCCTTTTTGTCTAAGAATGGCTAAGAAGCATTGCTCCCCTACATTATAAGCTATCATACAATCAAATTTACCATAGATACATTGTGAAATTATTTACAAGTAAAAGCATGGATAGATCCATACATCATCACTATCACAATACATGCTTATAACCAACATAATACCAATAGAAATACCATGGAGACATTAGCAATAGAATCCATATATAAACCAATGTTTGTACTCATCAAATACCAAAGCATTGAATCTTTAATTACTAAATGTAAAAACAAACCCAGAATGGGACTTCAAAATTCCAACCGACCATAGGCATGGCTGATCCAAATCTCACTTCAGCCAGTCACCCTGATGTCATATTCCAAGCATGAATGTTGGACTTTATCAAAAACATCAATCAACACCAAACGTGGGCTCCAGAGACCAAACTGTCTCAACCCCAAACCAGTGATTTCACCTCACGATTGGACATCACTAACTGTCATGGATTGATCTCCATCCAAGATTCTCCAAGGCTCCAGAGTGTTTGTTCCAACCAGGGTTTCCAGGACTAGTAACTCAAACCCAATTGTTACAAGGATTCTAGAGTGTTTTTCCAACTGGGGCTTCCAGGACGAGTAACTCAACCCACCTAGGGCTTCCAAAGCATTTGTCCAACCAAGGCTTCTAGGACTAGTAACTCAATCCATAGTTGCCCGCCAGGCTCCAGAGCGTTTGTCCAAACAAGGCTTCCAGGAACTAATACCTCAACCCAACAGCTAAAGGAATCATGAGAACCAACCAGAAAACAATCAATGGAAATAAACCCACAATCACCATGGATATCCTGGAAATGGAAAGGCTAGGAAAATCTACTGTCAATCTTGGCCATCCTCCATGCAAATGATAGATCGTAATAAAAAAACCACATGCAATACCATGCATGCCAAAACTAGTGAGGAAATCATACATGCAACTCAGTACCTCTACTCAGAACTTGTTGTAGATGTTGATCCCGATGTCCTCTTCCCTTTCCTACTTTTCCCTTGCTTTCTTGATCCAAATCTCCAAGTATGCCACACTTTGCAAGAGTGTTACAAGAACACTCTAAGTGCTCAAGAGTATCAAAGAGAGAGAGAGAGAATAATGAGAACTCCAAAACTGAACTGACCAAGCCTCCTCCACTGATCCTCATAAGTCATTTTATTAATGAGGCCTCTAATTTCTTCATTTTCCATTATTTCCTTCATTTTCCTCCTTCATTTCTTCATTTCCATTATTTTCATAAATAAAATGCCAATTAATGCCTCATGCCTTTCCAAATCCTTTGCCTTTGTATTTTCCAATTTCCTTTAGCCATAATAAATCGAATGAACACCAGCTAGGATGTTTTTTTCCCACCATTCAGCTTGGAATACATGTCCCATCACCGTGGTCTTAATATATTTTTACATGAATGTTTTTACTAGGGTTGTTGCAAAACCCTACTCCTTGGGGGAACACCTTCCTCGGTGTTTAATGACACCTACAAACCAGAAAAATGCTAAAAACAAAACATAATGCCTATGTAGCTTTATAACACAGCTCGTTACAGTATTTACAATGAATAAACTACTCAAAATCAAAACCCATCATAACAACCATACCATGTACTATAGCTTTCTAACACAACTCATTACCGTATATACAATAAAAACCACATATACTCAATCACTTTTGCTTCTACCAGCAAATAACCATATTGTATATGGAGCTCTATAAACTAGCTCGATACATTATTTACAATAATATACACTTATACACATTTTCTCAATCAACAAATAGAAGGATACGATGCTCGTATCAGCAACAAGGGAATCTAGAGGCTCACACCTCCACTCTCAAAGTAGTACCAGGATTCAATTCCTTCCCAGGAAGTCCATAATCCACTTTCAAAGTCAAAGTTGCATCCAATGTCCAGTGCTACAATCTTGCGCCACTCATCCACTTAGTGAACAGTTATCGACTCATTATTCCAGGGCACACTCCCAATGTGCATCTGATTCCATCTGATAATGCTATGGTAATGTTAATTACCAAAAAAAATCCATCTCGACCTTCCCTTCTCTGCTATGCAGTCCCTCGGGAAATCCAATAATCCCCTTCCATGCAATCACTCACCTTCCAAGTTCCGCTGGCACCCCCATCTCAGGAAGTCCATCCCTTGGCAAGGCTTCCTCGCATCAGAATTTCAAATAACCAAGGCATATACTTTCCTCAAAACCATCATACCGGTCATAGCATGCTCATGGGAAACAATGGAAACTATTGGGTACCAATGTCCCAAAATGGCCTTACTCCTTAAATTCTTTACCAGCATGTTGTTGCATGTTTCGATTCCTTTGTTGTTGTTGTTACTGCCTGCAATCAATTTCAACCACCCAACCGGGAATTGCATGCTTTCCCATAGCAAGCAAATAACTATCATTAGATTCAGATAAAAAAAAATAAAAATAAAAAATAAATAATAATAATAATAATAATAATAATAATAATAATAAATAAATTAAATTAAATAAAAATAAAAATAAAAATAAAAATAAAAAATTTGAAATAACTTCAAACCATACCTCATTAGTAGCTCGTCAACAAGGTACACTTGCAATCCTGTTCACTTCCTGCCACACAAGTCAAACTAGTTGTTTGATCAAACCATCATGTATAAACATATCATATCAAGCTAGCTAAAAATGAAACCATCATAGATAAAAATCATAAATCACATGCAATCAACATAAACCATAATCATAAATCACATGTAACCATCATAATTCATAATCACATACCACATGCATAATAACACTAAAAGTAAAAAACCGAACTTATCCTTCACCAGTCCTTACTTTTTCCTTTGTTCTTTTTGTACACATGCGGGATCGGTTTCCACACTCGACAAGCACCCAATGCATTCTCCTCAACCATGTACACATACACACAATGCACAACACGTACATCCAAACAAGGCATACAACACTATACAATACATAAACCCACGCCTGGAGTAAAACACAACATAATATATACGTCTATAGCCAGTGTACAACACAATAAATGTACATACACATACATCGAGAGTACAATACAAAACAATACATATTCCTACACAGGCATTCAAAACCTACACCTACACCTGGTGTACAACACAAAACAACACACACACACACACACACACATATATATATATGTACACATAGTACAATATGATGAATACACATGTCACGATACCATGACTACATCATGCACATACATAGTACCGCATGCCCGCAGCACATGTACGACATGCACACAATACCACATGTATACTAGTACCATATGCACAACATGTACACAATACCACTTGTACACAACACTACCTGCACAATATGTGCACAACATCAAATGTACACAACACCACTTGCACAACGTGTACACAATTCCAAATGTACATTGCACCACTTGTACAATGCGTAAACAATGCCACATGTACACAACACACCATGTACACAACACCATATGTACATAGTGCCACATGCACAACACGTACACGACATGGCCTACACACAACACCACATGTACAACCTGTACACACCACCACATGCACACAACACCATGTGTACAATCACACACATAACACCAGATGCACATAGCACCATATGTACATCACACACACAACACCACATAACCAACATGCGCACAGTACGATACGTAGCCGCATATCTGAAATGTACATAGTACCATACGCACACAACACCACATATCCAACATGCACATAACATTATCTATACATAGCACTGCATATGCAATATACATGCAGCACCATATATACAATAGGCATGCAACATCATATGTACACAATACTGCATATACAACATTACACATCACCATAGGTACAATCACTGAATATAAAAAATGCACAACATATACACAACAATAGAATTGTACATCCATAGACTAGACACTGACCCCACAAGCAACCTTGCTTCTAGTGTCTTTCCCCTACCCATGCTTATCCTAGAATGTCGCGGATCACACTACTTTTACTTCGCTGATGTACCCCTCAGCATTACCTGTCCATAACATAAACATAGGCATAGTATAAGCATATAATATCAATTCATGTCCACATGATACTGACCTCATAGATATGTCAAGGCTACTCTACCACTTTATTCCTCATAGCCACCTCTTCATGCCATTCACCTGCATAATCAATCATTCCTCCATAAGAATGATCCTTCAAACTGTATCATATAGTGACATAGATACATACATACACATATATAATCATTAGCATAAAAAAATCATGATCCTGTGAGACAATGTCATACATACGTACATATATACATATAAACCATCAACATAAAACCATCAAGATCCATGATGACCCTCTCAATCAACGACATACATACATACATACATGTATACATATGTAAACATCAACAAAATCATGATCGCAACACAATGGATAGATATCACAAGGTCTAGGTTAAGAGAACTTCATTGTTTGTGCACAACGTTGAGAACGACAGTTCCCAACATAGCCAAGGCATCTAACACCTCATTCATTTTACCTTTTCTATTTCCTTTCTCATGTATGTACTGCCACTATCCATTTGCCACAATGGACCCAACCAGTCCAATTGACTGTCATACTCTTACCTTCCGCTACGCTTACTTATGCACTGAGATTCATTCAAGTCTTACATTACCTATTGGGTACCATAGAGCTCTCCCCAAGCTCCATTAAATTTCATGTTTCCCAACCAATTCCTAAGACTCTCAAATAAAAGGAAGCAACAAAACGAACAAGAATAATACCATGAGAACCAAAAGCAATATGACATTGCAACAAAGTGGCATGGCCATTCACTAGAAGAAATCAAGACTACAAATGAATCACAACCAAATCACAAAATAAAAATCACAAGACTTTACAATAAACACCATGACTCAATCCCCATGGTTCCCAATACTTCCAAGGAAAGCTCAGCCTGGGCCTTATTCAATATTTCATGGTAGTCTCTTGCCATGTAATCCTCTACATTATACTAATCCACGACAGTGAAATCCACAACGTCATCTTGGATATCTTTCCCACGATAGTTTCGATTTCAACATTGATTCAGACCCCGTCAACTTTGGATATGAAGAGCCAGAGGGCGCTTTCCTATCACCTGTCCCTGATAGACGAAGGGTCAGATACTCCATTGTCAGAGGCTTCAATGAATTTAAATAATAGTTTCAACAATAAGAGGCAGAGGACTGTGAGCCACAATAATATTTATGACATGCAGCCAAAGAGAAAATGTTCATTTGGGCAACATGTGGGTCATTGCCCACAATTCCCATTGTACTGCACCATTGCCAGAACCAGACTTCTGGTCCCTCCTATAGCTATTGAACATTCTGCCATGGCTACAAATTCGAAGTCATGGGTGCATGTTCATGTGAATGAGGAAATATAGAGAAAGAAGAGACTACAACCTCAAAATCCCTACATGCATAAAAGAAAATCAAGAGATAAAAAATGACATTAAAAAGAAACATGAATGCAGAGAGAAATTGGCAAGGAGAAAATACAGTGTGATTCCAATTGAAGATTACATCCGAGATGATTACCTCCATGTCTACTAAAAAAAGCATAAAATATCCCACATGTTAGGAATCGTGAGCTTTTCAATCATTTGAAAAAGTGATAAACCAAGCAGGGCAGGGGAGCCTTGGTCCCCAAGGCCAAAACCCTAATGTTGCAGATCAGAGTGCCAACAAACAATCAACGAAATGTGAAATTCTTCAGAGAACCTTATAGGACATTTAATTTTTATCATAAAATCGACCATAGGAATAATTTTAGGGTGATCATAACAATATTCATTAATAGTATAGTTGTGGATTTGAAAACAATTAAGATATTAATGAGATTAATTGGACTAGAGTTATTCTAAAGGCCTTGAAGGACTACATGAGCTAAGATTTCTCAGGATTGGAAACCATGGAGTCTCATCAAGAGTCTCTCATAAGAACAAATGTGGGATGACCAATAACAACGTTGGCTTTCACGATATAATGACCATTGGAACATGTTCCTTAAATTATCATAATATTATTGCTTACCATCTCGTTTTTTGATCACACGATTTTACCTTATGAGAATTTTGAGGATGTATGTAATTATTTGAAAATGGTTGAAAAATATATTAAATGAAACGAGGAGATGGCAATGGGTGAAAACATGTAACATACACTGATACCAAACCTTGTGACATGGAATCCCATGAAAGGAACACTTGTGGTTTTCTCATAGGTGTCATGTTAACAAAGTAATTATGTTATTTACTCTATAGTCGTTATTTACTATATATGGTTGAGTGTGCTTCAAAAAGAAATATTTTTAAATTTGTTTTAGCGGTGTGATAATTAGTTTACAATTACATGGCGCAAATATCTATAGTGTCAGGCGACGAATCTCTATATTGTCTCCAAAAAGAACCTTATAATATGACACCTTTCAGCGTAATTAATAGGTTAAGAAATGACCATTATATTTGGGAAGGAAATTAGACTCAATAAATTAGGGCCAATAAATTCACATAGAAATATGATGGGACCATAGTTATCTCTTAGTTAGCTTTGTCATGTTATGAAAATATACAATTATTTTAGGTGTTTTTTTGGAGGTAGTATGAAGAAAGTGAGTTTAGGTTAGTAGTATGCACGCAGGGCATTAAATGTATCAATTTTTTTTGGAGTTTTTGGATATCAATAGAAGAAATTTTGGTCGAAGATGTACAAGGTTCTGGCCTCCAAACCATAATATTTTAATGTAAAGCTATAACCGCTTCTTTAAAAAAAATGAGTGATGACACCACCACTCAAATTTTATATTCACAAAATTCATAATTATTCTGGCCTCCAAACCATAATATTTTAATGTAAAGCTATAACCGCTTCTTTAAAAAAATGAGTGGATTCTCTATATTTAAGTTTAATGACACCACCACCTCAAATTTTATATTCACAAAATTCATAATTACACTTTCTAAAATGTAGTGATTGCAAAATCTTTAGTTAACAAAAATTACAATAAATTTTTAAAATTGATTTATACTCTAAACATTAATATTTTACTAAAAATTTTAAACTTACCATTTATAAAGAGATTTTGTCTTTTTTCACAATTTGGATTTTATGTTTTTATATATATATATATATTTTAATGAAAATACTGTATTTATTTATTTATTTTTTTTAATAATGGAAAGTAATATGACTTGATAGTTATTATATTAAAATATCCAAATGGCATGACCAAAATCATTTACAAGCTTCACTGGTTTCTCCTACTTCAATATTCAAATATAACCACAATAGGAATTTCTTAACTTTACTGACTTTTCGAACTACAATTTTATATTGAAATCTCCCTTAAATTCTACAACATTGTCACAAACAAATTCATACTTGCAGTCTATAAAAGAAAAAAATACTTAGTTTACCCCCACAAGGGCCAGTCTAAACTGCATTTTCAATGATCACCTCCTTGCCAAAAGACGAGCCATCTTCAAATGTTGCAGGAACCGCTTTCGGCACATGGATATCATTACCGAGATTGGAAAGTACACACTTAGAATCAAGGTTCCCGAAATTCATAGAATCTCCACTAATTTATAGCTTTAGTAGAAGTAATTCAGACTCTCGGCCAACCATCTTCCTATCCATGCACATCTATAGCCATTCACATCTTTTTCCCAAAGATTGAACCTTTCCTCCCTCTCACTCTCAACGAACTCCAACTTCCTGGTTGTAATTTCCGCCATGCCCATTAAAAATTTAAACAAAATTCTCAACTTACTACTTCCAATGATCCAACTCGTCATCAGGGACTTGACTGTCAAGGGAAACCATGTATGCACTTCCCAAACACAAGCTACAGAACCATCAAACAATGAACAAAACAGGAGGGAAATACAAACGATTTACCTAGAGCCCCCTGCACATTTAACAATTCCTCATCACACCATCTAGGACGAAACTCGAGGAGAGGCCCTAATTCAAGCTCGACTCGGATTCAAAGATCTACCACAGGGAGGAATTTTGTCGTATGAGTTAAATCCAAGGCAGGAGAATGTTGCAGAACATTAAAATTTGACACTGCAGAAAATTTCGGCCGGATCAATGACCTTAAGCAAAACATTGAATCCCATTCAAAACTTGTCCTTTAGCTTATCCATCTGTCTACGCTACGCTGCAAATATGAAGAGACGAGGAGGGAGACGTGGAGTATGCTTCACCTCATCCAACGCAGGAGAATGTTGCAGAACATTAAAATTTGACACTGCAGAAAATTTCGGCCGGATCAATGACCTTAAGCAAAACATTGAACCCCATTCAAAACTTGGCCTTTAGCTTATCCATCTGTCTACGCTGCAAATATGAAGATACGAGGAGGGAAACGTGGAGTATGCTTCACCTCCGCCCATAAAATATATCAAGAAGAGACGAGGAGGGAAACCTGGATTACGCTTTACCTCCGTGCATAAAATATATCAAGATGTCACTTCCAATGGAGGGGCCACTAGTTTTGTATTTTTGTTTTTTGTTTTTTTTTCCTGTAAATTTTGTAGGACTTGTTTGTTTTCTATTTTATAAAGAGCAAGTTGCTATATAAATTTCATAGTGATTGGTAGCCTTGATTGCTATATACCATAGTGAAAGTAGGTCTGTTGGCCACCTCAGAGAGTTATAAGCCAACCAAAATTGGTATTGTTTTTTCCTTTTACTGACAGCTAATATACCTTTACTATGTCCATAAAAACTAAAAATAAAACAGAGACTATACTTAATATCTTCAAAAAACATACAAAACTAAATTTATCAAAGTGTTAACCATCTAAAGAATCAATAGGTGTCGGGTCTTTTGCATTTGACCCTGGCATCTCAGCTTGCTACATGTTCATGAGCTGCTGTTCAATCCTTTCTATTCGCGCATTTGCTTGTATTTGCGCCTTGGTCATTTCCCGCATATCCTGTTTGATCTGCTGAAGCTCAAAAAGCATTGAAGGATTGACTTGCTTTTCTTGCATACTCGGCATCGCCTTGGCTAAAACACATTTGATTTTCCACCATGTCTTGACTGTTTGTTGGAATAAAGAAACTCTTCCTCTTGTATTACCTGGGTTAGAGATAAAATCCATTCTTTCTTTTTGTTCTTGAATATCATCATCTTCATCATCACTATCCATTTCCCAACCCTGTATAGTTTTACGAATATGATTTGGAATCCCTGTTTCATAAATATTTGCTATATTTTTTAGAGTCTGTTGATTACTCTTTCTTCCTCTTTTGCTTGGACCAGTTGCCTGGGGTGGTTGTAACTTCCTCCCTTTGTCTTTTGTCATTCTGCCCTGAATGCTATTGTCTGAACTTATGACTGACAGGGACCATGTATATCGAACAATAGCAATTATGTAAAACTTAGGATCAATAGTAAATTCCAAAAGTTTCCGATTTACCCGAACAGTGGGGTATGGATTGCGTTTTTCAATCATTCGGATATTAACATACTATTCCTTCTCATTGCCAGAATACTTCCTCCGTTGAATTAACAGTAGAATGGTTTTCTGGGTAGTAAATACTGTATACGCAAAGCGACTTGAGTTTCGATTGACCCCAAGAAATTGAGAATTAAGATAATGATAATTCCAAATTTGAAGGGACTTCTCTTTACCCACGCATGAAAGGGATTTATAACAGCAAGAAAACGAAATGCAGTTGGAGTTCCTTTTAAATTGGGGGTGAAAACTGAAATGGAAGAAGACAAAAATGAACCAAACATCTATATTACCCTCAAGATTTTGAGCAAAAAGACCAAGCTTAACCAGACCATTCGAAACAAAGAGAACCAAATTCCAAAGCAAACCTTCAAAAATCTTTGCAAAGCACAGATTTAACCTATACCCCCGGACATGACTAAGGTGCTGGAAAAGCATCTTAAGAGAATTACCAGGGATCAGACTTTCAAAATCATAATAAAAGCAGCAACTAAACCCATACCATATGACAATACTGAGATAAAGATAGGGATGATAGCCAGGGCTGCGAAACAGGGTGGAATTTTGAAGTGAACCCCCTCTATCATTACATGCATATCGTAAAAAACGAAAAAGCTAACCAGAAACGACAATAGCTCTACATGGCCAGTAAGAAATTATGAGTTCATTGACGGTATACGAACAGGAAAACTTAAAATTGATACTAGAGTGATGAGAACTAGAACATACCCAGAAAACCTCTGCCCCCTATGCCGAAACTCCTGCTCTTTCAGATCTTTTGTCGCTACTCTTGTCCAAATTCCAGCTCCTGTTTGAATTAACGTTTTGCAAGAGCAAGTAAACCTTTTCAATCCCCTACCCCGCGTCCGACGGCCCGTCACGATCTCTGCCATGCATTTATGGTATGAACCTACTTGCATTGTGATGATAAGATAAGCGCGTGCGAGGTTGATACCACCGCGCAATTTTATTGATACACTTAGTGGTCAGATGACACGCCCACCGCGTGGCGTCGTCATGCCGTCGTCTCCCATTAGGGGGCACCAGTTGTTCTAAAACATTTAATACAATATCTCCATTAACGAAGTTTCTCCAATGAGAGGACAAGCGATTGGGCTACGCATTAACCATTTTAACTTGAATCATGGAATTGGGGAAAATTCCCTTAACCAAAGTTTGTTTCTAATATCCCTTTCCCAAGCTCAGACCCATGATTGGTGAGTTTTTCCGCCTCATCATTTAGGTTTTGAAGAATATGAAAGAGGGAAATCTCCTCAAAGTTCTTAATTTGCAAGGTTATCTCGTTCACAATTGCAGGGAAGGAAGAGCTTCTTTCTAATGTCAAGCTTGAGAACCACATTAGTTGGTTCGAAAAGTGGACCAAATCATTATGATGCGATTAATCCGAAAGACATCTATCTAAACTTTAGATCTAAAATTAAATAGTTTTAAAATTATTTTTTTATTATGTTAAGAAATAAATTTATGTTCATTTTAGTTAAATCATTTTGATCATAAATCTTTATGTTAAATTTACCCTAAATGTTCCTATCACCTAAATAAATGCTACCTATTGCTATTTATTCACATGGAATACTATTTTTCAGAGGGTCGGGTTTTCGTTTTAGGTTGTGATGGTTGGGCGATCAAGGGGAGTTTGTATTATTTCGAAAGCCATAGGAATTTTTTAAAACCATTTTTATAATAAAAAATAAATTATAGTGGATTTCGTGTTATTTTTGAGCAAAGTTCCATTGCTAAATTATAAAGAAAAGGGCAAAACGATGGCTTTTCTTACGAGTAGAAATACGTTCCACTTACTTTTGAAGTGGAAAATTATTTTGTTAGTAGTGTAAAAAATTAGGCGTACCATACTAGAGAGTTCATACAAAAGCTCCATACATCTTCTAAATGTTTTTAAAATCCCAACTCCAATAAAAAACACTCTTTGATTTGTGGTAAAGATTTTTCAAAAGTATTTAATTTGGATAAAAAAAAATGGGTTGTGGACTTTTTTTGATTGAATACTAAAACTATTTAATTTGTTTTTTTAGATCATGGTCTATGTTTTTTGGTTTATGACGAAAAAATAAAATTTAGATAAATGATTTCCAAATGATGCTCATGAGTGTTGTTTATCCATAATTGTAAACAATAAGAATGTCTTTGCTTATGAGTGGAAATATGTCCCACTACCTTTAAAGTGACAAATTATTTTGTTAGTAGTGTAAAATGTTAGGTGAATACCACAGTAGAGAGTTCATAAAAAAACTCCATGCATATGAGGGTCTATTAGATGATGTAAGATTATAAAAATTTCCACAACAAACTATAAGACTTTCATCATCTCACTATTTCAAATATTATTTTAATTATATATTATCAACTTAAAACAAACACGTTAAACAACTTAAATCTCATACAACAATTATTATTTCAAACCAAAATACAACTTTTTCAATTTAATAATCCTAATATTTTTTATTTTTATTTTTATTTTTTAATTGAAAGTTAATCAAAATCTGAATACACAATACCGTAAGACTCATGCATAAAAAGTTTTCAAACCAAAATACAACTTTTCTAATTTAATAATTTTTATTTTTATTTTTATTTTTTAATTTTTTAATTGAAAGTTAATCAAAATCTGAATACACAATACCCTAAGACTCGTGCGTAAGAAGTTTCTACCGGAGTTAATATCTGATCAAATAGTGGAGACTCGTGCGTAAGAAGTGTCTACCGGAGTTAATATCTGATCGAATAGTGGGAAAATTTCCAGTACATATATTTCAAATCCAACAGATTTATTTTGTCCTCACATTTCTGCTATTCGAGCCCGACAGCTTTGGCCATTACTTTTTATTGGCCTTCAAAGCCGTTTTATTCGCGGCACTAGCTGAAACACACTATTACCAAAACCAAGAGGCGGTAAAGTCTGACGAACAACATCCAAATACAATCTCGGCTTCTCTAAAAATCGACATTCCCTACCAATTTCTGTGCAAAACGAGCCAATGCAGTGAAATAATGGACTCTATCACCTTAAGTTGCTTGGCAAATTTCTCATCCAATTCATTCTTATCTTACTCGTCTTTCAAATCAATAAAATCGTCAAACCCTTGTTTCCTTCCTTGCCGATGCAATTCTAAAGTGGTTTCTGCAATTTCCTACAATCTTTATACTTGCAATACGAAGAATTATGGGCCCGGAAAGAGCTCGAGCTTGTTTCCCGGGAATTACTATTTGTTAAAGGATTTTTTCCCCAATACGAAGAGAAAACAAGGGACTATGGTTAAAGCTAGTTTCAGGTTCGATTCCGGGAGCGGAGGAGGAGGAGGGAACAATGAAGTCGGGCGTGTTGTATTTAACCTGGCTTTGGCCGGTGGATTAACTTATCTTACTGTTACAGGAAAGCTGGGGTGGGTGGTCGATGCAATCGTTTCCTTATGGGTAATTATTTTTCTTTTGTATTTTCGTTGATTGTAGTTTCGAAATATATATATATTTTTCTTTTCAAAGCCTACTTTGAATTCATAATTACATTTTGGGACTAGTATTAAAAGCTGAAAATATCCGCTGGAATTTGAGATTATGTATCACTCAAAGTTATAATAAGCCTCCGTATATATTCTATTTTTACATCATAATTGTTTCCCCTCAGAACGGCTTCCTATAGACCTTCAATGTTCTAGTAAGTCTCAGTATATAGTTCATTTAATTGACTCTAGTCCTTTACATCGTAAGTGTTACTCCCAAGAACTGCTTCCTATAGAGCTTTAAAAGGAGTAATAAAACGATAGTTACTTCTATATGGAGAAAATGATTCACCTCACAGCAATTCGATGGTTTCCTGCCATATTCATGGTTCCGTCTATGAACGAGGAGATTGGAACCATGGAACTATGAATATTCCACCCATTCATGGTTCCAACCTGCTCATTGATGGTTATGGGCAGGGAAGAATAGCCAATCATTGAATTTCTCTGGGGTGGATATGTTTTGCCCATCTTTAGCACCGCAGCTGTACGTGTGGGGACAGGTGAGACAATAGGGTTCAACCAATTCCCTTGATAGAGATTGAATCTTTGAGCTTTTCAGAGGAAGAGAGGATAGGAAAATTTAAATAGTGTCATGACATTTACATCTCGGGTCAGTTAAAGCAGGGGCTTCTGATATCTACATGTGCTCTTTGGAGATTGAAAGTATGTGCGTCAGCTGCAAGAGGGCATTTTACTTTGAGCATATCTTCGAGAGGAGTATTCTGATCCTTCATTTTATGCATCAACTCTATATTGGGTTCATATTTATCTTGTACAGAAATTATTTGCAAACGAATTCTTAAAACAAAAAATAAACAATGGCGAGAGCATAAAACAGAAAACAGATATACACAGAGATTTTTCCCTGGATCTCAAAACCAGGACTACCAGATTGATTTTTCATTATGTTCCTTTCAATGTTACAATACATATATATACATGCCGAAGCATTCATAAACCCCAATCCATTAACCCTGGATTAGAACATAACGGTAGTTTCTTTAACTGGATTTACAAAATACCATGGACAGAAAACCATCATGCCCAAAACGATGTGCAAAACCCATGCACAAAACCATAGGTAGGTCTGCCCACCTATTATAGGGTCCAATTTTTTTTTCCTGAGGCACTGCCCCGAACCCCATGCAGCGGGGCTACCGCCCCCCTACAAACCCCTAATAGGGGGGGCTGCCGCCCCCTCTGTGACCCCACTTCTGCGCTCGGAGCAACGAACAAGGGGGGTCTGTGACCCTCCCGTGCGTGCGACTATTTGTGGAAAGAATATAACACACACCCAACAATTTCTCTAAGCCATCACTAGATTTTGCAGTTCTAGGGCATTATGTTTTTCTTGTTATTACATGGATAGACTAAACTAGATTTCCATTTCCATCTTCTCTTCAGCCATTGGAAGGTATCCCCATCACTAATTCAGGAGGGAGGGTGAGGATTCTTTTCAGGGGTTTACAAGATCTACCCTTCTGGGGCATCTTGGCATGAAATGCGTAATATCATTACAGAGTATATACCAAAACATGATGTTCTCATAATCTAATTAGTGGGTGATATCATCTCAGCCATAACAATGTGAATGGTCACATGTAAGAATAAAAAGCCCAAGTGATCAAGTACACAAGTAGAAAGGAAATTGCTGTAGTTGTGAATATGTGTACATTCTATATTGTATTGTGTAATTATAGAGCTACAAAATTGGTGGTGAGTAATCATCTTTGACTAAGTCTTCTAACATATTTAGGTTAGTTATCATCTTTGACGAAGTCATGCTGGTGTAAAGTTAACCAAGCTGTTGTTTGCTATCAATTGGGCCAGTTGTTTGAGGTTGTTGCCCATTGGGTAGAACAACTAGGATTAGACCAATTGAGGAAGCTAACTGAATGGATGGCAGGTGGTACGCTAACTCCATATGCCCTAGATTGAGAAGGTACTTGTCCATCTCTCTTGTGTTTCTCCTCTAAAATATAATTTTTCTTTTTATTTTTGTTTTATGGTAAATTAGTGTTAAATTATAGCAAAATCTTGTATTTTCAGCATTTAATGATTTGATGGATGGCCTAGGGTGAGCCATTGTTTAAAAGTGTTTTAGAGAAGCAAAAGTGGAGTTTTTCATGCATTTTCAACCATTTGCTAGGGATGATGTCAAGGTTTTATTTGTTGTTATGCGTCTTCTTAACCGTAAAAAAATATTGTATTTTTGTCTTTAGTAACTCTAATTTAGCCTTTATGTATCATAGTTTAATCACTATTTCCACGATAAATTTGTTGTTACAAACTATTGTTTTGCTATAATTTGCTAGTCTAAAACCCTAGTTTATATTAGCCTTGATGATTTTCTTGATTTGGTTTGTTTTGGAAATCTATTTAAGGCTCTTTCTTTCAACCATGGCCTTTAGATAGACCCATAGCTTCCTTGAACCTAGATATGAAATTTACTCCTCCATCCACCTTAAACCTTGATTTGCTATACCTTCAATTAATGGATTTACATTGTAGGATCCTTAGGGGACACTTAACTTAAGATCCTTGGGTTGCTTGATCCTTAAGCCCTATAGAGGAAGCGTCCCTTGTATTGGCTTGTATCCTAAAGAGAGGGGAGTAGTTGCTGAGGTGACAGTGGTGATACTCCCTTGTGTTGCACATTGTCTAGGTCACCTAGTAAGGCTTTGCCCGAATTGTTAGATTTTGTTATAACACAACCTGACGATGTGATTAAGGAGGATGAGTGATTAAGGAGGATGATTTGTACTCTCTTCTAAAGACCAGTTGGTCTATAGTAGACTAGGTCCCCACACCTCAGAGTCGAATAAAATTGTGGGCTAAACGATAGTATTCATGAGCAATATATCGGATGATATGTCTTGAAAATGGTTTTGGAAATATGTTCTCATAAGAAGGGTTGGGGAACCATATCCCTTGTTGACTTAGGGTTGAAGTGCATGGTGTAGATTAAAGCGAGGTCCAATGAATAGTATTCCCAAGTAAGTATATGGGCAAGTAATCTCAGTCTCCTCACCTTGGAAAAATAAATGGTGATCAAAGAGGGCCTTCTTTGACCCGTTGAAGATCATGACCTTTGTTTTACCCAGGTTGACTGTCAATTGTTGAAGGTCATAGAAGATGGCTGAGGCATCAAGCTAACTTTGTAACCCTTTAGGGGATGAGACCAAAAGGATAACATCATCAACAAAAATCAAGATAGAAATTAGGATATGGTGGAGTAGGCATCCTTCTCCATCCTTGATGTGCTCATGCAAGGACTCAGACTCGTAAATGTAGATTCCAAACAATGTCGGGGACAGGGGAAACCCTTTTTGACACAAATGGTACTCTTGATAAAATATGATAACCCATGTGTTGTGCACAGATGACCAAAAACCAACTCGTAGAGGGACATAATGGTAGTTAGTTAGGTATTGAGATACCAATATCTTTGAGTCTCTAGAACAAAGTCTCTCGAGGGATGGAATCCAATTTTTTTTTTTTTTCTTTTTTCTTTTCTGAAGTTCACAAGCCAGTAGTAAACTTTCGAAGAGCAATGTCGTGCCTCTCCAATGATGGCCTAAAATGTAAGGATGTGGTCAATGGTTTGAAGCTTAGGTTGGAATCCAACTTATCCTTTGGCTCTGAGTTGTCTCCTCTCAAGCTCCCTAGAAAGTTTCAGAGGGAGGGTTGTAGCATAAAGTTTAGAAAACCCGTGGCCTACCATGATCATTTTGTAGTTGTTGGGAAATGTTCTAGAGCCTGATTTGTGAATTGGGTGAATAATGTGATGGGACCAAAACTACAAAAATCCTGTGCAGAGTCGCAGACCACGTGGTCGAATAGGTCGCTTAGGTGGTTATCCACAACGTGAAGACTTTGCTTTAAAAGCCGTGCTTGGAACCCTTGCTCATCCGATGCTTTACTTGTATTCATCATCCAAACGATCTCCCTAATATATTAGTATGAGAATAGATGGCAAGGCGGAAGAGGTAAAACTAGATTGAGGGTTGTCCAAGGATATCATATAGGTAGGATGTATAGGTAAACATGGACTTTGGGTGGAAGAGGAGAGTGACAAGGGAAGAAGGCACATTGGAATTTTCCAGGGGAACATATGAGGGAAGCACACAACTCATGTCTTTGTAGGGAAATGAAGAGGCAATTGTTATGGCGCAACAAGCGATGATGGGAGGCTTTAAGATGGGGGGGTAGGATGGGTGTATGCGGGTGAAGGTGTGTCGAAGAAGGCATGTCAAAGTTGACTATGGAGGAGTTTATAGTCGTTGTCATACCACTTGTTCATGGGACAAAACCTAGATCTAGTTGTCAAGGAAGGTGAGGTGGAATTGGTGTCATAGGAATAGGATTGAATAACAACTTCCCAAATGGTGGAATAAAGACATGTATTTGGCATTAGAAGAAGTGAGGCATGCAAAAATGGACTTAGGTAGGATCCTTTGATGGAGATGGCAAGTAAGATGTTGGGATCAGCCTCATCAATGCAAAGGGTAGTTTTAGTTGGGCTAGGAGGAAGGGGGATCAGAGGAATGAGGGGGTCAGCCTGAAGGGAGAATGATAGAAGGCATGGTTGGCTAAGGTAGTGGGAGTCATCGAGAAGTGGTGGATGAAGGGGAGTACTGTTTGACTAGATAAAGCATAATCTAGTATACTTGCACGTCCATATGAAGGGGAGTATTGTTTGACTAGAAAAAGCATAATCTACTATACTTGCACGTCCACCATAGGGTTGTGAACTGAAAAAGCAATACTTTTGGATTGTAAGGAAGGCCGTTAAGGACCAATAGCTCACGAGATTCACCGAGTTGAAATGGGTGCTTGCATGACCTGTAGGGGCCCAAATGCACCATCTGATGCCAAATGGAGTCCTACTGAAGCTAGATCTATTTCCTCGATGCAAAACAACTCCTTTGAGCAATCACAACGAGGGATTTGAAGATCTCAAGTATGGGTATTGAAGTCGCCCAATAAGATGACATCCCCCATCATCAAGTACTCAATGATGCTAGTGTAAATGTCAATATAAAGTTCTCCATTTGAGTTATTGTGAATAGGAAATTGAGATGACATGGGGGCAAGTAACAAATTTCCATGTAGATGCCTTTGGGAGGGAGGTGAATTCACTTAGTCGAATCCACATGAATATAGCGAATTTGTCTAAAGCCATGAGAGAAACCCTCTTGGTGAAGGAGTCCTTGATCAAGCAGGAAACTCTACCCGAGCTCTGACACTGCCTGAAGATCTAGTCATTTGTCGGCAATTTGAAAGACAATAATAATTTGCTACAACTAAGAGTGGTTGGACATGGCTCACATGGGTTTTAGTGATAAAGAGAATTTTGGATGTACCAAGAGCATCATATATCATTATCAGGGATGACCAGAAATATCTGTTGTGATTCCAACAACCTCCTAAGATACCAAAACCCTGTTGCCTCCTCAATTGAGATCTTCATTTAGAGATCCCAGGCCAAGAGTATCCAGGGGTAGGGGAATCTTGGATGACGACCCCAAGGTTACATATGACTACTGTTTTCCCTGCTTGCCGTGCTACCCCAAGCAACTACTTGAAGAAAAATGAAAAAAAACACCAAAATTGGGTTTTATAAAGATCTTGGTGTGATCCATACATAACTTCCAAGTTCCAATCCATTCTTAACTCGTGAGTTTGACCCACATTCACTAAGTCAAACTTGAAGCTTATAGTAGCTTCGAAAGGTCTTTTGCATAGGCTTGGTGTCTTAACACATGGAAGATAATTTATTGCCTTTTTAGGTGCTTGCTTGGTGGAGTACGTGATTTATGTCTTCTTTCCTAGGTCTAACTTAAGAAAAATACAATAATTAAAGTCGATTAATTATTGTAGACTATTAAGTCATTTTCTAAGAATAAATAATTTAATTATTTAAGTGATGTAGAAATGATCTCAACCATTGATCTCCAAGATCTTCTAGAAGGGAGATTAGGGTTAGGGATTTCGGCTTGATGAAGATTATAAAAAGAAGCCTAAGGAAGAGGTGAAGACACAAGAGAGGAGAGAATACAAGAGAAAGTGATTTTCTCTAGTGCGAGTGGCTTAGTAGATTGAAGCGCAAAGGAGGAAGACTACAGGAGGATTCCAGGGCGTATCCAGGAGGCCAAATTTCCTGAGGTGCAGTGGCAGCTTGTGGGGAAGGTGCAGGGCGATTTGCTAGCAGATTGTTGGGCTGAATTTCTCTAGGCCGAATTCCTTCAGAGGCTGATTTCCAGGAGGTGGAATTTCCTTGGCTGAATTCATCCAGTGGGGGCCAAGTTACAGGTTCCAGCAATTGTATTTTTCCTTGTAATACTCCGTTGGTCGAAAACCATGATTTTCCAGATTAATGAATTGTTGTGGGTATTTATCTGTTGTAAGGTGTGGTTGATCTCCCCGAATTTTTATTTTCTGCTGCATATATTTCTAGAATTTAAGATACCAGAGATTATATTTTTCAGTAATTCAGAATTTATTTGATTAATTAAATAAGTTGCTGGGAATAAATAATTGCCAAGAGAAAAAAAAATCTGGCCTGGTACTAGATTTAACAGGTTAACACAAGTTTGGCTTAGCCCGCTTTGAATTGGCTCCATTGGAGGCTGATCCGATCCAAAAATGGGAAATCACGTTTCTGGTAACTTTGTTCCTAACTGTCATTAAATAATTTTCTGTCCTCCTAATGGCTGCACTCTCATACTGACAGGTCTGAGAATGCATGAGCCATGCATGTTGTCTGAAGTAAACATGTCATTGTTGAGATAACTGTGCTTTCATGCTATGCCAATGGTACAGAAAGCATCTGTTGAGGACTGCACCATCTTGACAAACTAAGACAAACGTAATTCCCCAAACTAGTGTTTGAGAAGGTCCGAAGATAGGCTGAAGTGTGCCTACTTAAGCATGCTAATGAGTCATGACAGTAACAAGGTCTCTGGTCCACTCGTCTTTGTCTAAGTTAGTAGATGCCATTCTTCAAGCCTTTCAGTGCATTGGACTGTGTGTCTATGCATGCTGCCCCAAAACAAATCTGTAACTCCTTCGATGTCTGATCTGGGCAGGCTTTCTTGGACAGATCATACCTTCACTTCTGATGTCCTTACTCAAACTATCGTTTACTCACTGAAATGTGATTATTTGATGTTGCTGTTGGTTTCTATTTGAAAAAATTGAAAAAATGAATATATTTTTTTTTTTTTGATGCTTGCTGATTTATCCCAATTATGTCCAATTATTTCCCAATTATAGCCGATGTAATCTTTTTGGGACTCTCACCAATTACTTTCTGATTACAACTAATGTCATCTATGGTATCAAAGTATATCCTAGTTATCATAAACGAGTCTTAGTAGTAGTATGGAAGGTGAATAATCACTATCACCATTTATTTGCATTTAGATTATAAGATAACGTTATGTGGAAAGTGATACTCATTCAAGTAACAGGGATGTTAATTGGTTTTAATTAATGAGGAAGACAATTAAATTGTGTACTAACGATAGCAGAAGAATTTATGATTATTACTTTTGTTGGTCTTGATTTATGTGTACTATGTGCAGTTACTTGCAGCGCTTGTACCCCTGGCAGGGGCAGTAGCCTTCCTATGGTTTGCAGGACGTGAGATGGTCCAGGGCACTGTAAGCTATCGTGTGCATTTTTGATCTTTGTTTAGTAGCATATATTATTATTTCTACCTGTAATTTTATGGATGCTTGTTTAGTAGTATGGGTTGCAAACTCTACCTGCAATTTTCTTTTGGAAGAGTGATACCTGTGGTATACGAGAATGACTGAGAGCCATCTGTGAGGTTTGTAAGGCTTGAATTATGTATTGATTTTTATTCAGTCTATAATCTGGACTCTATACTCCAATTATTGCTCTTGTTTCCTGCATCTGCTGGAAAATTATATTTGTTTTACTTTTCTCCAAAGCTTGTAAATCTTGGTTGTTGCTAGCAAATAAGTTGTTAAGAGCCATGATTGATAAACGTCCCATAAAGTAATTTAGAGACTATGCTCCAGCCCCTCTTGACAATTCCTGGTTTAAATGGAGTTTTCCTCCCTCTTTTGGCTGCTCTTTTGAAACTGACATAGCTGTTTTGTATTTTTGTGGCTTTTATACCTGTTGTCAGAGCTGCATTGTCATGGTTGTGATGACAAACACAATTAGGACATGTTAGTAATAGATTCTCTTACAGAGTTCATGGGACCAACATTTCCTTTGATAATCCAAACTTAGTATTTATATGATAAATTGACTTCTTCCCTCAATAGGCGGAAATGCAGCTTGCTAACAATCATGCATTCTGTTAGCCATGCCAATACCGTCTAGAATAATATAATTTGGTAATGGGGAACTTGAGTCTGGACATGCAAGGGATCAATTCAACAGACATAACTTCTAGCCCACTTCTAATTTCATAAAGCTCCAAAGATAGAACAACACCTTACTGCATACCTTATGGATAAATAATATTTGTCATAAAAGATATTAGATTATCCACATTAAAAAATATGAGATCTGGTTCTATACAACATTTTAATTTAGCTTCAATATATGCTTGATGCAGCTTTTACTATACTTAACTGAATGCTTGCCAAGAAACATTGCACATTGTTGAAATACAAAAGGTGCTTATCCGATGGATGAGACTTAAGGATGCACATAAGTTCATCACTTGTTATTTGATAAAGCCTTTTTACCTCTATTGACTACTTTAGTGAAGTTATCTAGTCTATCCACAAGCTTGAACAGTCTTGTATTAGTTTTGTGGCCTTTTATTATGTCTTAGAAAATTAGTTTATGATTTATTCTTCAACAAAAGCAACAAATGATTTCCTTACAAGACCTCTTCTGTGGTTGCCTCAAACGAAGCTTAAATGTTTTTTTTGACGGACACTTCCAATCAACATGTGCAAGTGACACCTTTCAAATGGGATGTACAATGAAGCAAATATGTCTCCCAATTCATGGAAGAAATTATTCCACAATTACAAAACAACCACAAATGGGGAGTATCTATTTTGCCAAAGTCACCGAAGACTTACAGTTGGCCCCAATTGCATGAAATTGTCCGCTTTACCTTCCTAAGTGCCTTTAGGTTTGCACTTTGTTCAAGGACTTGAATATTTTTTGTGCAGGTATGGGAGATGACGCTGTGAAAATAGGTCCAAAACATTCAGCATATTGCCAAGGCAATATCCAATGTTGAAATTCAAAACTAGGGTGAAAAAAACGAATGATAAAAAATGCTGGTTAAAAAAAAACTAGAGCCAGAAATTGTTTTATGACCTGTGATAATAAGAGGCAAGCAACATGCACTTCGAAAATCCTTGCTTAAATTTAGAAAGAAAACTAGTTATAGGGTGTTTTTTTAACAAATACTCGGGAATATGAAAACTTTAGGTAGATAGAAATTGATTCCTAGTCCAGGTAATTTATTTTGATGGTGATAAGAACAATTGTTTGGCCCTCCTAAAATCAATTGCCGTTGATGACAAACTCCTTCCCTCTCAATCTCCAACCAATACAAAGGAAAATAGCCCAAAAAGTTTAAATTTGCCACTTTATGAGGGTTTTCAGGCTGCTTGGTGATTTTTCCTTGTTATGGCATTATTTTTGAGGAAAATTTGTGATTTTTATGAAAAAAATCACAGTTGCTAAGAGATGATTTCTCATTTCTTTGTTTGAATTGCAATTTTGCTTATTTTTCAGCATTTTTTTTTGTTTATATGTGGTTCCAACTTCCAATCATGTAGTTAAAGCAGGACCGCCATTATTTTGGGATGGATCTTTGGGATTTTAAGGCTAGGACTTGGAAGGACCAGAGATTGTTGGCTCGCTAGAAGTTCTCAAGTCTTCGGATAAACTTGTTACCCAAGATATTATGGGGTTGATTTCTTCAAAAGAAATGTACACAGTGAATGCTGACATGCAAGGTCCCATTTGATAGGATTGGGAATGGAAGTCTGGGAAACAGATTCAACATTATGCCTCCAAAAATATGTACTCCTTTACACATTGAAGGATATCTTTCCGACTGTTTTCAATGTTTGATGGAGCTATTTTGATCCAAAGGACAAGGTGATTTGTAGGTTGCAGAATGTTTTGTCTCCTTGCCTCAAGCTATGTTAGCTTTTGAGGTTACTCCGACAATGTTTACACTATGTTTGGGTGTGCTTCATAAGATTTGGTGTACATGTTGTATGATCAACCCCTAGATGCTTTGTGAAGGATATACACATAGGGATGTTATGTGATGGATTTGGACATTGGAGATAGCTTGTTTAGTGATCGTCTCAATGGGTTTCTTACTTGGCATTCACCAAGGCCTGGGAGTTCTCTTGACAACTTGGGTGACATCCTTCATGCAATAAAATCTATTATCTTTCTAACTAAACAAATAATAAAATATTGGAGTATTTAGATCCATGGTTGATGCTATTGTTTTGTTAATAATAATATTATTGTTACTATTGTATTATTAGTAATTACTATTTTTTTTGTTTTTTTGTTTGTTAGGTAATGTGTGTCCTAAGATGACTGGCACGTTGCACGACTAACTTGTGGCTCGAGTAGTCGTGACTTAGGGGCATCTAAGCTGTCAAAATCACCTGGGGATTGCACCCAGCCTGTGCCACAACAACCCTTAGCATGGTTGGATTTTAACCCACGGGGTTTCGAATTGGTGACCTTTTCACCACGGAGTGCTTTAACAGAAATTCTATGCCTCATGGGCTGTATTATTACTATTATTAATAACATTACTATACATATTATAGTAATCCAGAGGAACCCAACAATCCGCCTATCACATAACTACTAGTAAACCTCTCGGGGTCTACGACTTGTCCTCCTCTCCCTAAACTGGGTCACAACCGGGGGGATTTGAACCTTGGATCTCTCAATTTTCACATTACTTAGATCACCAATTGAGTTGCCCCCTTGAGACATTAATATTATTATAGTACTTTATGCCATCATTTATTTTAGGATTTTATTTTTTTCTTTTGTTGCCATGTGTTCTTTGTCCTTTTAGGGTTTTTGCTTCTTGGGTTCCATTCTTTATTAATATTAGGTAATGGTGACCTTTTGTATCAAACAAATATTTCTCTTGATGGTTTTATAGTCTTATCTTCTCTTCTTTTGTCCTAATGATGGACTGTGTATTGCTGGTCACACAGTGAATCCAAGAACCTATAACACAAAACTGTCACATTGTGAAAGCCTTAAACATCAAATTATCAAGACATTTGGACACTAGCTTCCTCAAGTGAGGACGCACCATCTACGATTAGGTATTATACCAAATCAAATGCTAAATAGATCCACATAGAATTCACCTTGCAAGAATGGATGCATGCAAAATATAATAAAATATTCTTCAATCTAGAACGATGTGCTCAAGGGTCCACCTGGAAGAGCTCACAAATTGCATCCTCTTAGGTGTTCTAGAGGTATAACAATAAAATATTCCTCTTTGAAGAATGCTCCATAACCAATCTCCAAAAATTGAAATTGGTCCATAAGATGCATGCAACCAGTCCGCATGTGCAAATTTCAAGGCAACGAACTCCATGGATGAATATGCAAAACAAAATAGTCGAAGTTGAAAATGATAAATGGGCCACCTCTAGTAAAACAAATCCAAGGAGATAAGGGTGAATTCGGATTTGGACCATGTCCGCATGTGCAAATTTCAAGGCAGCGAACTCCATGGATGAATATGCAAAACAAAATAGTCGAAGTTGAAAATGATAAATGGGCCACCTCCAGTAAAACAAATCCAAGGAGATAAGGGTGAATTAGGATTTGGACCATGCCAAACCTCCATGAAATAAATAAGTATACACCTCTAAGAATGGAGTTGGAGCTTGTAAACTAGGGGCATTGGAGTGTCCTTCAGCTTGGAGCCTGTAAACTAGGGGGTAGGAACCTCCTTCAGTTGATCCTAAAATTCTTGGAAGTTGGTGCTTCCTAATTGATATAAATTTTGAAGGCCTACTTAGAAGTTGGAGCATTCTAATTGATATAAATTTTGAATACCTATATTATGAAGCGTACAGTAGTTTTTCTCTTAGAAGGGTTTCCACCTAAAAAATCTCATGTACCATCTTGATTTCGTGCATTGTTGAATGGTGTTGTTTACTATTCATGTGATGTGATTTTGATTTATGTTTGATCTCATGCTAACGTGAATTTAATGCTCTGAATATTAAAAATTAACTGATTGAAGTGAAATACTAATTCACCCCTCGTTCAGTATTTCCAACCGTCGTGTCATGGATTACTAGAGTCAAATTGGTCTTCAATAGAGAGAGTACAATTCCTCGTCTTCACCACATCATTAGGTGCCAGTAGTCAATCCCCTAGCCTATCATCCTTGCAAATTTTGGAGCTTATTCCTTTCGACTCGAGACAATGTTTCGTATCATCTCATTTTTGAATTGCATTCGAGCTTTTCCGATATAGCAAAAGGGACGGGATCAATATTCGTACTTGGCCTCCTATTCATCGACATCCATTGTATCTATAAGTTCTCTAGCTTGCTCTCAATGCTGGCATGCTGGTGTTTAAGATCTCCTAGCGTCCAATGGCATTATGATTGATCGCCTCCCCCTTTCAGGTTTTCCTTAGACACACTTGGTCATCTTCTACCTTCAAACAAGAGCTGAACATGATCATCAAAGAGGACATCCACAGGTAGTTTGTGAAGGTCACTTGGATCAACCCTCAGGGTGCGTTACGTCGATAGAGGGCCTACAATGCTGGGCACTTTATGGTTATGAGAGATGGACTTATTATTTGACCTCCTTATACATCTTGCCGTTGGATGCATAGTCTCTGGATACCCCTAGGTTAGTTTAGAGTTGGCTCTCATAGATTATGGCTTGAGACTGAGCGCTAGATTAGCCACTCTTACAAGATTTGCCCATTTTTCCATCTCCATGAGGTAGAGACTGAAGAGCACTTCATCTTTTGTCACCCAATTTATTATGAGATTTGAGGATGGTTCCACTAACTTTCCCATGAGATACAGTGTGACGAGCAGGCTTGGATATGCATAATACTTGTATGTAAACAAGTATATGTAGATATATATAATTATTGATAATGAATGAATGATGTTACATTGCCATCGTGACGGTTACCTATATAGACATTGATTGGCCACGAAGGTGAATGGTCACGTCATTTGACCTTTAACCTTTTATAACTAATAACTGTTAATAATTAATTGTTTTATTGTTATTATATTTTTTTCCATATTTTTTTATTATTTATTTAATTAATATTTGTATGAATTCTTTTATTCATAACATACAGACTCATGGCCAATTCTTTGGTACCTCGACCAAAGATGCATGGCCTTATATATGTAGGAGGTTCTTTGTTTTAGTGCTTCCATTGTTCAACCACATCCATTGTAGAGATCAACTTCTACTTGACAAATTACTTGAGCAACGGATGGAGGTAGGTGATTTTAGATCAATGAGGACGCAAGGCTGCATACCCATCTTAGTGAGATCACAAAGGTGCCTCTAGACCAAACCTCATTCCAACAGACAAAACAGTCACCAATCGAGATCATCCAGACTTCAGCGATGGGCCCTTCCTTGCAAATAGTAGCATGGTATTCACTCGAGCTTCTCGCCCTATTATTCTTTTGAATAAACATCTATGTTGAGTTTTCTCCATTCGGCTTCGGATGTTAGGAGAGAGAGCTCTAGTGATTGAGGACGTGTCTTACAATTGATACCATATGCCAATGCGCCATTGATCTTGTACATCCTTCTTGTGGATTGCCTCTTCATTCTTTGGAGTTGGTTGTCTAGGGTTTTAGATTAGAATGGTCTTTCACCTCTTGATTTTTGTCTTATATAGGACTTGTTGTTGCCTAAGATGCACACCTAAATATGGACAAAGTCCTTAATCCCACCAGGTGTGGTCTTTAAGGCGCAACACTTAAAGAAGGGGTTGTCACCTATTCCCAACTCTCTCCGTTTAAGCTCTCACCTAGTTAAGCTAAGAGGGGTAGTCCCTCAAGATAAAACTAAAGGAAAACTTGTTAAGTAGAACAAGGTCTAGGAGATAAAAGGCGAGGCAATCACCATTCAATATAACTGGAATATGGATTTAAAGATTTATTAGCAAGTATAAGTGTTCATAAACAATGTAGATATCAAAAGATAGATTCATTTAAATCAATGTCACATCCAACAAGATAAAATGTGAGAGGCTAGTGCCTTTAGATAATGCTCAAAGATAAATTATGATACTTGCAAACTAAGAAAATTATCCTTGAAGTTACAAGATAGGTTATGCTGCAAGACAAGTGTTAGTACAAGAGATCAAGTACAAAATTGAGATATGAGCGATAGAAAGATTTGCAAGATAGATAAAACTTGTAGTTTCAAGATAGATGCTCCAATAAGATTAAGAACAATATCAAAGGACAATGAACATATCATTCAAATGACAAGTACAAGGGCAATATGAGAGCAATGCTTGCAATTTAAATGAAATGCTCACAAATCAACTTGTGCAATGAACAAATGAAATATGAGACAATTTTATGTGAGTGTGTGAGACAAGGTGGTCTTGGTAAGTTTTAATTATATGCCTAAACTATGGTGAGACTTCCCCTCAATTTCTCAAAAAACTTGGTAAGGATTGAGGTGAATTGCAAGAAGGCTTAGATGAGGTGGTGCTTAGTTCGTCATTAACGATATCGACCTAGACTTCAATACAACCCACATGCCTTCGTTCTGTCAGGCCAGGAGGTAACTGCACAAAATAACTCATACGAATTGATTTAGGGTGCCTATGAATATATACATAGAGGTGAGACTGTTGGGATTCATTTCCCAATGTCCCTTAGACTTCCTTATTTCCTATTTTACACTAATGTACAATTTCGCCCAATCCCTTAGGATTAAGTGTCAACATTCCCCCCCATAATCTGAAGGGATGTTGGTGAGTCCAAGCATCGTTCTGAATTTTTCAAACTTTTCTCTTCCAAGAGCTTTGGTGAAGATGTTTGCAATCTGCTCATTTGTGAAACAATGACATAGATGGATTGTTTTGGCCTCAACATGATGTCGAATCAGATGGTATTATGTATTGATGTGCTTCGTTCGATCATGGAAATTTGGGTTCTTGGCCAACTTTATTGCAGAAGTGTTGTCGATCATGAGTGGAGTTGAATGCATTTGTTTCATCTGCAAATATTCTAGGATTGTCCTGAGCCACACAATTTCCTTTGTCGCTTCAGCTGCTACCACATATTCTGCCTCAGTTGTGGAATCTGCTGGAACTGACTGTTTGCGTGATCTCCAGAAGACAACTCCTGATCTAAGACTCATGGTATAACCTGAAGTAGATACCCCATTTTCTTTGTCTCCATCAAAGTCTGAATCAGAATATCCAATCAAGCTAAACTCGCCCACTTGTGTATATTTGAGTCCAAAGTCTTGAGTCCATTTCAAGTACTTTAGAACTCTTTTTGCAACAGACCAATGTCCTTCACAAGGTTTTGCATAAACCTGGAGAGGATTCCAACAACAAATGAGATGTCTGGTTTGGTAGTAGTCAGGTAGATGAGACTTCTTACAAGTTGTCTATACTTCGTTGCATCCTCAAATTCTTTCCCTTCAATGGATGTGAGCTTCAGGTTTTGTTCCATTGGAGTGGTCAAAGAATTGCATTCATCCATGCCAAACTTGTTCAATAGTTCTCCAATGTACTTATTCTGAGAAAGGAATATAAGTTTAGGATGTTGAGTCACTTCAATACCAAGATAGTAGTGAACATAGCCCAAATTAGTCATTTCAAAAGCTTTCTACAATCCCTTCTTTATGGATGCAATATAACTTCCATTGTTCCCTGTCATCAAAAGATCATCTACATACACCACAAGATATACAATTGTTTTTCCAACTTTCTTGACAAACAAAGTAGCATCATCAAGATCAAAATGTTTGAAGTTAAGTTTTAGAAGATGCTCAATTAACTTCTCATACCAGGCTCGCGGTGCTTGATTGAGGCCATACAAGGATTTTATAAGCTTGCATACTTTGTGTTCTTGGCCCTTCATAACAAATCCTTTTGGCTGGGACATAAAAACCTTCTCCTTTAGATCTCCATTCAAAAAGGCAGTTTTTACATCCATCTGATGGAATTTCCAACCATTCTGAGTTGCTAAGGCAAAGAGTGTCCGGATGGTAGCCCATTTCGCTGTGGGGGCAAAAGTTTCCTCATAATCGACCCCTTCTTTCTGTGCAAAACCTTTTGCCACAAGCCTTGCTTTGTGCTTGTCAAGTGGGCCATCCGCTTTGTATTTGTTCTTGTAGACCCACTTGCAGCCAATTGGTTTGGTTACCAATGGAGGGTCAACCAGCTTCCAAGTGCCATTCTTTATCAAGGCATCATACTCCTTTTGCATTGCTTCATTCCATTCATCACGAGAAGCGACTTATTTGAAGGAAGTTGGTTCAAGATCTGTAGACAAATTCAATTCACAATTATAAGAAACATCCATATCAATAGGTGAATCAGAATCATCTACATCGTCTCCATTTTGCCTGGTGGAACTTCTTGTTCCTGTCTTTCCAACCTCATCTGGACGAACATTTTCCAGTGTCTTTGTCAACCATTTTGGGGGACCTTTATGAGATGGACCAGGCTGCTTGACTGAGTTGTGATTGAATCAAGATTCAATCTCCCAATTCTATCAATCACATCATTCAAGGTGTCATCCGTGTTTGGTTCTTCATGTGGGAGAGAAGGTGCTTCAGAAGACGATTCCACAGATAGATTCAGTATAGGAATCCCCCCTTCAAGATGTGGAATCTGATTATCAAATTCTTGAAGTGACTTTGCATGTGTGAATCTATCCAAGCCAAGATGCCGCTCAACAACATTGTTAGTCTTGGAAGATTCAAGGAGTATGACATCTTTAGATACTACGAACTTCTTATTGACTTCATCATAGAGACGATAGCCTTTGGAGGTATTAGAATACCCCAAGAAGATACATTTTCGACTTCTAGCACCAAGTTTATTTCTTTGTTCCTTAGGTATCAAAGCATAATAGGTGGAACCAAAGACCCTGAAATGCTTTATCGAAGGAATGTGGCCATGCCACATTTCATAAGGAGTTTTATTTATGATTGCATTAGAAGGACACCGATTCTTCATGTACACAACACATAGAACTGCATCAGCCGAAAACATCAATTTGACATTCTTGAAAAACATCATGGACTGAAACATATTTGAAATTGTCCTGCTCATTCTTTCAACTACCCCATTCTGTTGGGGATTATAGGGTACGGTTGTTTGAAGTTTGATCCCATGGTGGTGAAGATAGTTTTCAAATTCATTTGAAGTGTATTCTTTTCCATTATCAGTGCGCAAAGAGCCAATATGAGTTTGTGCATCATTTTCAATCCATGCATGAAAATTCTTGAATGTTTGAAAAACATCAGATTTGTTCTTCAGTAAGTAAACCCAACACATTCTGGTGTAATCATCAATAAATGTCATCATATATTTATTTCCATTTGCAGAAGGAACAGGCATGGGGCCACATAAATCTGAATGAATAAGCTCAAGTTTTCTATGTGCTCTGGAATGTGAATCATGAAAGGACTGTTTGCTATGCTTTCCTAGAATACAAGCATCACATTGCTTAAGTTTCCTAGGAATTGTAGGCAATCTAGTAACATCATTTTTTTTCAACAATCGAAGGTTGTCATAGTTTAATTGCCCAAATCTAGCATGCCATAAAAGACTTGATGGGAATGTACCTTCATCATAGTGAGAACTAAATGCAAAGTTTTGTGCATGAGCAGAGGTACCTTGCAGCGTTAGGAGTCTTCTTCTATTCCTCTCATGACAAGTGAGCGATTTGATGCTTTTCTGACCTCAACCTTGTCATCAAACATGTGAATGGAGTGTCCTTGTTGGCGGATGTGGACCAAGGACAACAAGTTTCTCCTCAACTCAGGGAGGTATAGAACTTCATGTAGAAGATGGTCTGGAAGACCAGGCAACTTAAGCCTGATTGTGCCAAGCCCTGATGGCTTGAGTTTAGATTTGTCTGCAAAGTATACTGCTTTATCAACCTTGTCAGTAAATTCTTCAAAAAAATCTTTCTAAAAGTCATGTGACATGTTGCTTGTTAAATTTAGATAACCATGGTGTTCTATGCTTGATGCAATTTTACTTCAATCTTTCTTAGGCTCGATACAAAATAGCAATCACATAAACATGAAAGTAAAACGCTGATAGAACACAATAATAGATCAATAGAAGACAAGCCAATAATATAGATCAGATTTACAATTCCTTTTGTTCGGCAAAGATATGAGATATTGTGCGTTACGACAGTCAACAGGATACTTCAGCCAGCAAAGTCTTTCTCGGTCAGCCAATCCTCCAAGTGTCACACCCACAACCCTTAAAGACATCTCATCACAAGTCAACGCTGGTCAACCCATGAAAGTAGAAAAGTCAACGTAAGATAGCAACAGAAGGTCAACGCTGCAGATTAGGGCTTCGGTCAAACAACTCTGTTTTCCTCGATTTTAGTGCCCAAAAGTACGGCCTCTCAAAATCAGAATTTTGGCAGAGTTTTGAGGTCAAATGACCAAGGGTTGACCACGGTCAACGCTGCAGCAACAAGCCCTAAACAGATTCGCAGAAAACAACTCCTCTAGCTCCGCACGTGTCAAGGGAAGAGGCCTCCAAAGGCTAACGAACAAATCATATCACAATGAAAAATGTGTGATGAGTTGATGATGAAAATGACCTCCAAGTCTCCAATTTATATCCATCAGTGAGGGTGTGTGACACATCTATTAGGCACGAGAGCCTACATTACAAATCTAGCCGACCTTGCACATGTGTGGAAAATAAATTCAAAATTTATGTTCTGCTCATCCAAACAAGATGATCTTTAGATCAATCTTGCACCTCTCTAAAAGAGGAATCCGACAAAATTATGACTATCGTCATATGAGCAGTGCAACATGGAGTTTGGACCTAGTTGCCCAAAATTAACACTCCCTCTCAACTAGGGAGAACTCCGTCTGTCCACAAGTGCCATCCATCAGTACCATCGTGTACTTTCACCAAACATCGTGTGTCATCCTATCGTAACTTGCTTTGCGCACTCTCAGTTGGGAGGCAAAGGTGAGAGGGACATCGATCACACCCGAGTGAGCAGAAGACTAGCTTAGAGGTAAAAACCTCTCTTGGACTCAAAAGAGTCTCATACTAACCCGAAGTTAGTTCACTGACCCGAAGTCAGTTTAGAGGATAAAACCTCAATAGACTCAAAAAGAGTCACATACTAACCCGAAGTTAGTTTACTGAGCCGAAGTCAGTTTGGAGGATAAAACCTCAATAGACTCAAAAAGAGTCACATACTAACCTGAACTTAGTTTACTAACCCAAAGTCAATTTAGAGGATAAAACCTCAATAGACTCAAAAGAGTCACATACAAACCTGAAGTTAGTTTACTGACCCGAAGTCAGTGTAGAGGTAAGAACCTCATCAGACTTGATCCCAGATCAAGGTGTTGGACATGTGCCATCCTAGACATAGAGAGTACAGCAATCTCCGATGCGTCCATCGGTCTTGCTATTGATATCTATCCACATTTCCCACCTCATTGGCCAAATGAGAGGTACTTCCCATGAGTCTGAAACTCCATGGGAAGTGAAGTATACGTGCGAACACCAGATCAAAGAGAGGTGAACCAACTCAATATCGTAATGGTGGGGCACAAGCACAACAAGGTTCGGCAAGCCTAGCCCCGTGTGTGCTTATAACTCCAATAAGATATCCCCAAGCCCCCTTGAGCTCCCAGAGCTCATAGTCCAACTCAAGTAGGACCCTCAAAATAGGGTCTTTCCACGATTCCAAGCTTCTCATGGAAGTTTAGGAACTTGACCTTCCCCAAGGGCTTCGTGAGAATATCTGTGACCTGCTCATCAGTTCCTATATGATCAAGCCTTACGACGCCTTGCTGTACCATATCCCGGATAAAGTGGTACCTGATATCAATATGCTTGGATCGATCGTGGAACATGGGATTCTTAGAAAGATGAATCCCACACCGGTTATCACAAAGGATAACTGTGGTATCTAACACATGCCCAAACAACTCGCTGAAGAGCTTTCGCAACCAAACAACTTCACAACAGGCCATACTCGCTGCAATGTATTTGGCCTCAGCGGTGCTGAAAGCTACCGACTTCTGCTTCCTACTCATCCAAGATATCGAAGCAGAACCCAAGGTGAAGCAACATCTAGATGTGCTCTTGCGATCCTACCTTCTTCGTCGGCATCAATATATTCAGCTGAGTCTTAAACTCTCGACGGTGTATCATTTCATGGTTGATTGTGCCGAAGGATATCTCAATAGATACTTGGCACCAATCCAATAGATGTGATGAGGAGTCAACCACATATGTTGACTCAATTCTCTGCAAAACATATCTGCATCAGGGACAGGAGTTCTGAACATGAGGCCCCACGAGTTGTCGTCACCAGTGGGATTTGTGACACGGGCCCAGCAACGGGCTGCACAACATAAGGATTTTGAGTTCCCTTCGATGGCCTTAGCTTACGGTCCACCGTACCAAGTGTCCCAGCGAAACCACGACATATTTTCCTTGAGAAAATCACCCCAGCCTCTGAGACCTCCAAGCCTAGGAAGTAATGCATCAGTCCTAGGTCTTTCATCTCAAAATCGGAAGATAGCTCCCTCTTACACTGATGGATGAGAGGGTCAGCACCTGTTAGGAAGAGATTGTCCACATAGAGAACCAGAATTAGAGGCCTTTCTCTATCAACCTTAAAATAAAGGTTCAGATCATCATTACTTTGAGTGAAGCCTAGCTTCATCAAGTAGCTATCTATCCTCTCATACCAAGCCCTGGGGGCTTACTTTAACCCATAGAGGGCTTTCTTCAACCTGCATACATAGGTGTCTGTATCTCGAACTTCGAACCCCAGAGGTTGCTCCACATACACAATCTTCCTTTATAGAACCATGCAGAAAAGCGATCTTCACATCCATCTGATGGAGACTCCATCCTTGTGTTGCAGCAAGGGCAATAATAGATTGAATGGTGGTATAGCGGGCCACAGGTGCAAATATATCATCACAATCTATGCCTAACACAGAAAAGCCTACGAATAGCAAATCTTGCCTTGTCCTTTGCTTTCCAACACTACATCGAGATCCATGCTTGGTCTTTCTGAACCATTTCGAAGGTGACAACGAGATTTGTCCTCCGATCTCGTGACCACTTCCCAGACATCATTCTTCATAATGGACTCATATTCTTCGTGCATAGCATCTTTCCAAACTTGATGCTTTACAACTTCTTCAAATGATCCAGGCTCAGATTGTACTTTCATACTCATGGCTGCTAGATACCCTTGGTATCTCTTTTTCTTCTTGTTTTCACGGAATGTCCCCCTTGGGGCAATATGTTTCTCGGCATCTGCGAGAGTATCCCTGAGCCATGAGGATCTTCTCTTTTTTGAAATAGGATCCATAGGTCCTTCAACATCGGGCATCAGGTCATCCTTCGGCTCTTCCAACTTCCCTGCTTCTTCATCTTCTTTGTCTTCCTTGGAGCTAGGAAGATTTCTCACTTTCTTGAGGGCAACATCTTCATTGAAGGTGACATCGTGGCATATCTCCACTTCTGTTTGACCAAGCATGTGATAGTTTGGCATTTTCATGATCAAGTTCCACAGTTCTAGCTCTGTCATGCCCAGTGATCTTGTATCATTTAGGGGCATCATTGATGGCGGAAACCATTTCATCCTAATAAGGTGAGCGAAGAACATTGAATGGTATCTCACATGCATACAGAAACCATAATTTTTTTGCATCCACATCATCCCAACACCCTTGATCAAGGAAATCTGATATGGTTCTATGCCTTAAATGAATGTTTGTGCCTTTGCCTCCATATCCACTACTATGGGTCGATGCTGATGGAGTATGGTGGCCTAATGGTGTCATGTTCAAAGTCACCCTTTGATGTTTTAGATTTGTATTGGGCTTCCTCCTCTTCACTTATGTATTTGGCTCTTTGTTGTTGTGACACACTTTCACAAGTTTTGATTCCTATTTGTTTATTTCCATCCCATGGCATTTTCCCATAGAGATGCTTTCTAGCACGGGTGTATAAATTTGCCAAGTGTTTTTGGAATGGAGGCAAGTAAATTCACTGGTTCCACCCCCTTTCCCTCCTGAAGGCCTAGAAACATATTTCCACAATGGGTTTTGGCCTGCTTTGGTTTTTGTGCCATCATCATCTCCACTCTCATTATCCTCCTCCTCCTCCTCACCAAGGTACTCCTCTTCTCCAGGGTTTCTTATTCCACCACTATCCACTTCTTCATCATCTTGATCATTCTTCCTGCTCCCCAACATCATCACAACGAAAAGAGAAACCAACAAGAGAATGCCAAGCTACATACCCATCATGTTTGAAGTTTTGAACATTGGTGGAGTTATAGTTTTTTGCGTGCAATAAAATGGAGGAATGGGAATGGGAAAGAGAGGAGAACATTTTCGTTTAACAATGAACATATAAAAAACACAAATGTTAGATTAGAGTCTAGACTGTACGTCCCAAGCTCCAATCTCCCTTGCAAGCTCCTCAAGCTCCCAAGAAACCCTCATAATCTTCCTCCTCAACTCAAGCTCCAATTCCAAAAGCCCTCTCTTGCTCTCATTGTGGGAGGGGAGGAGGGCATTTTATTTCTTTTGCCCCTTCCCCTCCCTCCAAAAATTGGCTACGTCAATTTCGCCCCCGGGGAGCGAAAGACAGTGGTCATGGAGCAAACGTTCCCCGATCAGCTCTCCCTCGTTCGCTCTCGGAAAACCAGGGAGTGATTTTTTTTTAATGGAGTGCTCTCCTGAGCTCGCTCTGGATCCGCTCTCGAGGGAAGTGCCCTTCAGGAGCAGATTCAGGGGCGACGCTCCCCTACAACCATGAGTAGGATTTTTTAATAATTAAAAATTTCCGCAAATTTCAAAACAATATTTTTTAGTTAATTTCTATGTAATGATGTAGATTAGTGGTCTTAGGAAATGTATGGGGTATATGACTACTTGTAATTCATCCTCAGAGGCCCAACATTATCCTAAGACACACTTTGAGCAATGAAAAATCACTTATAGACCCCCCAAACCCACTTTTTGCTAAGTTTAGTGGGAAAGTGAGAAATAAATATAATCCATAAATAAAATTGTAGAAAAATAAAATTCCCACATGCTAGAATGAGTTGGAAATGACTTGGAAAGTAAAGTCAAGTAAAAAGCAAGTCAAAGGGACAAGTTGGAAGGTGATGTGGCGCAAGAATTAATGCACATGGGCAAAATGAATTTGTGGGCCAGATTTGGGGCTCAATTTTCCTTGTGGGCAGCTCTACTTTCACTTTGGAGGATCAACGCATAGCATGGAGATTTTATCAAAGATTTAATTTGAGACTTTTATGGGAGTTGTCTCCACTATTACCTACCAAATTATACACTTGTACGCATGATTTTTGCTTCAGCTCATACACAGCTACCTTTTCCAGCTTCCATGCAGAGCATAGAAATAGGGATATGCTCAGCAGATTAAGGAGCAACTTGGCACTCAATCTTGCAATGGTTATGGTTGAAGATTTGTTGAGGGATATGCTCCCCTCCCAGCCACCCAACATCCACACATGGCAACAACAAGGGAATTTCGATTTTGGCACATGGGAAGTTGATTCGGGTTCCTTCAGCTACCAGAATTATCCAAGATCTTTTTGAACCAGGTGGATATTGGTGGCCACCCACCTATTCCATTTGGACCCACACCATCAGCTCTTTCAGTTTTTCACTTTCAACACAACTTACTATTTTTAGTAGGTTGTTGGTTCCTAAACTTTCGGAGCTGTTTGGAGGCCCTAATGAGCCACGTGGATATTGGTGGCCACCCACCTATTCCATTTGAACCCCCACCATCGGTTCTTTCAATTTTTCAGTTTCGGCACAACTTACTATTTTTAGTAGTTTTTCGGGTCTTGAACTTCCAGAGCCGTTTTGAGGCCCTAAATGACGTTTTTTGGGAAAACTGGGAGCAACATGGGTCCAAGGACCGGTGTTGCTCATGGACCGATGTTGCTCACACCAAAAGTTGTACTTGGATAGATCTTTCTAACGAGGTATGATTCGTGTCAAACGGTGATTGTATGCCAAAGTTACGTCCTCGAGAAGTTGAAACACCAATTTACCCGAACGGGGTCCATAGTTTTGGTGCTTCATCTCCTACGGTTAGGGTTTTGGATGTTTAGGGCTTTGCATTGTTTCTCAACCATAAATAGGCCTTCGAGCCTCATTGTAAATCAGTTCAGAGGCTTGTAGCCGCCACATCTCTTCTCAAAGATAAGATACCAACACCCTAGCTAGTTTATTTCCATTCTATCTGTAAACAAATTTCAGTTCTTTGATATTAATGAAATGAAGGGTTATTTCCGCTGCATCTTTGTATTTATGGTTATATGTGTATTCTGTTGCGTTCTTGCATAAATCCGGATCAGTGGTATCAGAGGGGTCTACTCTTTCTCTGTTTTTCTTTGCATGTCCCCAACGAGGTCAGGGTATAAGGAGTTAGGGCTCGATCTGGTTGAACCCTTGCAAGATCAGGCTCGCAAACCCTGTATGACCTCCCATGGCGGAAGAAAAGAAAGACGAGGAGCAGGAGATCCTATAAAAATATTGCTCGAGGAGGCCCTCGAGAAACAAAGGAATGCGATGATGGATAACTTTGCTCAGATCCTTCAACGACCGCCCACCTACGGCGCATCTGCATCCAACAACCACTCTGGAGGCGCCACACCCTTCAAGGTACAAGTAATCTTTGACATTCCTGTATTTGAAGGCTAGATAGATGCAGACGCCGTAGATAGATGGTTGAATTTGCTAGAAGGGTATTTCTCGGTCCACGATTTCTCTGACCAATAAAATATTATTTTTGCACTCCTAAAAGCTACCCCCCATGTCAAAGATTGGTGGGAAACGTACTGTGATCAAAAGGACGAGGGGGAATCCTCTCTGTTCTCGGCCGCACCCACTTGGAATTCGTTTCGAGACGACATCAAGGAACAATATTACCCTGTGGGGAGCTATGAGGACAAGTACATCCAATGGACCACGTTGCGGCAGCAAAGGGATCAAGATGTGCACGAATTGACGAATTTGTTCCATACCATGCGCACAAATTTGGGTATTAAAGATTCAGAGAGACATTTGGTGCTCAAGTACCGCAACTGTCTGCATAGACACATTCAGAAGAAAATGGAGTTCCTCGACATTACCTCGCTTGGCACAGATTATCGCTATGTCGCCAAGATTGAGCAAAAATTTAAGCAGAAGAAGCGAGACTTTGGATCCGCGAATCCGAAGCCAGGGAAAGGCGCCCCTGAACCACAGAAAAAGGGGTAGAGCCAAAGCGGGGCGACTCAGAACACCACCACAAATCCAAAGAAGGACACGGGGAAGTGGTGTGAATTTCATAACAACCCCACTCATAGTACAAACGAGTGTCGGGCCAAGCAGTCGTTGGTGGCCGAATTGAAGGCACTCGAATCAGATGCATGTTCTGATCCTGAGCCAGAACCAGACAAGGGAGATGATAAATGGAAGCAGATCATTGATGCGAACCATAGTGCCATTGTTGCCACCACCAAGCTCCAGAGGGAGGATCCCGAGGATCCAGAGGAGGGGGAGCGCCTCTTCCATTCACAGATGTGGGTGAAGGGTTCTCCACTGCAATTTATTGTCGATAGCGGAAGCCAAAAGAACCTCATTTCAGCAGAGGTTGTGAAGCGGCTCGGCCTATCGACCATAGCACACCCATAGCCGTATACCATCGGGTGGCTTCACCCAGGGAGAGATCTCCGCGTCTGCCAGCAATGCCGCCTTCGATACAACATCAAGCCATTCACGGATGAGGTATTGTGTGATGTTGCTCCTCTTGATGTAGCTGATGTATTATTGGGCCAACCATACTTGTGGAGGTGACACGCTGTGTATGAATATAGGCCTCGTGCTGTCATTATTACTTTGAGAAATAACTTGTACAGGATACTGGAGGTAGTAGAGTCTCCTGCCATCTCTTTGACTATTGCAAAACAATGCAGTAAGATTGTTTCCCAAACAAGGAAATTTATTTGCATTACCATTCTCCCACAAGGAAAGAAGAAGATTGTGGCCACAACCTCAAAACAGGGTTCCCCTGCACAACAACAACAGATGGACAAAGGCGTGGAGGAATACGAAGACATTTTCTCCTCATCCACAGAGGTTCCTCTACACTGTCCAGATAAGCACTCCATTGATTTGACCCCCGGCGCACCGCCGCCTGATATTGCCATCACTCATGTGATTACACAGACAGAATCCACACATGTACTGTCTAAGGAAACCAAATTTATTGAACGCATCCAGCACATCTGCCAGCACGTCCGTTAGCAGGTCCACAACATCCTGGACAAATCCAATACCAAGTTCAGCAAAATTTGCCTCTCATGGAGGAAATTGACGCAATGGGGACCATTGCTTCCTAAGGAGGGAGGAATGATCCAAGTGGATATTGGTGGCCACCCACCTATTCCATTTGGACCCGCACCATCAACTCTTTCAATTTTTCACTTTTAGCACAACTTACTATTTTTAGCAAGTTGTCGGTTCCTGAACTTTCGGAGCCGTTTGGAGGCCCTAATGAGCCACGTGGATATTGGTGGCCACCCACCTATTCCATTTGAACCCCCACCATCGGTTCTTTCAATTTTTCAGTTTCGGAAAAACTTACTATTTTTAGCAGTTTTTCGGGTCCTGAACTTCCAGAGCCGTTTTGAGGCCCTAAACGACGTTTTTTTGGTAAAACAGAGAGAAACATGGGTCCATGGATTGATGTTGCTCACACCAAAAGTTGTACTCGGATAGATCTTTCTAACGAGGTATGATGCGTGTCAAACGAAGATCATATGCCAAAGTTACGTCACCGGGAAGTTGAAACACCAATTTACCTAAATGGGCTCATAGTTTTGGCGCTTCATCTCCTACGGTTAGGTTTTTAGATGTTTAGGGTTTTGCATTGTTTCTCAACAATAAATAGGCCTTCGAGCCTCATTGTAAATCAGTTCAGAGGCTTGTAGCTGCCACATCTCTTCTCATAGATAAGCTACCAGCGCCCTAGATAGTTTATATCCATTTTGTCTGTAAGCAAATTTCAGTTCTTTGATATTAATGAAATGAAGTGTTATTTCCGTTGCATCTTTGTATTTATGGATATATGTGTATTCTGTTACATTCCTGCATAAATTCAGATCACTTTTGCTTCTGTGATGTTAGAAGAATTACATTTAAAAGAGCATAAAACAACACATGTGCATGCTTAAACAAGAGGAAACATGACGATGATCAACAAATCAAGAACACGACACATTTGATTACGAAATTCACCCAGTGTGGGCTACGTCTCCGAGCCCAGTGTCAAGAGAGTGGAGGCCGCTTCATATAATGTTGTAAGAGATGATGATGTACATGGAAGACTCTTTGTCATAACAATGTGATACGCCCTCAACAAGAGTGGCTTGTCTCTCCACGAGACATTCTCCCTACAGGAATTCTCACTCCAAATGGGCTTCCTTCAGCATTACAAACTAACAAGATCTCACATAATGTGCAAACGAGTATCCCCTCAACATAGTTACACATGGATCTCAACAACAATACATAGCATGACAAGCTAATGACATCTCACATAATGTGGCAACAATGATCCCTCAACATAGTATCAAACAACGATCTCAAGAATAATACATCATCTCAGCAATAACAAATAGAAACATAACATGATTGCTTCATGTACCTCCACTTCTGAAGATAGCCGAAAAATAGAATGCTCATCTGCTAAATTTGACAGCACCACTGAATTTGTGGCGTCTAATAGTGTAAAATCGACTATCCACACGTCAAATTCTGACACTGTCAAAATCTCGACGTTCGGGAATCTTTTAGATTCCCCATGATTCTCCAAAGATTTTGTTCCATGGGCTGATTGGAGATTCGCTCCTCAAATGGCAAATCTGATATAGCCATTGCATCCTTGTAAAATTCTGATACTTTTGAGTATGAAGTTGGTTGCATTCTGACTCTGGCGAATTTCAGCCTCCAAGGGAATCTTTTAGATTCCTCGATATTCTTCAAAGATTCCATGTTACGAGGTGCCTGCAAATCTGCTGCTTAGATGGAAAATTTGACTTCACCATCGCGTTCCCTGCAAAATTTCATGAAATTTGACTATAAACTTGACATTATTATGATAAAGTGAAATTTTACCTCGCAAGGAATCTTTTAGATTCCTCTCTACATCAGGGAATATTCTTTCCAAATATTCTATCTCGAAATCCATGCCGACATAGTTCCACCTCGACGTTCGTGTCAAGGTTCTGGTCTACCATTCATGGTTCCACTTGATGCTCTCCTTTGCTGCCTCCCAAACTCAACCTTCATTTTTCCATTGCTCTCCGTTCAATGGTCGAATGACAATGAAGAGGGGTTTATATGGTGGAGGGGTGGTAGACTTTACAAAGACGCCACCCATGGCATGATGGTTCAACAGAGAAATGGAGGCAAATAGGTTGGGTGTTCGAACCCCGCCGACCCCACTCCCCCTCCCCCCCAACCTTGGCATATTGTTTTAACCGAATTTTAAATAATGGTGCGAAATAGTTTGTTGTAGCGCTGACCGTTGAGCTGGCGGTCACGTAACTGTTGGAATGTTGTTTTAACCCGCCGTCGTTATGAGATTGCCTGCTGGGGGCCGACCACGTGAGCTGGGCAGGTTCAAGCCCCGCTGGTCTCGGCGTATATTTGACAAGCGTCGTGTGGTGGTTGAGTTGTGGGCAGGGTTTCGGGTCAAAGTCGCGGGCCCCGACCCATTAATATGCAACCGTATGGCATGTGGAGCGAGGGTGGTGGGGGATACAACTCGCCCCACATAAATATATTTTAATATATTTCGATAATGTTGATCGATGGGGGAGGGAGGGCAGCGGGGTTATGGCCCACCCCTTAATTTTAATATTTTTTTTGTTATTTTAAAACAAATCGTGCATTTTCGATTTTACTGAAAATAAGGATCATTGGGCAAATTAAGCACCCGACAAATTCGTTGTTCCGGTGGCCAGATTCCATGTGTCGGGTCTCGGTCAATTTGTAGGACCATTAATCTTGGCCCACATGCCCACTTTGACCAGCTCTAACTTCTCCATACGAGCTTGGATTGGAGCATTGTTTGCACCGTTGGAATCAGGGCGACGAGCACTTCTATCTAGACTTGGTTCGAGAGCAATCTGACCACTTTGAATTTTGAGCTATTGTAAGCGCTCTTTGACCTTTGAGTGTGTCTAGAGCCACCTGGATCAGCAGAAGAGGAATATGCTGCCCACCTTCGAGATTTGGTTTCTACACTTGGCCTTTGAGCTACACACAACAAATTCGAATTTCCTTGAGATTTTCTCCAATTCAACACAGCATTGGGGTTTACATTGGGATTTTCTCCTTTTCTCTTATTTAAATGAGCCATGGGCTCTATTGCAATCATCTTGGAACGAGCTATTATGCTTGGGGAGACTCTACTAAAATTTGTAATCACTTTTTGATGCTAATATAAAAAGACTTTAGGGTTCAAGCTTGTGTTGGTGTTCTCCTTCTATATTTGTAAGGTGATATTGCTTCAACTTCTCTATGCTCTATTTTCTACATGGATTCTAGATTGTGTTAGCTTTCACATATCCATTATTTGGATTAGTGTATCAAGTTACCTTGCATAATTTTTGTGTTAACATAATGCTCTACGAAGAGGAGCACTAGAAGATTCTTGGTTGAATCTCTAGCCTTCTCCTTATTGTTGAATTTAATCCCTTGTGAGTGCTAATATTTGTTCAAGTGTGTAGAAATCTAATGATTTGTTGAAGGATCTTGAGCGTGGGGTAACTCTTCGGCTAGAAGAACCCACTTTTAAAGACAAAGGTGGAAGGACCCATACCAAGCTACTCTCAAGGATCAATGAATTTAAAGAAGGGGGTTTTCTTTACCATGGCTTGTTAATATCATAAATTCACGCTCTTACTTGGGCTAAATAAGTAACTCTATCTCTCACTGTACGTTGTTCTTTTGAGCATTTTAGATCTGATTTTTTGAAGCTGATATAATTTATTTATTTGCTGATATATATATCCTCTCATGCACCTATTTCATAGCTTTCATTCATGGTCATTTTCACATGCTAACATTGCTTTATATTCATGTTAATTTGCTGATTTTAACATCTAATTTGCAGCTATCTTTTGACATCATTTGATTTCCATTTCCATTATTTCTGCAAGTATTTTACTTCCTAAATTGTGAATGAACATATTTACTCGAGCCATTTTAAAGCATTTTACATTTGGAACATTATCCCTGCTTGCAAGACGCTCATTTGCATCTCCATCTGCACTTCTAAAATTAACCTCCAAGAATAAGCTTGTTTGATAGAAATTTAGGACAATCTTCCCTAAATGTCATTCAATTCCATAAACTTGAGCCTTGAACAAAGGTAAAGCACATGACCTTGCAGTTCTCTTCTATGGCTTAGTTCCCTTGTAGGAACGAAGACATGCGGGTTGCATTGAGTCTAGGTGGGTATCGTTAATGAAGGACAAGTGCCTCCTCATCCTAGTATTGTTGCAATTCACCTCACTCTTTACCAAGTTTTGAGGAATTGAGGGGAAGTTCAACCATAGAATAGGCATTAACTAAAATCAACCAAGAACATCTTAGCACACAAGCACCTTACAATCTTGAATGTTTCTTCTTGTTGGAAAATGTAACTATGCTTGGTCTTCATAATTTGTATTGTATTCATATTCATTGTAAAATCAAAAGAAAGAAAAATATAATTTTGAAAAGCATGGTTTTCATGCTCTATATTTTATTTTGTCAATTAGGTCAAGCATGTTCTTTATGCTTTAGGGTTTAGTGAGTCAATTAGATATTTGACATATGTATAAGACCCTTATGGGCACTTTGTATTAAGAAAAAAGTCTTAAATTCAATGTAAAAGTGTCATTTTGAGACTCCCAACACTAAGTCAGCTCTCCTAGCAAAGTCAACCTAGAAGAGGCCCATTCGACACCTAAAGAGGGAATAAATAAGAAGGCTATTCGACCTATTTGTCATCAATCAATCAACAAGTTCGATCTGCAACTCAAACAAGAGAAGAAGGACAAGTGAAATCAAGAAAAAGGAAGAGAATGCAAGTAAAGAAGCATACATTTGATTTTGACCTAATACAACTCACATGCGAGTTTTCTAGGGTTTTTTGACACTGCTACTATTTGAAATTGCAGGGCCGAAGTCAGAGGCCGAAATTTTGAAAGTTGCAAGAAGAAGACATGTTGATCTTCGTTGACTTAACTATCTTGGAGAAGATACTTTGGAGCGTTGACATGGTGTTTGGTGGAAGTTTCTTGGTCTTGTTTTGAGTCTTGGTTGTCTCATTTTGACTTGGTTTTATATAAGAGAACAGTTTTTTTGGTTTTCCCCTAAGAGAGGGGTTTTACCCGACTGAGAGCTTATATCTTGCGTCTCTTGTTCTTGTGACCTTCACACACTTTGAATTGGTAATTGCTTGATGAAAGAAGAAATAATAATAAAGAATTAAAGTCCAACACATACAAGTAATTATCAAGAAGAGAGGAGTCAAAACCCTAGTCACTATTTATATTGATTTCCCAACATCATATCAAAGCTAAGATTAAGGAAGGACGTTTTGAAGATCACCTCGTTGGTCATCTCTTTGAAGACTCCTTTGAAGCATCTATCTTCAATGGCTAACTACATAAATCAAGGCATCAAGGCTATAAGAGACTTATTGTTATATGTCAAGGATTGTGTGGCTAAGTTCATCTCAAATCTATCAAGGGTATCATGGATAAAGGATTCTTCTTCACTCTCACAGGGAATTTTGATGATGAAGATGTATGGATAATTGACAGTGGAGCCTCAAGACACATGACAAGAGCATATGGTCAACTACAAACCTTATCAAAAGGAAACACCTCTCATGCAGTGGAGCTTGGAGATAATAAGAGTTATCCAGTCAAGGGCATTGGGTCTACAACATTGAAGTTAGAAGGCGGTGGAAACATTCATCTCAACAACATACTGTTTGTTCCAGGTTTGCAGAAAAATTTACTTTCTATTTCTTGTCTAGAAGATAAAGGAGATAGAATGGCAAGGTCCTTGTTTGGGAAAAGGGTTCGAACATTGATAAAGCTAAAGTCATTGGGATTCACGAAGGGAGGCTATATAGACTACTAACACCTCTTCCTCAAGCTCTTGTACATTTGGACATTAGCCCTTATGAACTTTGGCATAGAAGGTTGTTAATCAAGGTTTTCATTGATGTCAATATTGCATTGACTGAGATGTCAATATTCTTGAGATCCCTGGTTCCAGATGATGATGCCATGACCCTTGGTTGATACCATCAATGAAGGTGTCGATGATCTAGATGTCAAGTCAAACCACTAATGAAGGAAGCCTTAAGAAGAAATTGATCTAATGTTGCATGCACTTGATGATCTAGACCTTAATCTATGATGACATGGAAGATCTCATTTGATGGTTGGAAGACTATCTTACTATCTTGGAATTTTCCTAATGATGAAGTTGCCTATGTCATATCATTGCACTATGACATGAATACATGATGACACTATGATGAATCACTTGGTGACGTAAGATGACATGGAGGATCTCATGATGACGTGGAAATATAATATAAAGACATAGTTGGAGTCATAACAATGGAGAAGGCCTAATGACCTCTTGTTGTCCCAATCACTTTCTGCACATAAAAATTCAAAGACAGTTATAAAGAAAAATAAATTTTGTCACCTTGGAGGCAGCCTATCGCAATGAGTCCTAGACCATCTGAAAGAGGACTTTTTCCTCTTTCCAACGAGCCTTTACTTGCCCCGAAACTCCCAACGGTTGATGAGATATGGAATTTTTAAGTCAAGAAAAATTAACCTTAGCAGTGAGCCGACCTATCCTTGTCCTTCATGTCGGCCTACCTCCAGAAAATTCTAACATCAAATCAGTATTAACATGAGTTTGGACACCTCATTTTAGCACAAAAAATTTCGGTGAAGAACATTTGAAAAAAACAGAACAACGAGGAGAGGAGGACTTGAGAGCTCTTTGTTTGGGTTAAAATCTGAAATTTAACTTCTATAATCTCGGACCTGTTGCAACCCTGTATTGACAGCCCTGTGGTGGATATCTTTAGCTCGGACAAGACCTGTAACAACTCCTTTGGACAGTCTACATTGCTGTGAACCAGATCTCAGATTTAGTAACAACTTGAAGGTGAAATCCCAGTCACAGCAGCATAATCTTGGACCTGTGTTGTGGAAGATTGGAGTATATTACAGTCACATCGAAAAGGTCAGATTTGTTGTTTCCAACTGTGACCCAAAGCGTGTAAGGGCTCAACATTATTACCTCAGTCCTAACCTCCAGCAAAAGACTGAAGTTACAATGTTTCAAGCTCAGACAGTCATCCTTCCAGTTCAGAATAGTGCTCCAAGTCTCGGTGATAATACATCTGTGGGAAACTCGGTTATACATCTGTGGTGGTTCCACACCTCTGATAGTGACAGTCTTCTATATTATTTCAGACCAGTAATAAGGAGCAGACTTGGAGGATTGGACAAAGAACTTGAAGCTCGGCTTGCTGACCTATAAGGGCTCAACACTTGTGCATCGAACCTTTAGCAAAGAACCTGTGGCATAGCTCTCCATTGCAGGAATTAAGGAGCAATCATTGAAGGATTATTGAAGTACTATTTCAGGGCAGCCTTGAAAAGCACTATTGGAGTCAATTCTGGAAAACATCTTGAAGTACCATTAAAGGGTGTCTTGAAAGCATCTTAGTCAGTTATCTTGTGAAGCAAATCTATAGACACCTCCAAGCAAGCATCATTGAAGAAAAATCCTTGGAGCCTTGCTAGCCTATTTGGAGTAAGACCTTGGCGTGAGATTATTGAAGACAATTGGAAGAATAATAGAAGCTCACCTTAGAGTCTTGTAGAGAAGTTGGAGTTGATCTTGAGCATACCTTGGAGAGTCATCTAGTAGCCTACTGGAGACATTATTGGAGACCATGATGCATTATTGATGTCATCATGAGGTGACCTTGGAGATTTTTGTCTTGGGACCATGAAGAACAGTGGAGACACCTTCATGTGAAGAACAAGGTTGTCATTGATGAAGTGACATGGAGACAAACTGAAGGCATTGCTGAAGATTGTCAGGGCTCATTGAAGAAGGCTTTGGGAGCCGTGAAGAATAAAAAAACATATTTTGACGAAGTGAAGTTGCGGGTTGGAGCCCCATAGAGACAAGGTCGGTGCCTTGGAAGATAGGGTTAGAGCCCTAGAGGATTGGAGTCCTCAAGAAACCAAGTCGGAGCTTGTACCAGAGATAGGGTTGGAGCCCTAGAGGTTGGTGCCTCAAATTGACAAGGTTGGAGCCTTGGAAAGGCCAAGTCGGTGCTTGGTACAATACATGTTGGAGCCTAGAAGATTGGAGTCTTCATCTAAGGTTGGAGCACTATATCATTATTGTACTTTACTTATTGTAAAGAAGAAATTAATAAAAGTATTTATTCCATCATTGTTCATTTTGTGTTCTAAATATAAGTGATCTAACTGGTAAAATTAGCAATTGAAAGGAAATATTGATTCACCCCCCTCTCAGTGTTTCCAACAAAGGTATGGCCATCTTAACTATAAAATATTACCCTTTTTAAGCAAGATGCTAAAAAACATCCCTGATCTAAAAGAAGACCATGGAGAAGTATGCAAGGGATGAGATTTAGGTAAAAATAATAAAAAGCCATTCACATGCAGTGTTACCAGATCTAAGGAAATATTAAACCTCATTCATTTAGATGTATGTGGTCCAATGGAGGAAAAATCTCTTAGAGGTCATCAATATTATGTAACATTTATTGATGATCATTCAAGAAAAACATGGATTTATCTCCTCAAATCTAAAGATGAAGTTTTTGAGAAATTCCAAGAATTCAAGGCAGAAGTAGAAATCTTGACAAAAAGAAAAAGAAAAACTCTAAGATTTGATAATCGTGGGGAATACACTTCCATGGAATTTATAACCTTTTGCAAGGAAGTAGGTATTAAGAGGGAGCTTATAGTTCCCTATAATCCTCAACAAAATGGAGTGGCTCAAAGAAAGAATAGATCAATTGAAGAATACGTTAGAGCCATGCTCCATGATCAAGATCTTCCAAAATTCTTATGGAGAGAAGCAACAGTGCCAACCGTCTACATCCAAAATAGAAGCCCTCATAAGATTCTTGAAAACATGGCTCTGTAAGAAGCTTTTTTAAGAAGGAATCCTAATGTAGATCATCTTCGAATCTTTGGATGTCCTGTTTATATTCACATTCCAAAAGACAAAAAAAAGTTAGACTCTACCAGCATGAAGGGAATCTTTGTTGGATGTAGCTTTACATCTAAGGCCTACTGAATCTATATTAAGGAAGACCGTCATATTGAAGTTAGTAGAGATGTCATTTTTTATGAAAACATTGCATACAAAAGATCCAAGGACTTTCCCGTTGACTCTGATGAAGAATAAGTACCCCTCTTTGAAGAAAAAGAAGAACATGACAAAGATGAAGTTCCTACCATCAATCAAGAAGATGAAGGAACATGTGAACCTATTCAACAAACTATCTTTCTAGAAAATCGAAAAAGGCGAGCATGGTTAAAAGCAACTTTACGACAAGCCTAAGGTCATGGAGCAACAAAAGGAACCTTCAAAGAAAGTAAAAGACCTAAAAGATATTTCGGGTACGCAACATATATGACAAAATTTATTGAAGCAGAACCCTCCACTTTTGAACAAGCAACTAAACAATCAGAATGAAGAAAGCTATGCAAAAGGAATACTAGTCTATCATGAAGAATGGAGTTTGGGAAATTGTTCCTAGACCTAGTGACAAATCAATTGTCACTTCCAAATGGATTTATAAAATCAAACATGCGATAGATGGAAACATTGATAAGTACAAGGCAATATTTGTAGCTAGAGGTTTCTCTCAAAGGGAAGGAATTGACTATGAAGAAACTTTCGCTCCCACAGCCAGGTACACTACTATTAGATCTTTGTTTTCTTTAGCTGCCTCTATGGTATGGAATATCCATCAAATGGATGTCAAAACAACATTTTTGAATGGAACTATAGACGAAAAATTATATATAGAACAACCACAAGGATTTGAAATCCATAGCAGAGAAACTCACATTTGCAGATTAAATAAAGAATTATATGGCCTGAAACAAGCTCCAGGAGCTTGGTATGCTAGAATGGATACCTATTTACTAATAATTGGATTTGTAAAGAGCTCTGCTTGTCCAAATTTTACATTAAGGTTTTCAAGAATGAACCTGTTATTATACTACTATATGTGGATGACTTACTTATTATAGGTGTAGAAAATCGTATTCAAGAATGTAAGAAGATGCTGGCAGCTGAATTCAAAATGAAAGATCTTGGGCTTATGCATTATTATTTGGGCTTGGAAGTTTGGCAGAAACCAGGTGAAATATATCTTGGTCAAGGTAAATATGTGATCAAGATATTGCAAAAGTTTGGCATGATGGATAGTAAGCCCATGACAACCCCCATGATCACAAACTTGAAGATGTTGAAAAGCTGAAATTCTAGTCTTGTGGATCCCACAAGCTATCGTTAGTTGGTTGGCTCCCTTATGTACTTGGTGAATAATAGATCTTACATATGTTATGCAGTAAATGTACTATTGATGGTGCTGGAGCCGTCAACATTCAGGGGGTCTCCCCGATATGAAGTCCCAATTAGACCTCACACCGTTTGGAGTAGGAGCCCCATCCGGAGTACAGACTGGTTGTTGGAATAGTGGGTTTTAGTGGTATGCCTTGGTTGCGATAATGCATAGAATCGACCAAGTGTCTATATTTCGTGAACAAGACATTAGAATTGTCTTCGGATCTCGTAATAGACTAGGAAAGGGAAGATGAAGTGCTCCTTAGTCTCTACCTTGTGGAGATGGCACATCTGGCATATCTTGTCTAAGTTGCTAATCTACTGGTTAGTGTCAATCCGTACTCTATGATACCCAACTCCAAATTGGCCTAAGGGTTTTCGATGAACGTGCATCCGATGGCGAGATGTATAAGGATGTTGAATAATAAGTTCATCTCTCATAACCATGAAATGCTTAACATAGAAGGCCATCTTTGGACATAACCCACCCTGAGGGTTGATCTAAGTGACTCACACAAATTGCCTGTAGATGTCCTCTCTAATGATTGCATTCAACTCTTTTTGTGTAGGTAGGAGGTGACTATGTGCATCCAAGGATTATTTAAAAGGGCGTGGCGATCCATCATAATGCCAATAGATGCTAGGAGATTTGAGACACCAACATACCAACATTGAAACGGGCTGAAGAACTCATGGATGCAATGGATTCTGATGAACAATAAGCCAAGTAAGGGTACCAATCCCATCCCTTTGCTATTGGTGAAATCAGGCCTAACACTATCCCAAGCCGAAAGGGATAAGCTCTGATCTTTGCAAGGATGATGGGTTGGGGCACTGACTACTTGCAATCAATTTTGTAGTGAAGGAGGGTGAACTATACTTTCTCTATTGAACACCAATTTGACTCTAGTAACCTTGGACCCCACACCTCAAAACCATGTAGGACTGTGGGTCGATGCAGAATATTTAGGAGGGACATCTTGGACGATATGTCCTTGAAATGGTTCCAGAAACACTCTCTCAAAAAGGGCAAGGGAACCATAGCCTTTGCTGACTCAGGGCTAGAGTACATGGCTTAGAATGAAACAAGGGCCTGTGAAGGGTACCACCAAGTAGGTGTTCGTACTAGTGATCTCAATCTCCTCTGCTCTGAAAAAGAAACGGTGGCAAAAAATTGTCTTGTTCGATTGGTTGAAGATCATGACCTTGGTTTTACCTAGATTGACTATTAATTATGGAAGGTCACCAAAGAGGGCCAGGGCATCTAGGTCCCTTAGGGGATGAGGCTAAAAGAATAAAATTGTTGGGGAAAAGTAGGATAGATGTCATGACATGGTGGAGTAGGCTTCCATCTCCCTCTTGAATGTATTCATGTAAAAAAGACTCTAGCTCATCAATGTAGATCCAAAACAATGTGGGGGATAGGTTACATTCCTATTTGACCGTAGTGGTACTCTTGATAAAATATGAAAATCTATGTGGTGTGCAAAGAGGACCAAGAACTTACTTGTAAAGTTGCATGATAGGTCAAAATCCAGACTGTCATCTGACCTCGAGTTTCCTCTTCTCAAGCACCCCTGAAAGCATCAAGTGGAGGGTTGTAGCATAAAGTTTAAAGAATGTATGGCCTACCATGATTGTCTTGTAGTTTTTAGGATCCATATTGTAGCCCAATTTGTGAATCAAGTGGATAATGTGATGTGACCAAGACTATGGAAAATCCTCGCAAACGACATGGTTGAACAAGTTAGCTAAGGGGCTATCCATAGCATGAGGAGCTTGTTTGAATATCTCTAGTCACAATCCTGCCTAGGCTTGAAAATGACTTTTTATTGGAGCATTTCTCAGAGTTGTACAATGACATCATTGCTAGCCCCTCATACTCACTCCTTGTTTTCTGTCACTGCTGTAGATTTTTGTAGCATCGGAAATTGATCCAAGTCTCAAATTTGGTGAGGAGGCTTAGACACTAGTATTCCAAAGAACCCAAAAACCGTTTGTGGAAATTCCACTCGATTCATGTTTTATTAGAATAATTAATTATTTTAATGGAGACCCTAAGTCTAAACTTAGGGAAATTAAATAATTATTGGGGATTAATAAAACAGAGTTTGAATCTTCTAGAGAATGAAGATCAAGTTAAGTTTTAATTTTAGCCATTGATTAGACTTCTAATCTGGGCCGTTGCTTCATCAATTAAAAGATTATTAAAGAAGGCTCGAGGGTCATTTGGAAAGCAAGCTGGGCAAACATTCAACAACCCGAGGGAAGTTGATTCTGAAGGAAGAGAATTCGATTTCAGAGGGAGATTTGCAGGGTAGAGGAAGCAGAGGGCACCGATAGTGTTAGGGTTCAAGGAAAGAAGGACGCAAAAGGGCAGAGAGGTAGCACTCAGGAGTAGCGCAAAGACCTCACGTAGTAGTGATGCAGTCTCACACTGGCAGCGTAGAGAGGGACGCAAGAGTGATGCAAAGTGACGCAGGGAGGGCCAGTGAGTCCCTCAAGTGTCGGAAATTCTTCGGAGGTCCAGAGAAATTTTTTTTCAGGTGTATCTCAAGAAGTTTCTCAGTTATTTCTGCCAGTCTTTTCTTGTAAAGAATTCCTGCTGAAGATAAATATATAAACCCTCGTCTGTTGCATCGATTTTCCCACATTGGGTTTTTCCAGGGACAATTGTCGAAAAATAACTATGTCATTGTGATTGGTTCTTATGCTTGCATTTTATTCTTCTTTTCTCTATATGTACTTGAGTGATAACTTTAGTAGTGTTTATTTCGAAATTTGCTGTAAGGGTTTTGTAAATAACTTATTATGGAAATATGTAGGAGAAATAAATCTATAACTGTTGTAGAAATTCAGAATTGAATTTTTCACATGGTACCGGAGTTGAGTTGAGTAATAGGATTGGAGACTCTGCGTTGGAACGAAGTCTAGAAGCTGTTGTAGCAACAACTCGAAAGGATTCTCGCAACTCTCCAGAGAAAAGGGAAAGCATGGAAGAACAAAGGGATCACGACATCTCTGTATTGGCCTCCAGATAGGAAGAAGAATTTGCTTGCGTATCAAGCTCCGCTTCTCCTGAAGTCTGGTATATTGATAGTGGAGCTTTTGCTCATATGATGGGAGTACGAAAATGCTTCTCAAGCTACCAGGAAGAGCAGATGAATTTTTAGATTACCATGGGAAATAAGGCGAAGTGTACCCCTGTTGGGAGAGGTACCATAATGTTTCAAACTGAAGCTAGAAATAAGCTTTAAGCCACCAATGTGTTGCATGTGCTTGGTTTGGGGATGGACTTACTCTTAGTGTCTCAACTACAAAACAAGGCCTATGACGTCTACTTCATTGGCAAAAGAGTATATGTCAAACACCCGAGTTGGAATAAGAAGGCACAAATCGGAGTCAGGAGCAATAAACTGTATAAGTTATAGCTCGAATCTCCAATGGTACTGATAGGCAGCTGTGATGAGAAGGATTTGAATGAGCTATGGCACAGGAGAATGGGGCACTTACACCATGGGGCTTTGAGAATTCACAAGAAGACCATCACAAGAGTTCCAGATTTGAGCACCAAACGAGATGACGTTTGCAGAGGGTGCGTACTAGGGAAGTACGCTAAGGCAACCTGCCCCAGAAGAAAAAATAGGCTAAGAGTGTGTTAGGATTGATACACTCAGACATCTTCGGACCAATGTCCACTAGAGCTCTTAGTGGTGCCGAGTATTTCGTCACCTTCATTGATGACCATTCTAGGAAAACTTGTATCTACTTTCTGAAGACCAAGGATGAAGTCTTTGATCGATTTAAGGAGTTTAAAGCCCTAGTTGAGAATCTCACAGGAAAGTGGATAAAGATACCGCGATCAAATAATGGTGGAGAATACAATGATAAAGATTTCACAGAATTTTGTGCAAGGGAAGGCATTAGAAGGGAGTGGACTGCTCCATATAATCCGGAGCAGAATGGAGTTGCAGAAAGGAAGAATAGAACTATTGTGGAGGCTGCAAGGGCAATGTTGTATGATCAAGACATGCCCAAATTTCTGTGGGCTGAAGCTTGTAACACAACTGTATATGTTTAGAATAGGATTCCTCACAATGCATTGGGTAAGATCACTCCAGAAAGTGTCTTCACTAGCAGGAAGCCAGAGGTAAGCCACTTCAAGATCTTTGGTAGTGTGTCATACTGCCATGTACCCGAAGAGAAGAGGAAGAAATTGGATAGGACTGTTGAAAAGGGGTATCTGGTGGGATACAGAGAAAATGCTAAGGCTTATAGAATCTACATTCCTAGCAGCAGGAAGGTTGTAGTGCGGCGCGATGTAAAGTTCATGGAAGAAAGAGCTTTCAGAAAATCTTGAGAGATGCCTTTAGCAATGCAGTTTCAAGATGATCCACTGGTCCAACCACTACCACCAGCTGAGGATAACTCGAGTGCTTCTCCAAGGCAGAATGATCCAAGGGATTCATCTCCAGAGGATTTGCAGGAGGGGGAGCAGGTAGAGCCACCCACCACCAGTGGTAGGACGAACAGGGAATTACGACAAAGTCCGAGGGATGCAGAGGAGTTTGTTGGAGCACCCAGAAATTAGAAGAGGCAGCACAGACAATCAAACAAATACCAAGCCTTGGTAGCCCAAGTTGGGGAACCCTCTAGTTTTCAGGAGGCAGCTCAGCATCAGGTGTGGGTAGATGCAATGGTGGAAGAGTACAGTCCCATCATGACAAAAGATGTCTCGGAAGTGGATCCTAGGCCTCAGGACAGATCAGTTGTGGGTTTGAGATGGATTTACAAGATCAAATATGCTGCAGATGGAAGCATAGAAAAATTTAAAGCCAGGTTTGTGCAAAGGGGTATGCTCAGAAGGAAGGGATAGACTATGAAGAGACCTTCGCCCCTGTAGCCAGATATACTTCTATTAGATCTGTGATATCCCTTGTTGCGTAGATGGGATGGGAGATTAACCAGATGGACGTCAAGACTGCATTCTTGAGTGGGGTGATAGAAGAAGAAGTATATATCGAACAACCAGAGGGCTTTGAGACACATGAGTCTTCGAGGGCTTTGAGACACATGAGCAGAAGACTCATGTGTGTAGGCTTAAGAAAGCCTTTTATGGACTTAAGCAAGCCCCTAGAGCTTGGTATGGTCGAATTGATGGCTACTTGCAACAAATGGGATTTGTCAAGAGTGACACAGATCCCAATATCTACTATCTGAGAGTAGGGGATGAGCCTTTGATACTAGTGTTGTACGTAGATGATCTATTCCTCACAGGATCATCTAGGCTCATCAAGGACTGCAAGGAGAATATAGGTGCAAAATTTGACATGAAAGATCTTGTGCTAATGCATTATTCTCTGGGGTTGGAAGTTTGGCAGCGGAACGGTGAGATCTTCCTTGGTCAAGGGAGATATGCTACAGAAATCTTGAAGAGGTTCAAGATGGAAGACTGTAGACCCATGGCTAGACCAATGATCACCAACTGGAAGAAGATTGATACTTTTGAAGATGATGAGGCTGAGCCTACCTTGTATGAGCAATGTATAGGGTCCTTGATGTATCTAGTCAACACTAGGCAAGACATCTGTTATGTTGTCAACACCCTTAGTCAGTTCATGGTGGAACCAAGGAGGGCACATTGGTCAGCAACCAAGCATGCTCTCAGATATTTGCAGGGAACAATCGAGCTTGGATTGAGATACACCCGAGGCAATGACATCAAATTGAGTGGGTCACTGACGTAGATTGGGCTGGCAGTCCAGTATATCGGAAAAGTACCAGTGGGTACTGCTTCAATGTTGGATCAGGAATGACTTCCTAGTGCAGCAAGAAACATAAATCTGTGGCTCTGAGCTCAGCTGAGGCGGAATATATGGCAACAAGCACTACTTTGTGTGAGGCCATATGGCTTAGGAAGTTGTTTGTGAATCTACTCAAGGAAAAGATGGAATTGCCCAACATTCTATGTGATAATCAGAGTTGCATCAACCTCTCTGAAAATCTTGTGTTCCATGATCGGTCGAAGCACATTGACATCAGGTGTCATTTCATCAGAGACTGTGTCCAGCGGGGAGCTGTATAGTTGCAGTACACTCCGACAGGAGAACAAGTGGCAGACATCCTCACTAAAGATCTAGGAAAGACAAAGCTTGTCTACTTCAGAGAGAAGATGGGGATGATCAAGAATCCATTTCAGTAGCAGAAATGGACAGATGCAGAATTGAGAGGGAGCTGCAGTACATATGAGGCAGTGACATTGGCAGTGTCATGGGAAATAGTACAGAAGGCAACAGGTCAGCAGATGAGGGGCAACAACAACCAAGAATCAACAATGCAAAGGATGCTTCAGGGTTAGAGCAGTATCCAGCAAGCAAATTGCTAGAACACTTTCCTCGCTAAGAGGGAGTGTTGATTTTTGTAGCATCGGAAAGTGATCTAAGTCTCAAATTTGGTGAGGAGGCTTAGACACTAGTATTCCAAAGAACCCAGAAACCGTTTGTGGAAATTCCACTCTGTTCATGTTTTATTAAAATAATTAATTATTTTAATGGAGACCCTAAGTCTAAACTTAGGGAAATTAAATAATTAATGGGTATTAATAAAACAAAGTGTGAATCTTCTAGAGAACAAAGATAAAATCAAGTTTTAATCTTAGCCATTGATTAGAATCTAGGCCGTTGATTCATCAATGAAAACATTATAAAAGAAGGCTTGAGAGTCATTTGGAAAGCAAGCCAGGCAAACTTTCAACAACCCGAGGGAAGTCGATTCTGAAGGAAGAGAATTCGATTTCAGAGGGGGTTTTGCAAGGCAGAGGAAGCAGAGGGCATCAACAGTGTCAGGGTTAAAGGAAAGATGGACGCAGAAGGGCAGAGAGGCAGCAATGAGGAGCAACGCAGGGCCTCACGCAGGCTCTGCGTAGAGAGGTATGCAGGAGTGACGCTGAGTGACATAGGGAGAGGGCCAGTGAGTCCCTCAAGTGTCGGAAATTCTCTGGAGGTCTGGAGAAAATTTATCTCAGGTGTATCTCAAGAAGTTTCTCAGTTATTTCTGCCAGCCTTTTCTTGTAAAGCATTCCTGCTGAAAATTAATATATAAACCCTCATTAGTTGCACCGGTTTTCCCACATTGGGTTTTTTCCGTGGACAATTGTCCAAAAATAACTGTGTTATTGTGATTGATTCTTATGCTTGCATTTTACTGTTCTTTTTTGTATATGTACTTGAGTGATATCTGTAGTAGTGTTTATTTCGAAATTTGCTGTAAGGGTTTTGTAAATAACTTATTGTGTAAATAAATAGGAGAAATAAATCTATAACTGTAGTAGAAATTTAGAATTGAATTTTTCACAATTGCTATGCTTCTTGCCATTGCTTGAATAGGCTATCCCTCTAGCCTATACAAATTGCTCTCTCTAACTCTAATGGCATGGCCCTTGTTAGAGTTAGATCCCATGGGTTTAATCAGTGCCTGTCTATCTTGGAACACTAAACAAAACCCCTTATTTTGTATCATAGAGATTGAGAGCAAAGTCCACTTGAGTGTCGACATCCATAGCATGTCTTTCACTTCCAACTTGCCTCCTGAATCACTATTCAAATATCGTTCACTGCATGTTTGGTATCAACACCAAACTCCACTTGTAACTCCGAGTCCCACTTGGCTAGGCTGTCAAACAACTCTCGTTGTCGTCCTTGTGGTACCTCTGTTGAGGTCTCACACCAAAAAACAAACTATTGGTTTATAGATTTGCAAATATCTTCCTCGCGGATTTGTGCATTGGTCCTTCAAAACACTCTCGAAAAGTTAATTTCCTGCCAATCCCTTGAATGGTACAATTTCCCTCTCTCCCTCTAGGGGCTAACCTCTGCCAATCATACTGGAAAATATGGCCTTATATGACTTGTTCTTGCTCTACAGCAACACCCTAGTTGCTACCGAACTCTATTAGCTTCAATGGATTTGTACGGTTGTTGCATGTACTTTGGGCTAGTTTGTGGCACTGTACAAACTGTATGGTCTTTGACTTTGGCATGACTCCTCTCTGCTCTTATAGGCACTTCTATGGTTGTTTTCTTGACTGTGGGCAAGGTTCCTTTGCAATGGCTCAACTTTGGCACTTTCACTTGTGCACTCGACTACTCATTGATTTGTGGTGTTATTGTTGGCCTGATTTCCAGCTCATCCAACCTCGACACAAATTGTTTGGTGGCTAGCTCCTCTCACATGATTGGTGTCTTAGATATTCCCCTGCCAGTCGTAGCCTCTACTTTACACAAGCTTCTCCATGTGTCCTGCAGACCTTCAAGTTCTAGATGATATGTAGCACCTCCTAAATGCGTCTTGGACTCGGTTGGGCTGTCTTTGTTTCTACCTTTGCGGCTATGGCTCCACTGTTGTTCTAGTGGATGAACTTTTACAATGGGCTTCTGACCTTACAATTGGTGGCTCAGCTCTAGCCCCCCTACATAGTTGGACACTCATTTGGCCTCTTCACCTCGCAGTTTGCTCATCCAACGGTTGTAGCCACTTGACTTGTTGCTATTATTCTTGCCAATTGTAGAGGTTTGCTGTTACACCAAAACTCACAAGTGTTGGTAAACTTCCAAACCGGTAACTAGGATTCCAAGGGTGGAAATTATGGATTCCATAGAGGTGCGGTGATTACTCCAACACCCCCCTAAAACCCTCGAAGAGGGAAACAGTCCACGGTCTGAGCCAACGCGGCCACTTCAGGCAATTTATTAATATAAAAAGAAAAGTTACATATGTTTCTCTCATAAACGGTTAACCAAAAAATGACCCTCCATGCTCTTTAAATAGACTTCATGGACCGATCGGGTGTTAAGCCACGGATCAAGTGTCGTTAATACCAAGGAGAGAGATAATCGTCGGATCACTACAAATCGTGACCGTCGGATTATAAGTTACAAATGTACATGGTAAAGAAACACACTTTACCTAACTCTACACTAGACTAAGTTATTCTTAATTCCTATGTGTCGGAATATCCTAACATCCCCCCTTAAGAACAACTTGGGATAGGATTGAAGGATTTACAAAAGTGACACAAAAGGAGCCTATTTCCTATGTGTCGAAATATCCTAACATCCCCCCTTAAGAACAAATTGGGATAGGATTGAAAGATTTACAAAGGTGACATAATAGGAGAAGGAAGAAGGCATTAGAGCCTATCCCCCCCTTAATGACAAGTTTCCTGAACTCCAAGCATGGATCGAAGTTTGGTAAACTTCGCTTTTGTGAGAGCCTTTGTAAAGATATCGACTACTTGATCATTGGTTGGACAGTACTGCACTTCAAGAACACGATCATGAATGAGCTTTCTAATGAAGTGTATGTGGAGTTCAATGTGTTTCATACGCTGATGCTGAACTGGATTTTTACATAGTTGAATGGCACTCTGATTATCACACCAAAGTGTAGTTGGATGCTGTTGATGAAGACCAAATTCAGACAGGATCTGATGAAGCCACATGGCTTCCTTGCTGGCTTCAACTGCACCACGATACTCTGCTTCTGCTAAAGAAAGAGAGATGGCACTTTGTTTCTTACAAGACCATGTAATAGGTCCTGAACCAAGAGTGAATACATATCCTACAGTAGACTTTCGATCATCAGGGTCACCAGCCCAATCAGAATCAGTGAAACTAATCAACAATGGAGATGCTCCTGCACTGTAATGAATCCTGAATTGAACTGTACCTCAAATATATCGAAGTATTCTTTTAGATGCTTTCCAGTGACTTTCATGAGGTTGGTGCATAAACCTAGCGACAAGACCAATGGCAAAGGAAAGGTCGGGACGGGTATGGGTTAGATACAGAAGTTTACCAACAAGTTGACGGTATAAGGTAGCATCAACTTCAAGGGTAGTACAAGTGACTGAAAGCTTGACTCCAGACTGAAAGGGAGAAGGGGCTGGCTTACAGTCTTCCATGTGAAAGTGGTGTAGAAGATCACAGGCATACTTGGACTGAGAGAGGCTAACGCCTTCCTTGGATTGCAAGACTTGAAGACCTAGGAAATAATGCAAGTGTCCTAAGTCTGTCATTTCAAACTTCTTTTTGAGGCTAGACTTCACATGGTTTATATGGTTGGGATCACTACCCGTAAGGATAAGATCATCAACATAAAGAACAAGGATGGTGAAGGACTTACCCACTTTCTTGGTGTAGACAGTGTTGTCAGAATGACACCTAGAAAAGCCATTATCTAAAAGAAATCTATCCATTTTGGCATACCAAGCCCGAGGAGCTTGTTTGAGACCATAGAGAGACTTCCTAAGGCGACAAACAAGGCTAGAGTCATTTTGGATAAATCCAGGGGGTTGTTACATTTAGATTTCTTCATGTAAATCTCCATGTAAGAAGGCAGATTTAACATCCATCTGATGGACTTCCCATTTAAAGGAGGTAGCAAGGGAAAGAACAAGGCGGATAGAATTCATTTTGGCAACAGGGGAGAAGGTTTCAGTATAGTCAATGCCTTCAACTTGTGAAAATCCTTTAGCGACAAGATGAACTTTATGTCTATCCGCTTTTCCATCTAGTCCAAACTTGGTTTTGTAAACCCATCTGCATCTGACAAGTTTTCTTCCTTTTGGAGGAGGAACAAGATCCCGAGTATCATTTTCCAATAAGGACCGATATTCTTCATTCATAGCTTCATCCCAATCTGGATGATCGGAAGCTTCTTCAAAGGTTTCTGGATCAGGGTTTTCTGGAACTTGAGCCAATAGGGAAGAGGCTCTTTCAAACTGAGAACGTGTACGTCGTCGATCTGCAGGGTCACCTGCAAGAGAATCTACTGCATCCTGAGTAGAGCGGATCCATCTTGGAAGCTGTGGAGTAAAAGGAACAATTTCAAGAGGTGGAGGAGGATTGTCATCGTCGCTGTCATCATCTGAACTAGAAGGAATGCTATTAAAAATAGAAGAGAGAGAGAGAGGTGGCACATATGCCGAATCAGGCTCGCAGGCCAAAGGTGGCACACCCGCCGAACTAGGCTTGCAGGCCGATATATTTTCATCAAACTTTACATCTCTTATAATGATTATATTTTTGGATTTTGGTTGAAGAAGTCTATATCCTTTGACATCTTCAAAATATCCAACAAAAATACATTTTTCACTCTTAGGTTCTAAGGCTTTATGTTTTGCATCTGGAATATGGGCCCAAGCATCACTTCCAAAAACACGAAAGTGACTTACATCTGGTTTGATTGAGCTCCAAGCTTCTTTTGGAGTTATATTCTTTAAAACCTTAGTAGGAGTGCGATTTACTATGTAATTTGCACAGTTAATGGCTTCTGCCCAAAAATTGAGACGAAGTCCTTTAGATTGAAGCATACAATTAGCCATTTATTTTAAAGTGCGATTCTTCCTTTCAGCTACACCATTTTGTTGTGGCGTATATGGAACAGTATGTTGCAATTGAATGCCATGCTCAGTGCAGAAGTTGATAAATTTGTTGTTAACATATTCTCCTCCATTGTCTGATCTTAACTTAAGAATTTGATGTCCAGATTGTTTCTCAACAAAGGCCTTAAAGGCCAAGAACATGTTAAAAACTTCACTCTTAAGCTTTAAGAAGTATACCCAAGTGCGTCTAGAAAAATCATCAATGAAAGTTAAGAAGTACTTGCAACCAGAGAAAGAAACAACAGGAAGTGGACCACATAAGTCATTGTGCACAAGCTGCAAAGGGGCTGAAGCGTGCCAAGAGGCACGTTTGTCAAAACTATCCCGATGATGTTTTCCGAGTACACATCCGGAGCAAACACCATCTCGGCAAGATACCATAGGAAGACTCGTCACCATATTTTCCTTACATAGAGTTTGAAGAGAGCAATAGTTTAAGTGACCAAATCGCTCATGCCAAAGTTTGCTCATTTCATCATTATGAGCAACAAAAACAGAGGGAAGACATGATGACCCAAAGTTGTCAAACTTATACAACCTTATGGAATCATCAGCAATGCCAGTAGCTAAAATATGTTTAGGATCTTTGAGGTCCTTGATTACAACATCATGAGGTGAGAATTCTACTATTTTCCCTTCACCTGAATGAGTTCTCTGATAAACAGATAGAAGGTTGCATGACAAGGTAGGAACACATAGTACATCATTAAACTGACCATTATCTAGATGAATGGTTCCAGATCCTACAACACTGAGAGATCTATCATCACCAACATAAATATGTTTGGTGTTACAATCATTTAAAGAAGAAAACATGGATTTATTTTTAGCCATGTGGTAAGAAGCTCTAGAATCAATGAGCCACTCATGAGAATGAGAAGAAGAAGATACATTTAATGCATAACCAGATCTTGATGCTTGACAACCACAAGCAAAAAGTGCCATTCCTAAAGATGAAGGTGAAGAGTGCTCCAAATTGATGTTGTGCTTCTTCATTGCTGCTTCTAAGGCTTCCATCTTCTTAAAACATTTGGACTCTATATGGCCATCACGATTGCAAAAGTTGCAATGTCTATTTGTCTTCTTCCCTTTGTTTTTATTTGCCTTATCATTTTGGTGAGATGATTTTTCAGTTTGTGGCTGAAATTGCTTAGGACCCTTGTTTGGTTTAGGACCATACTTTTTAGGATACAACTTCTTGGGATTATTTTGATATGGTTGTTGTTGGGCTGCTAAGGCTTTCTTAGAAGCATTTCCAGAAGTGATAAGACCAAGATGTAAGAGTTTTTCTTGTTCCCTTATCAAAGAATCACAAAAGGAATCAAAAGAGGGATTCTTGTAGGTGGTTTCGGAAGAAATGATGGCTTCTTTAGTGGAATGGAAGGCGAAAACAAATACAGAGTATGCAGGGACCAAGCTTAGCAAGAATGCAATAGATAAGGCTACCATCTTCCTTTTTGACCTTACAACCTTCTAAAAGAAGTCTAAGGGTCTTGAATTTGGACAAAAAATCTTCAATAGAGGAGAAATTATTAGGGTCCAAAGTAAGCAACTCATTTTCAAGCTGGTGGGCCCTGATTTGATTTTGAATGCCAAAAACAGTATTTAACTTTTCCAGGGCTTTATTAGGGGTGTTAATGTCAAGGAAGTGAAATCGAAGATCTTGAGCAATGGACATTCCTATCAACCCTCGTGCTTGATCTTGTTTATTTTCCCATTTAGGAACTTTATCATCATCGGAAGGTTTAGTTTCTTGACTTGTGGCTATTCTATAAAGCCCTTTACTTTGAAGTATATCTACCATGTGAGGTAGCCATTGGAAATAATTGGTGCTGTTAAGAATAATTGGGCATGCACTTTCCATTTAAAAAAAACCTGAAGCTGAGAAAAGGTGAAACTAACTGCTCCAATGGAAAGACCTCGAAAAATGAGGTCGTTTAAAAAAAACGGCTTGAGAAACGACTTCCGGATGAAGAAGTTATGTCCTTTTGAAAACAGGAGTCAAGGGAAGCGTTAGTTTGCTATACTAACGCTCTGTTTTAGAGGATCCCCAGCGTTACTAACGCACATGTGAAGCTCAAGGAGCGCGTTATAACGCACTGGTCAAGAGCAGAGAGTCGTGTTAATGGGCCTTTACTTAGAGCGATTTCCAACTAACACGGGTTGATTTCGAAACAATTTTTTTAAGAAAAATAACTCTCTTTAATCTGTTTGGTTGTCAACTGTTCGTCCGTGTGTGTGCTTTTCCTGCACACAAAACCGAGCAAACAAAGAAATGCAAGCCTTACGACAGACTGTTAGTTCTTCAGTTAGCCTTACCGGAAACTATCTATTTTTTTTACTATTTTTGATTTCCCGAGATCGCACAAAGACGCGGGGAAAGAGCATACGTAGTAAAAAAAAAAATTTCTTCCTGATTCTGATTTGCCGAGATCGCACACAGCGCAAGGCAAAGAGCATACGCAGAGAAGATGATATAGATCCGGCAAATAAATAAAACCTAAATAAGCAGAACTATTAACAAATATAACTGCAAAACAAATACTTTACTCCAGATCTAAACTGACATAACTTGGGCAACCAAGAACCTTTTCACATGAAACGAAAGACGTTCCTCACTGTAAAAGATGCTCTGGACACAACAGAGCAGTTCTTCAGGCCCAAAAATGTTTAGAAATAGTAGATCTACAAAACGGCATTCACATGCAGTCAAACTGGCTTTGGATTTGGATCAACAACGGATGCAGCCCTCAAAATAGCTCTGATACCATGTAGAGGTTTGTCGTTACACCAAAACTCGCAAGTGTTGGTAAACTTCCAAACCGGTAACTAGGATCCCCAGTGTGGAAATTATGGATTCCATAGAGGTGCGGTGATTACTCCAACACCAACGACTGTATAACCTCAAAAAACGTTTCCTTTGTGCAAATTGCCACTTGGAATCCACACTGCGCTCTACTGCGCTGGTACCTTTAACTACGTTTTCTAACCCTGGATACTCCACTTTGACCCTTCTTGGGGACCTTTCTTGGCCTATCTTTCCTCTACGCATGCACACCTCATCTCAGTGGTCTCCTCTAGCTTGCAAATGGTTGGGTTCTAATGGCCCACTCAAGGATTTCAGCCACCCAGCCAAATCCCCTCTTTACCTTCAACGGCATTTTCTAACCTTGGATACTCCACTCTAACCCTTCTCGGGGAGCTTTCTTGTCCTATCTTTCCTCCACGCACGCGCACCTCATCTCAGTGGTCTCCTCTAGCTTGCAAATGGGTGGGTTCTAATGGCCCACTCAAGGATTTCAGCCACCCAGTCAAATCACCTCTTTTTATATTTTATTGTAACCTTTAAACTGTGCTGTCATACGTTTGAGTTTTCCTTCAGCCCATACGTTTCATTTTTTTTTGGCAACTTGGCTGTTGTACATCGTATAGCCTTTAGCTTTCTGGTCCTCAGCCCTAAAAAAGCCTTTCTTTCCATGTATAGTTGCCGCTGAACCTGGCTTTTATGCAACTCCTGTACGAACCTGGCTTCCCTGGTGATTAAAAGATGGTTTTAGAGTTTATGCTCTGATACCATGTTAAATTTTGTTGAACCCAACACTTGGCGACTTATTAACCTAGCATATTATAGATGTACTGAATAAATGCACAACTAGGTTCTTAACATAACTATTCAGTGGAAGCAAAATATTAACAACCAATCTCAATCACAAGTGGCACACACAGATACTGCCCAATCAACAGTTCTTCATTAATAACACAATCAGAACTTACTTGGGCTCCCGTTGGGATAATGGTGAAACTGAGAGAGTTATAGTTAAAACATACCCTGTATTTTTGATCCAGCTGATCAGGCCTTAAATCTGACCTTGATCTCCTTGGCTGATCTAGATCTCCTATGCTGCACTTCTGCACCTTCCTCGGACACGGCACACTAGAATGGAAGTCCTTATCCACTTACCATTGAGATGCCTCTCTCAATGTCTTGTGCTGCTGTATGGTGTGCATTTCTCTTCTCCTTAGACTTGCTTTTATAACTTTCCATTGAGTTAAATCCCTAATCCTAATTACCAAAGTGATGGATGGCCTAGCTTAGATCTCGCGTAACTTGTGATCAGTGGTTGAGATTAAAACATAATCACTGAAGTAGATGCTTTACCTAGGTTTCTTTAGCTCAATAGCCAACATAATTAATTATGTACTTAGACATAGGCTAAGTTACAATAGTAACTTACTCATACTTGAGCAAGTGTCCCGATGAGACTCTGGGTGACTTCTGCATGCCTAGATACTTAGGCCTGTGTAGAAGTACCTGGCCAAGCTACAAACATCAAAAGATATCACAACTAAATATGCCTTGCTCTCTTCATGACATCTGTGTGTAAATTTGTGCGCCCTCATTTCCTACTACATAAACATCTTAAATGTATATTTTTTACAAGTTGTTGCCTTATGGTTCATGCAATCTTTTTGTTTTCTAACCGTTGTTTTGCGATTCTGGAATCCAAAATAATTGTCTGGATACTATATACAGCCAAAGAAATGGAGATTGAGGTTTTAGTTGGTGGGTCTGCTAAGTCAAAACTAAATTTTTGGACCCTAAACAGGATTATGAACATGTCCAAACAGTTATTTATAATACATTTTAAAACCAATTTTTTCATTTGTTCACTAGTTAAAAAAATTTATAGTGGTCGGACTACCATCTCCCATTTTACATTCTAGTCCCTGCTTGTATGGCATGGCGTATGCATGTTAGCCACTTTTTATTGTATATTTGTTGTAGAGCTTCACCTTGGCTGTAGATGCATTATGCACTTTCCCCTTATCATTCTCTTTCATTGAACAGTCCCACTGACTGCCTTTTTGGTCCATACGGAGTGTTGTAACTTGTAATATCTTTCTTTGGTTTCTGGTTTCTAAATCTACAGAAAAATAACGGGGTTCAGGTTTTCTTCTAAAATCAAATTGTTGTTTAAATATCGATATTTATTTAAAATTAATTGCAAATAATTAAATTATATTGCTAAAGAACAAAATGAACAAAGTGTTAACAATTTTCTTGCAATTTCCAATGAACAATGCAGTGCCCAAGCTGTGGAAATGAATTTCAAGTTTTTGAGTAAGTTGTCCTTCTACCAACACAGTTTTTTTGTTGTTGTTGTTGTTGTTGTTGTTTTGTTGTGTTTTTTTTTAGCTGTGTCATTTTATTTTGTTGGATCTTGTTAGATTTAGGATTACTACTGTAACAACTTCAAGCATACCACGATTTTCAGGTTTGCGGTAAAAGAAGGGCCACAACTTTGCCCTTACTGCAGTCAGCCATTCAAATGTAAGCATCCAGTTTCTCCTGTTAGTAAGTTGTTTTTTGTCAGTTTTGAAAGAGAACATAATTGTTTTTCAAAATCAATTTTCATCATATAAGTTATTTCATAAATGAGGACTCAAGAGTTCTATCCCAAAGTCCATGGAAAGTAAAGATAGCCTTCCTCTATGGGTTGAGAGGGATATTCGTTATATGAATTTGGTTTTTGAGAATTTTGGAAATACCCAAAACCTACTTTGGTATTTGAGCATTGATAGAAAGTCATGCATGTATGTTTAGCATTTTCTAGGGATGTTGAGTTCTGGATTCTTGAATCTTAAGTAGGTGTGGAGGGTAGGAGATACATAAAAGTTAGGGAATCTCTGTCGATGACTACCACAGATGAAAGTAATTGTTGGGCCTTCATTTGCAAATTTAGCTAGGTTACAGATACATCGTAAAGGCTATTGCTTTTTTGTTATGGTAAGATATGTGTGAGTGGTTTGAAAATAACTGTGTGATGTTAGAAAGCTTAGGGAACACAAGTGTATATTATACCAAATAACATGTATTTCTGATTTCAGAGATAAATATTTCAAATAAAGATAGCGAGATGAGTGAGATGAACTAAAAGAACAGTCCACGTGTGTTTATAAATACATGCCATGTAGTAATTCTTAAGTAGCCCACTTATAGCCAATTGATACATTTAATTATATTGAGTAAATGAGCTTTGTTCATTTCAAAATATGTCAACGTACATTTCATTCAACAACTTAATGAAGATGGACTAGTTAAGCAATGAGTTGCAATATTGTGAATGTGAAAATTCCACGATTGGAATCCTTCTACAACAACTGGTTAAGTTTCTTCTATTTTGTTATATAACTGAACAAAATTATTTACTGTTTGCTACAGTGAATAACGAAACTAACACACTGTAGTCTTCACAAATATAAAAATGCCGCGCAAACAAAATACAACGCAAGAAAGAAATAAACACACACACGACACTGTTATTTTTGGACAATGTCCCTGGAAAAACCCAATGTGGGAAAACTGGTACAGCAGCTGAGGGTTTGTATTATTATGCAGTAGTTTTTGAATACAATCTTGGATGCTTTACTGGAAATCCGATACAGAGAATATAACTGGCAAAAAGTTAGTGAGAAATAACCTCACACTATCACTGGTGATCCGACATTGATCCAGCCTCTAAATGGCTAGCCCCAAGCTGCCTTTGCATAGTCATTGCACTGCCTCTGTGTCACAACTTGTAGGGACTGCATCACTCTCTTGGTTGATCGATCAGCTGGCTGGGTACTCTGATCCTTGACCCTCCAGTCTCCCACCCCGACTCCCGACACTATATCAGGACTGCTCCTCAACAGAACTGCAGATCTCCTCTCGGGCTCTGCACTGCCTCTGCGTGGCTCTACGCTGCCTCTGCGTGGCTCTGCGTTGCCTTTCTGGATCTCTCTCTGTCTCCTTTGCGTTACTAGATCAAGAAAACTTCCACCGGTCACTATCCCTGCCTCTCATTGCAAGAAATCTCCTCGATCTACTTCCAGCAAATGCTGCGCTGCTATCTTGAGAAATCGATATCTTGATCTCTAATTCGATGTATCTTCCAAATGCCCATCGATGTCCTTTTTATAATCTTCTCGTTGAACAATCAACGACCCAGATTAGACCCTAATCAATGGCTCATATCATCTTGACTCAATCTCCGTCTTTTTCTAGATACCCAGTTTAATTAATACCCTTTAATTATTTTAATTCCCTAAGTTTAGACTTAGGCATCCATTAAAAATAATTAATTATTTTAATTAAACCGTCTCCAAGTGGAATTTCCCAGAACGATTTCTGGGTATTGTGGAATGCATGTGTCCTAGCCTCCTTGCAAATTCTTGAGGCTAGAGCACATTCGATGCGACCAACAGTGAACTGAACACTAGACTACAGGGTTTCCAACAAAGACTATCGGCCTGAGCAAATTAATCAAATCTAGAGATAAACTTGGTTTATTTTCTAAAATGACCATTAAGGGAGTATGTTAGATTTTTAATGGTTGTATTAGACTTAGGATTAATAAAGTCGAATTAATGACTTAGTTTACTTTTCAAAAAGTAAAGTAATAATGACTTAATAGTCACTTGAATCATTTTAGGGTTAGGGTTTCTACAATCTAGGTTTATGGTTTATGTCAATGATGAATTAGGTTTTATGCTATCGACTTCCTATATAGAGACAATTGATCTTCCATTATATTATCCAAGATGCATTTCTCTCGTGTTTCCGTAATATGGTTTGGGATAAACTAGTTCAATTTTGTAGTTCTAGGACTGATCCAAAAAATGTAAAAATTAGAAAAAAATTATTGCTCAAGGCACCCAACTTTCATATCCTTAAGAAAAGAAACCTATCCGGTTTTATTGCTCAAGTGATGACCTTTTCCTTCGTGATATTGTCTAGTTTATCACCTTCATCATAGTCGTATCGTTTAATCAACCTCCTGTTTAGAATTGTATTTATCTTTTAATATTAATTGTTAAATTTACTATGGACATTTCCTTTACGTGATTTTTTTTTTACTTGGAATGAAAGCATGGGAAACGTTAGAGCAGTTCCCCACATTTCATGGATGGTAAACCGGATAAACCGTTGACCCTGATTACAGGGCCTTGCCCCAAGGGAACCAAAGAGAGTCGAACCTGTGATCAACAACAACTAGCAGCAATATCAAATAACTTCATGTCTGGCTCTAGACAACTTGAGCTAACCCTTGGGGTTATTTTCTTTACCTAGCTGTAATTCATCAACTTAAAATATAAGTAAAGGTAAATGTCAACATTAACTTAAATTTAACCTTAAAAGTTAAAGTGGGACCCTTATTTTAGGATTCTTGGTGATGCAATCAAACCATTAGATCTCACATAGAGAAGATATAAATTGGGGCATTTTTCACCTTTCATCGTAGTTAACAACTTTTTCAATTTTTAAACTTACATGCAAAAGATGACCTTGTACCCCTTCCTCCTGCACCCCTTGAGATGGGACTTATAGAATTCTAGATTGAAATTTAAAAAGGGAACTGGCCTTGCTATCCACCAAAAGTGGGTGGCCCCTAGGAGAAAGTTTTCTCCTATTCATTTCTTCCAGTTAGTAGGCAGTAGCACTTGACAACCACCTTGTAGTCGATGTGACATGCCATTCATATCTCCACCACTTGAATTAGTCATATGTCTCCTCGCCCATTTGCCAAGAGCACATGTTGGAAGACCGATTTCTGATCAAAAGGTACTTTATTCATTTTGCAATCAAGTGCTTATGCTTGTTTGTGTTTGGGCATTTTGACATGGATTATGGGGTAACTTGGAAGGAAGAAGGGTCTTGGCCGTCATCTTCTTCCCTCACTTTAAATGGGGGGCTTAATTTTTGAATCCTAGTCTAGTGGGACCTCCCATAATGGCCCAATGGTTATAGGAGGGGCACTACTTGGGAAGCCAAAATTGAGATAACATAGCCCCATCTCTCCCTATTCCATACCACTTTCCATCTTACATTATGAGCCTCTATTCCACCTCCTTTCTTCGCGTTCAATTGACCGTTGGTTCTTTGGGATTTGGCATCCACACATCCTCATATTTGGGTAGGGCCTGGAAATGCCCCAGGGAGGTTGATGCAACTAAAAGAAACAGAAAGAGCATATGACGGCCATAAGAAAAACAAATGAAAAATCAAAATGCAAAAGATGACCAAGACTTACAAATTAGCATGGGGCAAAGGCCAAGCATGAGCTCTACCTCGCTCATATGGCCATCATCTGGTTCCTGGGCCAATGAACCCTTGCATGTCCCAGTGCCTAATGGGCGATGAACTGCCCATCTTAAAGCATATGATAACTGCCATACATCATAGAGAGCAAGCCCACATTCCTTGAGCTACAAGCAATGATACGAAGGAGAATCAAGAAAAATTAAAAAGCATTTAGAGGGGTGGAAAAGCAAAGGCTGAGGTAACTCATGCATCCATGATTGCTCCCTCCTCACATCTATACACCCAGGATTAAGTATTCCATCATAGCCAATCCCTTTGACCAAGACATTTGGACATGAAATCTTCTCCCCTCCATTCCATCATTCACATGGCAACTATTGATTGAAAGGTGGACCAAGGACATGTCACTTCCCTTTGGGGGTTGGGAACACCTAATAGGATAGTTTATTAACCACTTCTACTTAGGAAGTTAACACTATTACATGACTAAGCCCTAATTTTGCTCATTTCTTTCAAGCATGGTTCACCTAGATGAAATAATGATTAACATACCTGATGGTGAAGTTACAACACTGGATATGATGTGTAGTTGGAAGGTGGTTTCATCTATAGGTTTGGGCAACTTAATTGGGGTCCAGTTCCTCTAGAGGGACATATTGACACCCACAGTTTATGCGTTGAGAGCCATGGGACTCTCAACAGTTCCATGGGCACCTTAAGAACCTGCAACATTCCTGCATTGTGCTTTATTATTCATGAGATGATGCACTTAGACCAACATGCCCCAGTCGGCTTAACAATGATCACATGGTTTGGCAGTTGATGCAGGGTCCTGATGAGGTTTGTCCCATGCCTTGAGACATGGGATGGCTAGCACCATTTTCAGTGCCCTCAACGTTGGATCAAAATCAGGCTTATTCACCACTTGGAGACCCATGAGACCTAGTTTTGTGCCCCAAACCCACATTTGGGGTCTACAAGATGATTTTCAAAAAGATCTAGGGGCCATCCCCTAGATTATGATTTTAGAGCCCCTATACACTTATCATGGCTCTTGAGGACCTTAATGCTTGCCCTAAGTAAGCCTACGCTAGCACGATGTCATTATTTCGATTTGCATTTATGGAGATAAATCGAATTTCATAAAGGCTACTAGGTCGGCTTGTGACCTAGGCTTACATTGCACATTATTTTATGATTATTTAGGGGCTCATAGGCTAAAAAGCATTTCAACCTCCTCATATAAGTAGAGGAGAGTCTCATTTGAATCAAATCATCATCACTTCTTGGAATTTCAGCCTCCTTAGAGGAACTCACACTTGCTCTTTTAGGGATGTTTGGATATCTTTGGATGCATTTTGATGTTGGAGCTGATTTTGGATGTTCTTTGGAGCTATTCATTGGTCTAATGGATGGAAATCTTACATGTTATCTTGTTAGTGTCCTTTATTGTTGAATATCAATTTCTTGAATGTTTAATATATGGAATTATTGTTCCAGGTTATGCTATATTGTGCCCTAATTTATTGAATATAAATTTTGAATTGCTATCTAGATGAATATTGGATGCATTACTCAAACATAACATGTAATGTATTTTCCTAGTGGTGAACTTATAGTAGCTCTCCCATAAAATTCCATTTGTCCATTGAGTGGGTAAATTCTTGAAATTTGGTTGCTAGGGCATCAAATTTTGGCCTCAGGAACAAATTTAGCTAATATTTATCATCCTAGACTCCATATTCCCAAGGGGCAAGGCACTGATCCAACTTGTTGGTGACCATTCTTAAACTTTCTCCAATATTTTGTCTCTCCCAAATCCCGCCATTTCAAGGCTCTTAGGAACCTAAGGCTTGGTGTGAATCCCTACGCAAGAGGATTTTTGGTGGTTGGAGAGCCTAAACATCAAGAGGATAGCATTTTCCACAAAATCTATCATTTTGGTGGGCATCCATTTCAATTTCATCCAAAGGAAGATGCTTCTGGAGAATCAGATGCAGTTGTTCCAGATGCAAAAGGGAGAAGAAATCGATCCCTTCCTCTTTAGACTTCAGACAATCCGGGACCAACTGATTGCTATGGGGTCAAATTTGGATGAAGGGCTCATGGTGAGGACTGCCCTGAATGCAGTCACTGATGAATGGGAAACGTTTGTCCAAAGCATCTTGGGCAAAGCAACGTTACCATCTTGGGTGGACATGTGGGCAATCCTCCGTCAGTAGGAAATCAGGAGAATAAATAAGAAGCAAAGCAGCGGCAGTTGAGTCAAAGTAAAGAAATAGGAGGAGGAGGATGCAACCCTTGCATCTAAGGGACAGAGGCAACAAGGGAAGAAGAAGAATGACCTATAAGGGACAGAGGCAGCAAGGGAAGAAGAAGAATGACCTATCAAAGGTCCGGTGCTTTAAATGTGACGAACTTGGACACTTCGCCAACTCTTGTCCTAAGAGGAAGGACAAGGAAGCTTCTGATTCCAAGTCAGCAGCAGTGAAAGGGGATGATGGCAGTGACGATGACATAGCCATGAGTGCTCATGAACCAAGGAAGTGGGGCGATATTGATCTGTAGAGCAGCTACAGATGGTGGCGGGATGCTTGAGGTGACCAAACTCTTGGATCACATACGAGCTACGGGAGCCTTAAGACAGTAGCAGGATGACTGGAGCAGTGGGTGTAGAAGATCACAGTGAAGCAGAGGCAGAGTTGGGACACTGAAGTCTGGGGCAGCACAGAGAAGAGGCAGGAACAACATGGAAGCAATAGCGCAGAGGCTGATGGGATTTCAACAACGTAGAGGCAGTGCTTACGTAATGCAATGCAACAGACAACAGAGCTTTAGAGAGACAGCGTAAAGCAACAGTAGAGGGTGCTTCAGTGATGAGTTGCAGCCCGACTGACTTGTCTGTCAGTATTTGGGCGATGGTCCTTTAGTTGCTTACTTTTCAGCAAGTGAGTTGCAGTGCAATAGTTAGTAGTTGCAGTGCAATAGTTAGTAGTGGCAGTGCTATGGGCAGCATGATGCAGCGAATTGAGAGGGAGCTGCAGTACAAATGTGGCAGTGTCAGTGGCAGCGACATGGGCAACAATACAGTGGCAGCAACGTAATGGATCAAGGGCAACAGGCCAAGCATCAACAGTGTAGAGACTGATGTCGAGATTAAGTGATGCTTCAGTGTGGAGGTATTGCTAGAGCACACTCCTCGCTAAGAGGGAGTGTTGAGATTTTGAGGTAGCATCAGGTGTGCTCTAGCTCCGAAACTTTGTGGAGGGGCTAAGACACATGAGATCTTCAAGACCCATAAAGCGTTTGGAGAAATTTCATCCGGTGTAATAGTTATTCAAATAATTAAATTTTTTAATGGGGACCCTAAGTCTAACTTAGGGAAATTGAAAAATTAAAGTGAATTAAATTACACATGTGATGAAATGTTCTAAGTGACGAGGATCAAGCTTTATTTTAATCTCAGTCGTTGATAAGAGATTAGATCACGACCGTTGGTTTCCCAATGAGAAAAGTATAAAGGAAGGGCTTGGGGTTAGTTGGAGAACACACACACATTGCAAAGCACTGAAGCTAAGTCTAATTTCTGGGGCAGGGTTTGTTGAGGAATTCGAAGTGAGTTTGCAGTGCAGTGAGGGGCAGAGATCGACAAGGGATGATCTGATCCGAGGCCAAGAATACAGCAGCAGAGAGGCAACATCGTACTAGGGCAGTGTAGAGGCCAGCAGGAAGGACGCAGTCCAACCAAATTGACGCAGAGGCCACGCAAATCCATCTGGGTGATGCAGAGGTAGCGCAGAGCCTTCTAGAGTGACGCAGGAGCAGCCTGTGCTGCGCAGAGGCTGTGTTGGGCCAAAGGACTGATGCAGAGGCTGAAGAACACTGCGCTGAGGGTTTCCAGTGGGCCAGAAAGGGTTCGAATTTGTAATTCCCCGCAGAGGGTTGGATCAACCATATTTTCTGTCTCCGAGTTATAAGGTACAACTGCCATGTAATTTCTTTGTAGGGAAAACAGTTTCTGGTGCCTAGAATGTTGTATTCAAATTCTGCATAATAATAAAATCCTTTAGAGTTGCTGCATCGGTTTTCCCGCATTGGGTTTTTCTGGGGACATTTGTCCGAAAAATCTGTGTATTTTTGTCACATGTGCGTACTGTTCAATAAATGATGTGTAGATGTGTAGACTGTAGTTTGGATTTGCTTTAATGTTTTTCTGAATTCTTTAGCTAAATAACCTATCAAATTTATCAAACAAGTAGGCGAAGTAGATCAAGACACTGCAGTAGGGTTTCTGTTTTAAAACTTTCACAAGTGCTCCATTCTCCTGTGCCATAGCTCATTCAAGTCCTTCTCATTAGTGCTGCCTATTAGTGCCATTGGGGATTCGAGCTGTAACTTGTAGAGTTTATTGCTCCCGACTCCGATTTGTGCTTTCTTCTTCCAACTTGGGTGTTTGATGTATACTCTATTGCCAATGAAGTAGACGTCATAACCTTTATTTTGAAGTTGAGACACCGAGAGTAAGTGCATCCCTAAACTAGGCACATGCAGTACATTACTAGCCCGAAGCTTATTACCAGCTTCCGTTTGAAATACTATGGTGCCTCTTCTAATAAGGGTACATTTTGCCTTATTACCCATGGTTATTTTAAAGTTCATCTGCTCTTCTTGGTAGTTTGAGAAACATTCTTCCACTCTCGTCATGTGAGCAGAAGCCCCACTGTCATTGTACCAGATCTCAGGAGAAGCAGAGCTTGACACACAAGCAAATTCTTCTTCCAATTTGGATGCCAAAACAGAAACATCGTGATCCATCTGTTCTTCCATGCTTCCCTTCTTATCTAGAGAATTGCGTTAACCCTTCCTAGCTGCTGCAACGTCTGTTTTACATTCAATCGTCGGTTCTCTGCTCCTGTTACTGATCTCTGGCTCTGATACCATGTGAAAATTTCAATCCAGAAAATCTTTCTGCAGTGATAGATTTATTTCTCCTACTTATTATTTCGATAAGTTATTTACAGAATTCTTCCAGTAATTTCGAAATGAATACTACTGTAGAATTCACTTATGTATATGTAGAGAAAGGAACAACAAGAAATATAAGCATAAGAAACAATCACATGTACACACTTATTTTTGGACAATTGTCCCCGGAAAAACCTAATGCGGGAAAATCGGTGCAGTAGATGAGGGTTTATATTATTATTCTTCAACAATGAATTCTTTACAAGAAACAAACTGGCAGATTTCTTTAGAAAACACGTGAGATAGATTCTCCGGTTCCTTCTGGAGAATTCCTGACACCTGAAAGACCCACTATCTCCCTCTGCGTCACTCTGCGTGCTTCTCTGCACAGTCCCTGTGCTGGACTGCATCACTCTGCGTGGGCACTATGTGGGCACACTGTGCTGCCTTCGGTGGCCCTATGCATCCCTCTCTCTTCCTTCTCTTCACTTTTGACACCCTCTCCTTCTTCTGCCTCTGTAACTCTCCCTCATAAATCGAATTCTATTCCTTCAGAATCGACTTCCTTCCGTTTACTGAGTGTATGTCCGGCTTGCTTTCCAAATGACCCTCAAGCCTTCTTTTATAATCTTCTTATTGACGAATCAACGACCCATATTAGAACTCTAATCAATGGCCAAGATTAAAACTTGACTTGATCTTCGTTCTCTAGAAGATTCACACTCTGTTTTATTAATACCCATTAATTATTTAATTTCCCTAAGTTTAGACTTAGGGTCTACATTTAAATTATTAATTATTTTAATAAAACACAAAACGAGTGGAATTTCCACAAGCGGTTTTTGGGTTCTTTGGAATACTGATGTCCAAGCTTCCTTACAAATTTTGAGACTTGGAACACTTTCTGATGCTACAAAAATCAACATTTAGGATGGGCACTACTTGGAAAACCTCGATTTTGGTGGCATGGTCCTGTTTTCTCGTTCCACTTTTTTCACTCCCCTCCACAAATTACATGCCCTATTTTATGATCTTCCCTCTTTGGGTCCACAAGGCTCTGGTACTTTGCCTCCCCTTGTCCTCATATCTTGTTTGGGCTTGGAAATGTTGCCCTAGAGGTTGATGCAACTAATAAAGATTAAAAGCATATCATGGCCTCATACAAAAGAAAATAATATCACAAAATGCAAAAGATGGTCGGGACATTATGTCAACATGTGGGAGAAAGCCAAACATGAGATCTACCCCTTCATTATGGCAATTACCCTGGTTTTTAGGGCCCCTATGAATGCCTCCACATCATTAAGGAACCTGTTGTAACTTATTTTCATCATGTCATATTATCCATTTTATTTTTATGTTGAAAAAATACAAAATTTTTTTATACAAAAGCATTAAAAAAAAGGAAATGCAAAAAGAAAAGAAAAAAGAAAAATATAAAAAAATAGAAAAGGATAAAGGGATTTAAAAAAATATATATATGAAAAAAAAATCAAACTCCCAAGCATTAGACGTGCCTGTTTAAATGCTGTCGCAAAATTAGATTAATTAGCTTGATCCTTTAGCCTTAATTAGATTAAGGATTAGAGTAATTGTGTTTATTGTAATAAGACTTGTCAATATGATTGATTTGATCAATTGTCGTTATTCATAACCAATGCGCTTCATCCAATGGATGAGATCACCTACGCCTTGATTAATGGTGGGGGATGCATTTCGGATCCCCCCTGCACTTCCGACGTTTAACTGATGGGGGGTCTGAAAAGCAATCCAAATAAATACCGCTGAGGGGTACGTGTCAACATTGCTGCATTTCGCCCCCCCCCCCCCCCCCCCCCAAAACCACTTACTACCTACCCCCCTGAAAACCACCTTTCGCCTCCGCTCTGCCTCCGTCACCATCATACCATATCTCGCCACACGTCCTCCTCTCATTCGCTCCCTTTATTACCATTATTCATTAATGATCAATTAACTGTTAAACTCCCGCCAACGTCTGATTGCATTTATTAGACGTCCCCAAAACGATAATTTCCCTCAATTCAATTATAAATCACTCTGCCATATCTCAAAATTTCTTTCCTTTCACCCTCTTGCAGCAACACACTGATTCAAATTTCAATAAGCTTTCGCCGGTCAACATATTAACAAACGAGGAAATTCCTGGTAATTCTAGATACTCTTCCTCATTTTAACATGTTTTCTTCTAAAAGTCCAAAATCGTAGTTGATAGTCCAGTATTGCCCCCTGTCATAAATTTAGATGAATTGCCTTTAGTGGACAAGCAATACAAAATCTGTGAAACCCAGTGTGAATTCGATCTTTATGAACTTCTCAACTAAGCAAAAAAGAAATTCCTTGACAACAACGATGAATTGAATGTGTGGGAATCCTTTCTGCCTTAATTCACCTTCCCTCAAACCCACTTCTTTCTAGAGTTTGTCACCTGGTGCAATTACAAATACCTCCCAAGTTAGAGAGCTGTAATTTCCCACAACAATGAAATTTTATTTACTGTCACCCCTGAATCAATCTGCAAAATCCTACAAATCAATCCTACAGTCCCATTGCACCCCTTTTCTGTAAATTCTTTCATGGAATTCTATCAGAAACTTACCTTCTCCCAAAGAAGCAAAATCTTCGAGACATTCATGCCTAAAAGTTTTGAAATACCAAGAACCAATCCACCCTACTCCTCATCTATATTCCCAGAGATGTCAAGACAAATTATCTCTATGGTTTCATGTTTACTAGGTTATCCAAGTGACCAGTGAGTTGATGAAGTAATTGTAGGTTTCCTATCAGTATTTTCAGCATGAGAAAAGCCATCCCATATTTTCAATTACGTGAGTTTCTAGCAGATTCTATGCAAGATCAATTCCTAATGTTTTCTACTGAAAGTTCTTTCAAACATTAGTCAGTACTAGTATACTTTCTCCTATTTTCCCAGGCATAAAGATTTAAGTTTCCATTGCAGAAATTAGATGAACAAGGAAATCCCCAGTCTGTGATACATTGGACTTCCTTGGTGAGGAAAAATACAAAAGAATTTTCATTTTCAGAATATGTAGATCAATTTCTGCACATGACCTTATGTCTTATGAGTAGTGATGTCATTCCTAGGATCTCACCTGAGATCAAAAGAACTTTTCATCACAGTGATCAGACAAATATAGGAGGCTGGTATCTTTACTTGAACTATTCGGAAATAAGGATCTATGAATGTGAGATACCTCCTTACAAATTGCCTAAATTTGTACCAATTAGGATTTTTGCATAGAGTACACAAGGCAAAAATTGAATATGGATTATTTACACTTTGTTTCTAATAAGAAATCTCAATTCAAGTTGAAAGCACAAATTGGCCCATTCATCATCAACACTAGAGCAATTGAGAAAGACGCAGATTCCTTATTGAAGCAATGAAGTTCAAATTGAGCTTCATCCGGTCTTATGATCCTTTAGGGATAATTTCTAAACTCAGAGTTGAACAAAAGTCACCTCCATATCCACACACACCAAGGTCAGAAATAGAACAAGATGCCAATCAAGAGGAATGGCAAGAGAATACTTTACAACAAACATAAGAGCATGTTGTTATTCTAACAAAAACACAAACTCTAGCTCCATAGGAGAAGGAAACAAAGAGACCAAGGGAAACTTCTTCTCCTTTGGTATCAGAGATTAAGGAGACAAATTTTACAGTAATCGAGAGGAGGAAGAAAAACAACACTAAAGATGAACCTTTTCAGGAAGAAAGTTCAGAGGAGCAGACAACTATGGTACTAACATGATTGCATACAACAACATTCCCAAGAATGGAAGAAACTATTACAGATTCTCCAAAATCATCTGTTTCTCAGGATGCAATCCAACCCAATATTTTTGCCAGATATAAAGAAATCAAAAGGAAAAATGAAGCACTCAAAGCCACTACCTATACTGAATTCTGGAAGCAGACTTCTTCAACACAACACAAACTTCTTTCTGCACTAGATACAGAAAAAAATCAATTTCAGATAGCCTTTTTGGAACCCAAATTTCCAGCTCCCAAGACTACAAAAGATTACAAAAGTTCTATTTTTTCATTTGATACAAAACAAATACATTCGATTGATCAAATTGATTTACATAAGCAAGCTGGAGAAATGATTTACTCCACCTTAACCAGTTCGTTAATGGCAGTGTCAAAACTACAAGGTTCACTCAACAATATTCATTCAGAATTAAAAATGGAAAAGATGCCCTCATTGGCCAAAGATACCAGGATCAAGACATTAGAAGATCTAATAATTAAATTAGGATATGATCCTAATAATGTCAAAGCAGCAGAGGAAATGGTAAAGAACAAAAATGATGACATCCAGGAACTAAGGAAGCAACTGGAGCTTCCCACTACAGAGCATCCACAAGCAAAATAAGTCGGACAATTGGAGGTAGAAAAAGAGAACATGTTCAAAATCATAATTGAACATAATCTTCAGATACAGAAGATGGCGACAGAGACAGAAACATTGCTAAAGGAGAAAGAACAACAACTTAGTGTCTCAGCAGCTATTCCTATAGCAACTACATTTATTGCAGGTACATCAACAACAGGGACTTCAACAGGAGCTACTGTCGATACAACAACAAATTTGTCAAAGGCCATGGGAGATTTATCATTAAAAGATCAAGAAATTGAAAAGCTAAAGGCTCAACTCTAAAACCTCCAAGAATAGAAAATTAAAATTGATAATGCATATGTAGCAGAGCTGCAAAAAAGCCATAAATTGAATCAGATGATAGCAAGTTATGAAAATGAATCAGTAATGGCCCAAACCATTGCTCAAGCGAAAGAAAACATTTGGCTTAATATAAATGAAACTATGACTGAACTGTGGCCTTCTATAGAGATTATTTTTGAACAGGATGAATTATTGCAGAAAGCGAAAGAAGCAGTGACCGAAGTGAAGGAAGAATTGGATAATAAACTAGGAGAGGGAACTAGATTAATCAGAATAATAAACTCTAAAACAAAAGAAGAACTAGAAGAGCATGCTATTCAAGATAGAATAGAGACCATCTTAGAAGTCAAGAAAGTCTTTACTAAAAGGAACTTAATGGTGCAGTTAGAAAACAAATGTCATAATATGGAAGCTTAGGCTAAGAAATTTCACAAAAAGTTTAATGTGTTATATCGGAAAGGACTTCCAGGTCTTCAAGGTTTAGGTGATAAACTTATTCCTCTGGAAGAATATCAAAGCATGTTGCATGACATAGCCATTGACAAAGACAAATTTTCTAATATCAAGGGATCTATCACTGGGAAGGCTTTTATGGAAGGTTTGAATTATGATCTGTTAATTCAACACCATATTAAATATTTATTCGTAGTCAAACCAACTTTTGAAAAATACACTGAAGTTGATGAAGCCTATAGGAAGTTGATAAAATTTACCCTTCCTGATGAAGATAGATGGGATTAAAGGTATTTCAGCAACAACAGGAGCTTATCGAATGAAAAGACAACAGGTATTTCAGCAACAACATGCAGATTTATAGCAAAAAGGGAACAAAATTCCAGGAACAACAAATAGCTCAACAATTTTTCAACTCCATTCATCAGCTGTTTTCCTTGAATTATGTACCAAATGTCAAATTAGTTTTTATTTTCGTATTCTGTAGTCCTATTTTTGTAAAATATCCAAATCAATTAAATTGGATATTTTGTAATAAATTCTGTAATTAAGTCTAGATATTTTGGCAAAAGGTTCTATAAGTATGATGTAATATGAAAAATACAGGGTTGAACCATTGTGATAAATTCTTGAGCAACAGTGTAATATCGGAAAGTTTTTCTGACAATAATATAAGGATTTTGGACTCATTTTGAAGCAGCTTGTGTTTTCCTGTAAGTCTTTCCAAGTGTCTTATGTTCCATTTTTATTTATTTTTGCACATATTTGAAGATAAATAGGAAAACTAGGTAAGATTAGATTAAATATTAATCTGTCTGAAATCCCCTTTCAAAGTTATAATCAATTGCAGAGATGACTTAACTGAAACTATTTGTTTTGGTTAATTCCTCTCCATAAATTAATTGTTGCTTCCTACTGTCTTTACATATGTTCTGTTGTGCTTTAAAAAGATTTTACACGCATCAACTATATATGCTTAATTAAATCTTCTATCTGAATATTTAATGAAACATATATATCATCTTCAATTCAACCTTTCAACACAATTTAAAAGCAACTGGCAACAACAATAACAAAAAGACTTCGATCTTCCAAACTAGGGCATGTTGATTTTCTGTGACCTTGGGTCTAGGTTAAGAGTCTTAAATCACTGATGCTACCAAACCAAGAATCTCAACCATGAACTACTTTGTACAACGGAAAATATAAAGCAGTAAATCACATATACACAAATATACACTACTTTTTAACTTTTCAACCCAACTTCGTTATATTAACAACATATAATACAACAGTCTAGGGCTCCCGTACCAGGGATAATGGCCCTCATACATCCACTAGTACAAGACAAGATACTTTGACAATCTGGCTGTAGCATCTAACAACTCCTCTCAGTCGTATCATGTACCTGCTTTGTCCTTCGGCTCTCGATCTGCAACTCTTGCCTCTATCAATGCTCCAAGTCCATCTAGCCATTGAATCTTGGCTATCCAATTTGCTCTCTAGTTGTCCTTTCGCCCATCAAGGGCACAACACCGAGACTCCTGTCGAGTTGTTCATAGCTCCTCTTGTGAACAACTCTCAATCCGCCCACTGTTGCTTCTCAACTACGCAGGGACTTCAACCCACAATGGTCTTCCCGCGTTGCAACGATGAAGACCAACATAGGGCACGAACGATTGCCACCTTTCACTGCAAGATGTCCATCTCCAACAGTGGACACGGGCTAGGAGGACTGCTCATGATTTGCTGCAGAAGTCCTTCTCCACACGCAAGTCTCGGGCTACACAATTTTGCTCCTGGTTGATCAGACCCTTGAGCTCCAACAACTGCCAGGCTAGCAGTCACCTTTGTCCATCAAGGTGTTGCACTTCGACTCCTACATGGTGTGCAAATTTCTAAAACGAAATTCTACTGCAGTATCTGATATTACTTCTCCTACTTATAGCAAGTTATTTACATGAATTACTTCAGTAAATATTGAAATAAATACAACTGCAGTTATCACAAATAAGATGCTGAGAAAAACATAAAGTAATACAAGCACATCAATGACATAGTTATTTTTGGACAATTGCCCTCGGAAAAACCAAATGTGAGAAAACCGGTGCAACAGATGAGGGTTTTATTTATTCTTCAACAAAAATCTATTGTATAGAAAATGACCAGCAGAACAGAAAGAAAATGCTATGAGGAATTTACAACTGACTTCCTCACTTGTTTCCTATTGATTTTTGGGTAGCATCGGATGTGCTCCGTTAAAATTTGGTTATCGAAGGACTGGTGGTTCCCTAAGGCTTTGATCTTTGGCCTAGGGAAAAGTGTCCAAAAGAACTTAATTTTTCTCCTAAAGTGACTTTATAAAGTTATAAAATCAAATCTAATTTAAAAGGCACTAAGTGATAAAGTTACTAAGTCTAATTTTAAAGTGACTTTAATAAAGTCAATGTGAAATTAGAAAGTGAAAAGTGACTTTGGAAATAAATGACTAAGAGGGTCTTTATTAAAGTGGGGTGAATTAAAAAATAGAAAGTGAGACTTAAATGAGCATTTAATCTCAGCCCTAGATCTAAAGCTATCTCAGCCATTGGATTTAGGGATTCCCCAAAAATCACTTAGGGTTAGGTTAAAAAAGGAAAATGAGGGAAAAGGTCATTAATTCTTTCATGAGCATATTGAGAGAGGAGAGAAAGCTGAAGAGAAATTTCTGAGTGGAGGGAGAGTAGCAAAAGACACACAGCAAATCTGTACAGCAGGAGGGCACACTTCCCAGGGCAGAAAATCCGTACAGCAACATTTATTGGCATGGTTAGCGAGGTAGAAAATTCGTACAACAATTTGCACGCATTTCGAGGATAGGACAACGTTGTTTTCGAGGAGCAGAATCAACAGTTAAGGGCACGCTTTTTGAGGCAGATTTTATGGGCACGTAAATCGAGGAAGGGACTGCTTTCTTGTCTGTACAGTTCCATACAAACAGTTTTTGGCACATTTTTCGAGGCAACAAGTACATCATTTATTGCTGTAATTTTTTTTGTAATTTTTTGTTTGCTGTTTGGCACGATTTTCAAGGTGGAAGGTGGCACGAAAATCGAGATAAGTGGCTTTTATTGTTTGCTGTAATTTTCACTGTGTATTGCTGTTCACTGTAAAAACATTTATTAGAAATAAGAAGAAGCTTTCGAACTGTTTTTCCCCAAGAGTTGTAGGGGGTTTTTCTAGGGTCATATTGACCAAAAATCAACGTGTCAAAATTCTGTATGTCTGATTTATTTTTTTGAGTTTTTATTTCTACATTTCAGCACTGTGAAATTTCCAAAATTTGTGTTTTCAGAAAATATTTATTTTTCCAGCTTGTATATGGCTATGGGAATGGGCATTTAACTTTATGGGAGAAATAAGGAGAAACTGAAAACCGGGGTTGGACTTAAAATTTCTACATGGTATCAGAGGTATTTTGCTGAAAAGTGCAGTTTGGGACAACATGAAGAAAAATTACAGCAAACTGTTTTTTTACACAGAAAACAGTACCTTTACTACAACAGTGTTATTTTCAGTTTATTAGGATAGCAAGCATGTCTTTGGGCTTGAGGTTGGAGGATAGGTTGGATGGCCATAGTAACTACAGTGTATGGAAGGAGAGAATGCAGAGCATCTTTGAGGAGGCAGAAGTCTGGGATATCATGGTGCATACTGCACAAAACCCTGTTAATGTGCCTATTGATGCTTCAGTTGGCAGCATTTAATAAGAAGAATAACAAGGGTAAGAGACTGATTCTGGATGGAATCAAAGACCATTGCATTCCTCATGTGAGAGGAAAGAGATATGCTCATGAGATGTGGACAACATTGACCAATCTCTATCAGAGTACCAATGAGAATAGGAAAATGGTACTAAGGGAGAAGCTGAAGGCCATTGAGATGGGTAAGACTGATAGTGCAGCTAGATATCTCACAAAGATTACTAATGTGAGAGATGCATTGGCAGCAGTTGGAGAGGTCATTCCACCCACTGAGTTGGTGCGGATTGCAGTGAATGGCCTTCCCAGATCATGGCTGAACTTTGCTGATGGGGTTTGTGCACGTGAAACCCTTCCCTCTTGGAAGAGGTTATGGGATGATTGCATACAGATAGAAATCAGAAAGAGACAGCTTGGGGCAGCCAAACCAGTTGAGCAGGATGAGGATGTAGCACTGTTGGCAGGAGGCAAGAAAGGCGAGGGAAAGAAGCAAGCTTCCACAAGTAGTGGTGGGGGTAAAGGCAGAGGTAAAGGTAAACAGGGGAACACGCAGAAGAACTATTCCAAGGTGAAGTGTTGGAATTGTCAGAAGATGGGACACTATGCAGTTGTGTGTCTGGAGAAGAAGAAGAAGGGGAAGAACTAGAGCATGGCAGTATCAGTAGAGATAGAGGACTTTACGGATAGCTTTGACCGGAAGTTTGGGTTCATTGCTTGTGAGTTCACTAGTGCAAGATCACCTGCCATGGAGGTTGAGAGGGAGTGTGCATTTCCCTCCACTAGCGGAGCATCTTCAAGTATCTGGTATGTTGACAATGGGGCTTCACGTCATATGACAGGAGTCCGTGGGTACTTCTCAGAGCTTTCAGAGAGTGGCACTGATATAGAGGTAGTACTTGGAGATGACAGCGTTGTTAGAACAGTCGGTGTGGGGACATTGACATTTGATAGGGAACCCAAACCTCCCTTGAAAGTGTCAGATGTTTTATATGTGCCAAGGATGAGGAAGAACCTCGTGTCCGTCTCAGCATTGGAGGACAGAGGATATGAGATATTGTTCAGGAGAGGACAGGTGCTGATATATTCTAGGGGCGCTCTAGCTGAGTTAGCTAGAGTGATTGGTGTATGCCATGCAAAGGTGTACAAGTTTGCATTTCAGCCCCTTTTAGCATTGAGCAGTAGTACCGACAACAGAGCTAGCAGTTCAAAGCTGTGCGAGATTTGGCACCGCAGGATGGGGCACATGTATCATGGAGCCTTAAGGACATTGCGGGAGATCACTATAGGTGTGCCAGATTTAAGTATTGATCACTTTGATACATGCAGAGGATGTGCTATGGGCAAGTTTGCCAAATCCCCTTTTCCCAGTAGTGACAACAGATCGGCTGGGATACTTGATTTGATTCATTCCAATGTGAGCGGTCAAATGTCTCATGTTTCCTTGAGTGGATATGAGTATTATGTTTTATTCATTGATGATCACTCTAGGAGGACCTAGATTTATTTCTTGAAGACCAAGAGTGAGGTCTTCAAGTGGTTTCAGGAGTTCAGAGCTCTTGTGGAGACTCAAGTAGGTCGGAAGATCAAGTCCTTGAGGTCGGACCATGGTTGCTTTGGAGCAGGAGCGGGAGCACCATTTTCAAAAGCTCTCGGTCCAGAGCGTTTCGGGGAGCGTTTATATATATATATATATATATATATATATTTTGATGCATATATGTCAACAAAAGCATGTAGAATGATCAATTAGACATAAAAAAACATAAAAACATAGATTGAATCATATAACATCAATCATCTAGAAGTTATAATCTTCATCAACTACGCCCACAAGTTGGAAGCATACAACATATTGACTCTTGAGTCTCGTGAATCATCAATCTGAAGGTTTCAAGCTTTCAAAATTCAATATATAACATTTATCATCATTGATTTCAAATTTCAATATCTAACATTTATCACCATTGATATATATCATAATTCATTTATCATCATTGATTCATTGATTTCAAAATTCAATATACATTTATCATCATTGATATATAACATTTATCATCATTGATTTATTGATTTCAAATTTCAATATATAACATTTATCATCATTGATTCATTGATTTCAAAATTCAATATATACAATTTATCATCATTGATATATAACATTTATCATCATTGATTCATTGATCACCATATAACTTTCATGAAGCATCATATTCATAATTCATAATGACTTGTAAACTTATAAATGCCAACTTCAAAGTTTCACCTTTCAAATTCAAACTTCAAACTTACATTGTCATTAAATATATGAAAGAGTCAAGTTTCAACTGTTCAACTGTCAACAGTTATAAAAAATAAAAACTACTAGAAAATAGAAAAGACTAGTAAACAACAAATCTATTTTATCTATTGGCTGGCCCCTTGCCACGCCCACGAGAAATGTCTAATTTGTGTGAGCCACGAGGAAATGGTGGTCTTCTAGTACTCTCAGGAGTACCACGTCCACGACCATGACTAGAAGGTGGATGCTGAATCTGCAAAGGAACAATAGTTGGATATTAAGAACTGGCACTGGCACTGACACCCGCACTGTTACTGGATGGTGGGACTGGTCCTGTGTGTGGCGGTGCTGCTGATGCTTCATCATCATCCCTAAAAAGTTTTGCTTCCAATTCTTCCATATGTACCGTGCCATCCTCCAAATTATCATCCTCTGGGTTGTTGTCCCAGACTCTGTATGATTGATCCTCATATGCCCGATCACAGTAATGGCTCAACAACCTTAAGTTGTAATGCACATAAACCAAGCTTTCAGCTCGGTTTTCATTCAGCCTGTTTCTTCTCACATTATGTATGAAGCTGTAGGTGCTCCAACACCTCTCTGCAGAAGAAGTATTCACAACCTGTGAGAGAAATTTTTTTGCCAACTTTGGCAAAAGTCCCATGCCGCCATATGCTTCCCACCATGTGAGAGCATAAAATCTGTCTTTGTCTTCCATTGCATGGAAAGAACCAAAATTAGTAGTGCAACTGAAGTATTTGCCTAATTCAAGGCGCAATCTAGCACACTCCTCCCTGTCGGGGACGAACTTGTCTAATGCCTTCATGTACCCCTCTTGTACCTCTAGATTTGTGTGAGGTTTGATCCTAACCCCACCTCCAAGTGCAGGTTGGCCCAACCAAGATGGAAAGTAGTATTTTGGCGTAAGGATATATGCCAAGGCATGTAGTGGAACATTGAATTTATTCCACCGTGCACACACACAATCATGAATCATTGCATACAAGTTGGGATCATTATCCTTAACAACATCTTTTATTTGGCCCAACATGCTGTCCATTTGCTCGTAAACCTCCCCAATCACTGGTTTATCTGTATCTGCAAACCGAATCATGTGATAAATAGGCTTGGTGAAATTCAAAATTTCCCTCACACGTGCCCAAAACAAAGGGTCAAGGGCGGTCTCCTCCACATGTTCAAAACCTTGCCTGTCAACTATTGTCGTTGTCCTGTCCTTTAATACCTGCTAGTGTGGGCTTGATACCATTGCAACCAATGACTCTCTTACCTTCAAAAGGCACCTGAAGGTGAGGTAATAGCTAGCAAATCTAGTCTTTGCTATCTTCAACAACTCCAATTTGGAGTGAGTATGGAAAAGCCCATGGGTAGTGCTATGATTTGTAATAAATTTTATCATTTTTTACCTCTCTTGTACAAATCACCAAGCCATTTGAATTGAGGTCGTTTGTTTCTAATGATATCATGCATCAAAAGGGTCATTGTGTGAACCAAACACCTAGACCAAAATATGTTGGGGTATTTATCCTCAATAATTGCTCCTGCTGCCTTACGGTTAGCAGCATTATCAGTGATGACTTGTATGACATTGTATGGCCCAGTCTTTTCAATTATTTCAAGTAATGGTTCTGCAATGTTAATGCCGGTTTTGAATTTGTCTGAATAATCATATGCTAACAGGAAGATTGCACCACTAACCGACACAGCCAAAACACTTATCAATGGCTTTCCTTTTACATTGGTCCATCCATCAGAGACAATGGACACCCCATGCTTATTCCACGAATTTGTCATTCTAGCCAAAGAATGGTTTATTTTAGCTTTTTCATGATCAAGACCCACGGTTCTGGCCTTGTCATACCCAGGGCTTTTGTATCCTTTGGGGGCATCATTAATGGCATAAACCATTTCATGCCAATAAGGTGAGCGAAGAACATTGAATGGCACCCCACATGCATATAGAAACCGGTAAACTTTTGAATGCACATCATTCCTACACACTTTGTCCAGGAAATCGGATATGGTTCTACGCCTTAATCTAGGTGTGCCGCTGCCTCCATAACCATTGGCATGGGTGGAAGTTGATGGACTTGTTTGTCCATGACGTGATGGGCCTGATGGTGTATAAGAATCAATGAAGCCCCTAGATCTTTTAGATCTCTGTAGGGCAGCCTCCTTTTCCTTTCTATATTTCTCTCTCTCTGTTGCTGGCACAATAACACAAATTTTGATTCCTAGATTTTTTTCTCCATCCCCTGGCATTTTCCCACAAAGGTGCCTTCTCGCATAGGTGTATGAACCATGGTATTGTTTATTGCAATGGGGGCAAAGAAATTTAGTGGTTCCACCACCTTTCCCTCCCAATGTTATCGGAACCGAACCGGTTATCGAACCGGAAAACCTTGTGGACCGGGAACCGGTCGGAACCGAAAAAAAACTGGAAAAAAAACCGGTTTACCAAAAACACATAAAATATTCATATTTTAAGAAAACCCAGATATATTCATGTACATCCATATTAATCCAAACCATTTAAACACAAATATGCAAAAAATTTCATTTATATAGGTGCAGATAGCCAAAATAGCACTTAATGCAAAACATCGCTGAACCAAAAATGTAACAAACATCAAGAAGCAGGCTCTAAAAGGCCTTTATAGTCCAAAATAACATGCTAGATCATAGTATTATACTATAGCCTACAATACTACAAGCTAAATATGATCAAATAATCAATCATCATCAGAATCACCATCCTCCTCATCCTCATCCTCATCCTCGTCATCCTCATCTGAAGAATGAGTAGCATGATCATCCAAGTCTGCAATGGAATTATGGCTTGATTCCCCTAGCCCTGAAGCTACTACTAGTGCTTCTGATGTATTTGCCTCTGCATCCTGTGGAGGTGGGTCCAAGTCCAACCAGGATAGGTCTTCATTGTCAAATACTGGTGCTTGACTCTCCACAACCCATTCTGATGTTGGATCAAAGTCATCCAAGACAATGTTGCTTGTTCCAGGGGTTTTATTTAGCAATTGATTGTGCCTCAACCTAAGGTTGTATTGAACAAAAACCATGTCATTCAACCGTTTTTGCTCCAAACGGTTCCTCTTCTTGGTGTGTATGCGCTCAAACACACTCCAATTCCGCTCACACCCTGAAGCACTACATGTCTGGCTCAAAATTCGAATTGCAAATTTTTGCAATTGAGGGCATTCACTACCAAATTGTTGCCACCAATAGGCTGCAAAAAGGGTAGAAGGAAAAAAAAGTATTAGAAAATGAATTTGAAACTTGAAACTTGAAACTTAGAGTCAACAATTTGCAAATTTTAAAAGTTCTTACCTGGGGGACTCTTTGCTCTATTTCTTATAGCCATAGAAATTCCAAAGGTACCAATACTCTCATTGAAATTCAGGAGCTTGTTATGAATTTGATCTTGAGTCTTGGAATCTGGGACCATGCGTTCAATGCATTTATACAATCCCCCTAAAACCTCCCCATCAGCCTCAAAATTTGTAGTGTAATGGTACCTTCAAAATTCAGAAAACAAAAACATATTCATCAAGTCAACAAAACTAAAAGCTAAAACTTATAACTTATAAGCAATGACTCAATGAGAATTGAAATCCAAAATTACATACCTTGGATTTAAGTAATAGCCGGTTGCATGTAAAGGTCTATGGAGTTGTTTGTTCCATCTTTCATCAATGATTCTCCATAGAGGAATGTACTTTTGTCTTTTATCCCCATATGCTGCCTTGATTTGTTCCTTGGCCTGATCCATTGCCTCATAAACAAAACCCATAGCAGATTTATCACTATCCACCATCTGCAAAACTCTGACAAAAGGCTCACTAAATAGCACAATCTCCTCTGCCTTTAACCAAAATCTTTTGTCATATACTTGGTCAACCATCTGTTTCCCTTCTGCCTTTTTGCTCCACTGAGATGAATTCCATTCATCAGATGAAAACATCTTCCTCAAGTTTGCTTTTTGTTGAACAAGGGATTGCAACGAAAGGAAGTTGGTTGCAAATCGTGTGATGGCTGATCGAACAAGCTCTCTACCCCTTGTGTGCTTTCTCATAAGGCTCAAAACCCATGAGTGTTTGTAGATGTACTTGGTTATGGATTTTGCATCTTCCACACACTTCTTCACCCACTCAATTTTCCCAATATCCTCAAGCATGAGGTCCAAACAATGGGTTGCACATGGAGACCACCAAATGTTGGGGTGTTTTTCCTCTAACATCTTTCTCGCTGCAACATAGTTAGAGGCATTATCTATTATAACTTGTACAACATTTTCAACCCCTACTTCCATAACTATTTCATCCAAAAGACGAAATAACAATTGTGCATCCTTCACCTGATCAGATGCATCAACTGATTTCAGAAACATAGTACCTTTTGGACAAGCAATTAAAAAATTTAGTATGGTGCGAGATCTACCATCAGTCCATCCATCAGACATAATAGTGCATCTAGTTTTGGTCCATGATTGCTTGAACTCTGTAAGGTACTTCTCTATTCTTTGGACCTCATTTTGTAAAAGTGGCCCCCTAATATCATGAAAGCTAGGGCCTTTGAAGCCTGGTCCACATGAAGCTATAGCATTAATCATGGGTTGATAATATGCAGAATTAGTAGCATTAAAAGGTATGTCTGCATCATGCCACCATCTAGCAATGCATTCATATGCAACTCCCTCCTCTATTTTCTTCCATTTAGCATCAAGGGTTGGTTGAGAACCAGGGGTGGTGCGGGGTACAAAGAAGGAGTCAATCCCTTTATGGGCTACTGTCCTCTTCAGGTTTAAACCACTTGAACTACCCTCTCTAGCTTTACCAGGAAAACTAGAGGAATCTTCAAAACTGGGCATATATTCCTCAAAATCAGGGTCACTAAACATAGCATTATCCTTTTTGCTTTTGGCTATGTCTTTTTTAAGTCTTTTGTTTCTCCCCTTCTCTTCATTGTAGGCTTCAATAAAACTTAGCATCTCTACTTTAAGGTCATTAGAAACATTTTCACAAGGTTTAACTTGCCCTCTCCAATGTGCTCGGTGTTCTTTGACTCTATGGATCCCCTCACCCTTAACTTTTTTTCCACAATAGTTGCAGACTTTATCCCTTGTTCATTTAAATGACAGTGAACCCAAGCTAGATCATTCTTGATTTTGGGGGCCATGAGGAAGAAATGCAAAATCTGCAAAGAAAACCCTATGGATTTTAGAATTTCATGACATATTTTTTGTTTTTTAGGAGAAAAATAAAAGAAGAGTAGAAACAATGAAATACCTGTTGAAGATCTGTAAATTTTGAAAAGAGAAGAAGCTCCAACCAATTTGAAAATAAACTCTTCAATCAGCTCCAAAATCTCTCCCAAAAATTTTCCAACGAAATCCCTCAAAATAACCTCGCAAATTACAACAATAGTTGAGAAAAAATAGAAGAAAATAACAGCTACAATTTTTATTCCAACAAAAAATTACAAATCTGAAATTCTAAATTCTGCATAAAACACTGGGGTTTTAAAATTTCAAGGGAAGAAAAGAATAGATTTCTGAAAAAAAATAGAACATTTATGGTTGAAAAAAATACTTTGAATTTCCCTCTTAGTTTTCCGAAGAAACTCAGTTCCAAATTCAGCGTTGGATCAGCCCCTACAAATCTGCATAAAAACACTGGGGTTTTTAATTTTTATGAGAAAACAATCGCTGATTTTTGTAGAAAAATTTAACAAAAAAAAGGGCAAAAATTTCCTTGATTTACCCTCTAAATTTTTTGGAGTAAATCAGCTCCAAAATCAGCTGCAAAATCACCTATGTAACAACCCCAACAAAATAAAAAAAATTCTTCCAACAGCTGCAAAAACCACTAAAGAAAACCCAAGGATCTCCGGGGAAAAAAAAAAAAACTTTGAAGTAGCTCAGAAATCTTTCAACCCAATAGCTCTCCAAGACTCCAATCAGCTCTTCAAATCTGAAAAAAACTCTCTAAGAACAACCCTACAAAAATTCTCCTCACCGAATTCAGCTCAAGAATTGCAAAATACTTGAATGAATAGTGTGAGTGAAATAGAGGGGGTGGGGCTCTTTAAATAACATTAAGGGGGAGGGTGGGGGGTGAGGGGTGCTAGGTTAGTTATAAAATATTAAAAAAAATTAAAATAAAAGAAAAATTGAAAAAAATCGATTTTTTTTTTGCTTTGGCTGTACGGCTGGGCCGAGCTGAACCGGTTGAACTGGTTAGCGGACCGGTTTGGTACCGAACCGGCTGGTTCCGTACAAAAACCAGCTGATTCGGTACCCAACCGATCTTTTCCAGTTCGGAGGGCCGGTTCAGACCGGTTTTGCCTCCAAACCGGTCGGACCGACCGGTTTTGCAGAACCGGTTCGGTTCTGATAACATTGTTCCCTCCTTCCTGCTTCTGAACATATTTCCACAAAGGTGTCTGAGTTTGGTCTTGTCTAGTTGGGGTATCTGTGGCCTCATGTTCTCCACTCCCCCCTTCCTCCTCAGCGTAATCCTCCTCCTCTTCAGGATTTTCATCAAATCCACCATAACCCACTTCTTCATCCTCCTCCTCTTCTCTAATGTGTCTCTTTCTTCTACTCTCCAACACCATTATTACAAAGAAAGGAACCAACATGAGGAAAATCCCTAGCCATATAGCCATGATGTTTCAAGTTTCAAGTTCTAGCATGCAAAACAAATGGATAAATGCCAAATGGGAATAGGAAATGCAACATAGGAAAAAAACAATTCAATTTTTAAGTTTTCAACACAATAAAATGCAACATTCAAGAAAAAAATCAAGTTTTCATTTTTGAACAACTTAAAAATTCATCCGAGAAAATACAAAACTAGATTAGAAGACCTACCTCTTTCTTGCTATCCTCCTGTTGCTCTCTTGCAGCTTGCTCTTTGCTCTCTCCCTTGCACTTCCGCAGCTCCACAGCTCCGCTCTCCAAACTCTCAAGCTCTCCTTCTTGCTCCTCTTGCTCTCTCACTCACTCAACTAAAAACAATAAACAAAAAGAGGGGAGGGGAGGGTGGGCTTTTATAAACCCAACCCTCCTCCCTCCCTCTCAAAAAAAAAAATGATTTTTTTTAATGAATTTTTTTCATGTCGGCGGGAGACGTTTTTTTTGCCGGGTAGAGTTCGGGAGCGAACGCTCCCCGACCACTTCCGGCGTTTAAAAAACGCTCCTGAAGCATTTTTTAAACGCTGGAAGCGCTGAGGGAGCGTTCGCTCCCTAGCGCTTCCGGAAATGCTCTCGATACACCCTTGGTGAGTTTGTTGAGTATTGTGCGGAGGCAGGCATTAGGAGGGAGTTCACAGTTCCTTACAACCCCCAACAGAATGGGGTTGTAGAGAGGAAGAACAGATCCATCGTTGGGGCTGCCAAAACCATGTTACATGATCAGGGGCTACCAATGTTTTTGTGGGCAGAGGCCTGCAACACTGCTATATGTTTGCAGAATAGGAGTTCGCATCGTGCCTTGGGGCATGTGACTCCGGAGGAGGCTTTTTCTGGGAAAAAGCCTGATGTTGGTCACTTCCGTATCTTTGGGTGTTTTGCATACTCCTACGTACCCAAGGAGAAGAAGACCAAGCTAGAGACCACTGCAAAGAAGGGTATCATGAAGAATAATGTTTGGGAGGTGGTGCCGAGGCCTGAGGGCAAATCCGTGGTTACTTCCAGATGGCTTTACAAGGTAAAGCATGTTGCAGATGGCAGCATTGAGAAATTCAAGGCAAGGTTTGTGGCTAGAGGGTTCTCCCAGGTAGAGGGAGTTGATTATGAGGAGACCTTCGCTCCCGTGGCTCCATATTCTTCGATTCGCTCCATCATATCGATAGCAGCAGAGATGGGTTGGAAGATCCACCAGATGGATGTGAAGACCACATTTCTCAATGGCTTCATACAGGAGGAGGTGTACATTGAGCAACCACAGGGCTTTGAGGTGCATGGGAAGGAGTCCCATGTATGCAGGCTGAAGAAGGTACTCTATGGTCTGAAGCAAGCTCCTAGAGCTTGGTACTCCAGGATTGATACGTACTTGCAAGAGATGGGTTTTACAAAGAGTGATGCAGATCTGAACCGATACTTTATTGTGATAGGTGAGGAGCCTCTCATTCTGGTGTTGTATGTGGATGACTTGGTCATTACGGGTGTAGAGAGACTCATAGAGAGCTGGAAGAGAGATTTTGCGTCGGAGTTTGAGATGAAGGACATTGGCTCGATGCATTACTTTTTGGGTTTGGAGGTGTGGCAGGAGGAGGGGCATTTCTTCCTGGGATAGGGAAAGTATATTGTGGACATCCTTAGCAAATTTCACATGGAGGATTGTAGACCCATGTCGACACTGATGATCACCAACTGGAAGAAGCTTCACGCTTCAGATTTCGAGTTGGTGGATACCACATTGCATAGACAGCTGATTGGTTCCTTGATGTGTTTGGTCAACACTAGACTAGATATATGTTTTGCAGTGAACACGATGAGCCAGTTCATGTGTGAGCCCAGGAGGGTGCACTGGGTTACTGCAAAACACATTTTGCGGTACTTGTAGGGGACAGTGGATTATGCTTTGGATTATAGGTAGGGGGATGGAGTGAGATTGGCAGGTTACACTGATTTTGATTGGGTAGGTTGTGCTTCTGATAGGAAGAGCACTTCAGAGTGCTGTTTTGGGTTGGGTTCGGCAGTGGTGTCATGGTTCAACCGAAAGCAGCAGTCAGTAGCATTGAGTTCAGCTGAAGCAGAGTACATGGCAGCTAGTCTAGCTAGTTGTGAGGCCATCTGGCTTCACAAGATGTTGTTTGGTTTATTTGGTCAACCGTTGAGACCTTCAGTGATATACTGTGATAATCAGAGTTGCATTAAACTCACAGAGAATCCAATATTTCATGACAGGTCAAAGCATATCGGGATCAAATATCATTTCATCAGAGACTATGTTCAGAAGGGAGCTGTGAAGCTTGAGTATATTCCCACTGATGAGCAGGTTGCAGATATTCTTACCAAAGCCTTACCACGGGGCAAGCATGTCTACTTCAGAGATAAGATGGGTGTGGTGAGGAACACCTTCCTCGATAAGAGGGAGTGTTGAAATTTGGTTACCGGAGGACAGGTGGTTCCCTAAGGCTTTGATCTTTGGCCTAGGGAAAAGTGTCCAAAAGAATTTAATTTTTCTCCTAAAGTGACTTTATAAAGTTATAAAGTCAAATCTAATTTAAAAGTGACTTTAAGTTTACTAAGTCTAATTTTAAAGTGACTTTTAGTAAAGTCAATGTGAAATTAAAAAGTGAAAAGTGACTTTGGAAATAAATGACTAAGAGGGTCTTTATTAAAGTGGGGTGAATTAAAAAATAGAAAGTGATTTAAATGAGCATTTGATCTCAGCCCTAGATCTAAAGCTATCTCAGCCATTGGATTTAGGGATTTCCCAAAAGTCACTTAGGGTTAGGTTAAAGGAGGAAAAGGAGGGAAAAGGTCATTAATTATTTCATGAGCAGATTGAGAGAGGAGGAGAGAGTTGAAGAGAAATTTTTGAGCAGAGGGAGAGTAGCAAAAGACACAGCAAATCCGTACAGAGGGAGGGCACACTTCCTAAGGCAGAAAATCTGTACATTAGCATTTATTGGCACGATTACCGAGACATAAAATCTATACAACAGTTTGCACGCATTTCGAGGAAAGGACGATGCTGTTTTCGAGGAGTAGAATCAACAGTTAAGGGCACGATTTTCAAGGCAGATTTTTTGGGCACGAAAATCAAGGAAGGGATTGTTGTCTTGTCCGTAGAGTTCCGTACAGGGAGTTTTTGGCATGTTTTTTGAGGCAACAAGTACAACATTTATTGCTGTAATTTTTCCTGTAATTTTTTGTTTACTGTTTGGTAGGATTTTCAAGGTGGAAGGTGGCACGAAAATCGAGATAAGTGGTTTTTAGTGTTTGCTGTAATTTTTACTGTGTATTGCTGTTCACTGTAAAAGCATTTATCAAAAATAAGAAGCTTTCGAATTGGTTTTCCCCAAGAGTTGTAGGGGGTTTTTCCAGGGTCATATTGACCAAAAATCAACGTGTCAAAATTCTGTGTGTGGGTAATTTATTTTTCTGAGTTTTTATTTCTACATTTCAGCACTGTGAAATTTCCAAAATTTGTGTTTTTAGAAAATATTTATTCTTTCGTCTTGTTGGAATGTATGGCTATGGGAATGGGCATTTAACTTTATGAGAGAAATAAGGAGAAACTGAAAACTGGGGTTGGACTTAAAATTTCTACATGCTCTAGCTCCGAAACTTAGTGGAGGGGCTAGAACACATGAGATCTCCAAGACCCAGAAATCGTTTGGAGAAATTCCACCTGGAGCTTAAGTTATTCAAATAATTGATTATTTTAATGGGGATCTCAAGTCTAATTTAGGTAAATTAAATAAATAAAGTGAATTAATTTAAGCATGTGGGTGAGAATGTTTTAAGTGACGAGGATCATGTCTTTTGTAATCTTAGCCGTTGATTAGAGATTAGATCACGACCTTTGGTTCGTCAACTGGAAAAGTATTAAAGAAAGGCTTGGGGTCAATTGGAGAACACACACAGAGTAGCAACACTTGAGCTAAGTCGAAATTCTGGGGCACGATTTGCTGAGAATTTCAGAGTGAGCTTGTAGTGCAGTGAGGGGCAGTTTGACAACGAGATTTCGAATCCAAGGCCGAGAATATAGTTGCAGAGAGGCAGATCTACCCAGGAAAGATAGTGCAACCCTTGACAGGGTGACAAAGGCCCTGTTGGGCACAAGTAGAGCTAACGCAGAGGCTGACGCAGGCCCAGATTGGTGACGCAGTCCAAGAGAAGGTGACGCAGAGCCAGAGGCTGCAACGCTGGGGTTTCTGTGTGGCATATCGGGCTCAGATTTAGCAGATAGCAAAGGGTGACGCAACCACTAGGAAGGGTGACGCAGTCTCAGCCGTAGTATTAAAAATCAAAACTGGTGAACAGACCGATGGACCTAATGAACTGGGGTTCGAACCGGAACCAGTCAAACCGAGATTGGTCAGATCTTAATAAACCGGTTTTTTAAAAATTACATTGAATAATTTATTTTTAATAAAACAATACTATTTTTAAGATTTGGAACCACAATTCCAAGCCAATAGAGACAAAATATGCAAATTTTTCTCATTTATATACCATGTAAAGGTGAATATATCAAAATGGCACCGAGTGCAATACATATCATCGATAAAATACGTAAGAAATGAGGCTCCAAATGGCCTACTACAAGACTACAAGTATAGAGTGTAGACTACAGTGTACACATGATCAATCATCAAATTCATCACCACTGCTAGACACTGGATCATCATCAGGAGCTGCATAGACATCATCTAGTTAAGAGTCTGAGGGTGCCTCAGCCTCATCTGCAACCTCAGTAGCATTGTCACCAATAATAACAGAAGTCGACCTAATGGAAGCACGAGTTAGTCGAGCTGCATAACTAGTTCCTTCCATTGGTTGTTTGCCTTTCCTTGATGCGCTACTAATCCTGGTTCTGATGGCGCCACCAAATCTGCTTCATCCCTTGCTAATGCCGTGTCAATATCAAAATCAACCTCAAGCATTGGATCTTCAGTCCCCTCCACCCATTCTGATGTTTGATCAATATGAGAGGGTACCCTTGCTTTTAAAGGATTGGGGACTGTGTTTTTAGAGGGAAGCAACCCTCCTTTTCCTTCAAAAACCACCCATTACCGTCCAAAACCACATCTGTGGGTCCCTTTGCGGCCGTGGCAGGTAACCGGCCAATTTAGAATGGAACTGGCCGATTTATCCATAAATCGGCCGATTAGCACCAGTCAGACCGGTTTTTTGGGTCAAATGCCACCCTTAACCAGGTTTTTTTGTCGGTTTGACCCCGCTGGCCACTGAACCGACCGGTTTGACTGGTTAACAGTTTGAACTCGCCGGTTTTGAATACTATGGTCTCAGCGCAGAGCTTGCTAGGGACTGCGTAGGCACCTATGGGGTTCTTCATTCTAACGCTGGATCAACCATAATATCTGTCTGTGGATAGAGGTACTTCTGTCGAGGAAATTCTCTATTGGGTGAGCCACATTGGCACCCTAGTTTGTATCCAAAAATTTGCATAATAATGAAAACCCTCAAGAGCTACTGCACCGGTTTTACCACATTGGGTTTTTTCGGGGACTGTTGAGTCAAATTATACACTTATAATTTTCCAATCATAAATTGTCAACCCAGGGTAGGTAAGCTTGTGAGATACTATGCAAAATATATGCAGGCTTATTACTGCAAGTGTTCATAAATTAACTATTCATACACACACCAACTAATGCCTCCTTCCTGCATCAATACTTAGCAGCAAAGTCTATGGAGTGGACTACAACATCCCTCTACAGCTGTCGGGATTGCTGATATTGACCATGAAAAGATAAAAGATCAAATTACAACAATCAAGAAACCAACTTAGACAACGTATATCCAAGCTCTAATCAAATGAAATTAACACACTAACATAAGCAATGTAATCATTTAACCAATTAACAAACTGCCTGAAACTTTAGAAAGAGTGCATTAGCTGTGTAAAAGAATTATTGCTGCATAAAAAAGAATTAAACACACACACACTGTACTACAGGAGTTGCGAGCAAAGGGGGCCCTCCCTCTCTCACAACCCCTTCAAAACTTGAAGAGATTGATCAACAAAGTAGACGGAAATAAGATATTATATTAATCTAAAATTTTATAGCCAAGTACAATCTGATATATTGCTTATCAGCAAAAATCCCAACCCAACAACCCTTTACAATATGAAATACATCTGATTTTATACAGTCTAGAAAGCCCATATTTGGCTCTAATAAGGAAAATTACTAATCTAAGCTATCAACCAACAATATAGGTCCAGATCATCAAAATTAGCTTCTGTTGAGTCTAATACATGAATGAAAGCATGTATTAGACAATTTTCGTTACATAGCTAAAGTTGCCTCCTCATGTGGTCACGAGAAGAAGTTTGTAGGTTTGGGTTGTTTCAGAAGGAGGTTCGAAGCAGCCAATAGGACAACCTCCATGTGCGACAAATTCCCCACAAAACCCATGTTCTTGCTCGATCTAGAAATAAGCAGAACATAGTCAACTGCCGATATCATTGCAGGAAATCAGGTCGGTTGCAAGAAATCGGTGTCTGCAAGAATTCCGGAGCTTCTACAAGAAATGTGGCCGCACGAGCTGTCTTCAGGAATTTGCGTAGCTGTTTCGAATCAGAGCAAATTTGCACATGAGTTCTAGATCAGTTGGAGTGGTAATTCAATAAAGATACAACTAGATCAAAGAATACTTCAGGTTCAAGGCAAAATGACAATTATTATGTTATTTTGACATACCTTAAGCTTATAGCACCGTTTTAACCAAAACTAAACAATATAGCTGAACTAAGCATAATTAGGGGTGGAAGGAGTTCAAAAATACTGGAGGTAAGGCCTAGGAAAGGTGTTAAAAAATAGGCAAAATTGAGACTTAACATCTCCCCCACACCAAAATTCTTGCATGTCCCTATGCAAGAAAAAATGTGGTAGCCTCAGAAACAGAGATTTAGTTTTTCTCCTGGGCCGCAGCTACTGTAGCCGGATGATCCAACTGGGCTCGACTAGACTCCAACTGAATCTGACCCCTGTTTATTTCGTTCTTCTTCTTCATATGGTCTATCTAAGCCTGCTTCTTTTTCATAATGCCGACCGCTTTCTCATGCCACCCCTCATGTTCTTTTTGCATTCTGAGGCTGTTCTCTTTCAACGCCACGTTTTCCTTCCTTAAGGCCTGCGCTAAAATAGTGAGCTCTTTAATGGTCTCTTCCAGCGCCTGTCGAGACCGCTTCCTCTAGGGAGTTACTTCCCCCTCATGATGTCCTTGGGAAGATTGGAGCACACAAAGGTCCACCTACCCTTGCTGCTCTTCCATGGTTTCATTTCTGCTTTCCTGCAGCGAAGGACCCTGGAAGGACATACTGTCCTTGTCAATGAATGTGGCCGGTTCCACCTTCTCCTTTCCCTTGGCCAGACCATGGGACTTTCCTTTCTTTTTATCAGACTTTTTGGGTGGTGTTCCCCCCTTCATCGTGTCCTTAATAGCCAGCTTAGCAGCCTGGCTCCTTGTAAATCTTTTAGCAGGGGTAGAAGGTCCCTTTTGCTGGGAACCTTTTATAGTGGTTTCCCCAGTCACCATCACTTCTTCATCCCCGTTATCCTCTTTTACTTGTGGTCCACGGGTCTGCGGTTTCTTCTAAGGCTTCTTTGCTGGCTTTTCCTCAAGTTCCGAGGAGTTAGAGTCTCCATCTTCTACAAAATGGTTTTCGGCCAGAAAGTCCTCCCATGTCTTCTTCTTTTTCTGCAGGACCTCCATCAGGATGATTTTCACCAGCTTGTGGTGATAGAGGTTTTCCTCTATATGGGTGACTCTTTCTTTCGCGGCAGTGGACATTTTTGTCAAAGACATCTTCAGATAGTATGGCAAATTTAAGGGCTGATCTCAAAACTGTCCGAGAAGTCGAATGTGAAATAGAAATGCGAGGCCAAAGTGACCTTCGCACTTTATATACTTCTGCAGGAAGAACAATAGGTGAGGACACTTACTTCTCAAAAACTCTTGTGGAATCCCCTTGCTCCAGTCAGGGTTTGAATGATACTTCCGAAGGAAAGATGCGCAAATTTCCTTCTTGAAGCGTCGGTTCTTAAACCATCGTTCCCCATCTTGTGGAATTCCACATGCCCGTGCCACCAAGTCCTTTGATAACCTAAATTGAACATTTCCGACCTGTGCTTTATCACAATTTAGGTTCAAAGCAAACGACTTCGTCACTTCAGAGTTATGGCCAATGAACTTCTGAAAGTAGGGCAACCATTCTTCTTTTTCCAGCCTTGCTTTGCTGCGAGGGTCGGCTTCCAATAGCGCGAGGCTCTGTGGCTCAAATTGAACAGGGGCTCATAGTTTGGAGATGGTGAAGGTGGAAATGGACAGAGCGGATGAGGAAGGAAGGGACAAAGTGAATGCGGTTCACAAGAATGCAGACTGGAGAAAAATAATGAACACAATTTACAAGAGTACAGGCCGAGACCTTTGCAACGGATTTCTTGACAAAGAATGGGATTAAATGGGAAAGATCGAAAAGCACGGTGATTTTCGTAAGGCAGGTCGTGATCATGATTGCCATCCTCGGAAATACAACCACCGTGATGTCAGAATCATGATGACATGTCGTGGAATTTACGCCGCAATGGCTTACAATTGCGTTTTGCCGCAAGGGTTACCATAGCCTAAGTCATGCAAATTAAAAAAAAAAAATTAAAGTGTCATTATACCTTACCTCAAGCATCTTATCACCGGATGTACCTTACCGAGCTTACCTCCAATGGTCTAGTCCTTGATGACGTTGCTTGTCCTTGCAATGATAACTTACTAACATTACATCAGACACATGATCACATAATTCATGACTTCGATCAATAATGACTGTCAGTACAATATCAAATGATTTAAACTAATGTTCTTTCTATACTTTTGTCTTTCAGGAAACCAAGGCGTTGCTTCAAGAAATAAAACTGTGCTTGTCAAATGTTCTGTAGGAATTAAAATGTGACTGTTGAACATTTTGCAGGAATTGAAACTGTCTGTCGAACCTTCTGCAAGAATTGAAGTAACTGTTGAGCATTCTACAGGAAACTGTTCTCTCCACCATTTATGTACAATCCATTGTACATGAATGAAGGTGTTGATGTCGAATGTGCAATGATCCGATTGGATTACCAGCCATTGAGGTCAACTGTTAACCAATGCGAGGCCCATGACCATTAATGAGAGTGAGGACCAAGGTACCATGATGCATCCTATCAGGGGTGAATTTATGAGTTGTTCTCGAACCCCCTGTAGGATCCAGTAGTAAAGAAGCCATAATGATTCTCCATTGTTGCTGGCGAGATAGCCTGTCATTAGGGCATACAAGCTTCAAGGCATAACAAGGCTCTAATCCTGCACCCAGATAAATTGCTGATGTCGATGGGCCAAGATTGTTGGAAGGAGGGCCTTAAGAAATCCCACATTAGTCCAACACGAGCAATCCACAAATTAACTGAAAAACAAATTTTATTGAGAGGATCCCAAAGGATCTACTGACCTGTGTTTTTAACGAGTACAGTGGCAGTCCATGCCTGCCAGATTTCAATTTTAGAGTCTGAAACACTGAAAAAGAAGACTGTTGAAATTTGGTTACCAGAGGACAGGTGGTTCCCTAAGGCTTTGATCTTTGGCCTAGGGAAAAGTGTCCAAAAGAATTTAATTTTTCTCCTAAAGTGACTTTATAAAGTTATAAAGTCAAATCTAATTTAAAAGTGACTTTAAGTGATAAAGTTACTAAAGTCTAATTTTAAAGTGACTTTAATAAAGTTAATGTAAAATTAGAAAGGAAAAGTGACTTTGGAAATAAATGACTAAGTGGGTCTTTATTAAAGTGGAGTGAATTAAAAAATAGAAAATGAGATTTAAAAGAGCATTTAATCTCAGCCCTAGATCTAAAGCTATTTCAGCCATTGGATTTGGGGATAACCCAAAAGTCACTTAGAGTTCTATTAAAGGAGGAAAATGAGAGAAAAGGTCATTCATTCATTAATTCTTTCATGAGCAGATTGAGAGAAGGAGAAGGAGAAAGTTGAAGAGAATTTTCTGAGCAGTGAGAAGGAGGGAAACAGCACTAACTTTCAGCAAATCCGTACAACAGGGTTGAGCACGAAGTTCGAGGCAAGTGGGCACGATTTCAAGGAGAGAAAACTGCAGATTTCGAGGGAGGTCGTACAGCCATTCCAGCATTGTTTTCGAGGCTCTTCGTACAGTTTTGAAGGCTGTAATTTCTGCTGTATTTTTTCTGTTTTGTGGGCACGGAGACCAAGGTGGAGTTTGGCACGGTTTTCGAGATAAGTTCTGTTTCGAAGTTGCTGTAATTTTTTTTCTGAGTAAATTTCTACATCACTGTAAAAGCAATATTCAGAAAATAAAGAGAAGCTTTTGAAATGGTTTTCCCCAAGAATTGTAGGGGGTTTTTCCAGGGTCATGTTGACCAAAAATCACTGTGTTAAAATGTTTTGTGTGGCTGTTTTAGTCTACTGATTTTTATTTCTGCAATTTCCAGCACTGTGAAAATTTTCCAAAATTTGTGTTTTCAAAAAATATTTATTTTCCAGCTTGTTGAATGTAAGGTTATGGGAAAGAGCATTTAACTAATTGGAGAAATAAGGTGAAACTGAAAACCGGGGTTGGAAAACAGAAATTTCTACATGGTATCAGAGCTTGGGCGCTGAAAGTGCAGTTTGAGACAGCAAAGAGAAAAATTACAGGTTGCTGATTTTTCACTCAGAAAATTTTAGCACGCTGATTTTTCACACAGAGAAATTTTATCTTTACTACAGCAGTGCTATTTTCAGTTTTTAGGACAACAAGGATGTCATTGGAATTGAGGGTGGAGGATAGGTTGGATGGGCATAGTAACTACAACGTGTGGAAGAAAAGAATGCAGAGCATCTTTGAGGAGGCAGAAGTCTGGGATGTCATGGTGCATACCGCACAGCACCCTGTTGTTGTGCCTACTGATGCTATTCAGTTGGCAGCGTATAATAAAAAGAATAACAAGGGTAAGAGACTAATTCTAGACGGAATCAAAGACCATTGCATTCCTCATGTGAGAGGAAAGAGAAATGCTCATGAGATGTGGTCTGCCTTGACCAATCTCTACCAGAGTACCAATGAGAACAGGAAAATGGTCCTAAGGGAGAAGCTGAAGACCATTAAGATGGGTAAGACTGATAGTGCAGCTGGATATCTCACAAAGATTACTAATGTGAGAGATGAGTTGGCAGCAGTTGGAGAGGTCATTCCATCCACTGCGTTGGTGTGGATTGCAGTGAATGGCCTCCCCAGTTCATGGCTGAACTTTTCTGATGGGGTTTGTGCACGTGAGACCCTTCCCACATGGGAGAGGTTTTGGGATGATTGCATTCAGATAGAAATCAGGAAGGGTCAGCTTGGGGCAGCCAAGCTAGTTGAGAAGGATGAGGATGTAGCACTGTTGGCAGGAGGCAAGAAAGGCAAAGGAAAGAAGCAAGCTTCCACAAGTAGTGGTGGGGGCAAAGGCAAAGGTAAAGGTAAACAGGGTAACACACAGAAGGACTACTCCAAAGTGAAGTGTTGGAGTTGTCAGAAGATGGGACACTATGCAATTGTGTGTCCGGAGAAGAAGAAGAAGGGGAAGAACCAGACCATGGCAGCGTCAGCAGAGATTGAGGACTTTTCAGATAGATTTGACCGAGAGTTTGGGTTCAGTGCTTGTGAGTCCACTAATGCAAGATCACCTGCCACGGAGGTTCAGAGGGAGCATGCATTTCCCTTGACTAGCGGAGCATCTTCGGGTATCTGGTATGTGGACAATGGGGCTTCACGTCATATGACAGGAGTCCTTGAGTACTTCTCAGAGCTTTCAAAGAGTGGCACTGATATAGAGGTAGTACTCGGTGCTGACAGTGTTGTTAGAGTAGTCGGTGTGGGGACACTAACATTTGATAGGGAACCCAAACCTCCCTTGAAGGTGTCAGGTGTTTTATATGTGCCAGGGATGAGGAAGAACCTCATATCCGTCTCATCATTGGAGGACAGAGGGTATGAGATATTGTTCAGGAGAGGACAGGTGTTGATATATCCCAGGGGTACTCCAGCTGAGTCAGCTAGAGTGATAGGTGTACGCCATGCAAAGGTGTACAAGTTTGCATTTCAGCCCCTTTTGGCATTGAGCAGTAGTACCAACAGCAGAGCTAGCAGTTCTGAGCTGTGTGAGATTTGGCATCGTTGGATGGGGCACATGTATCATAGAGCCTTGAGGATATTGCGGGAGATCACTACAGGTGTGTCATATTTCAGTACTGATCACTTTGATACTTGCAGAGGATGTGCGATGGGCAAGTTTGCCAAATCCCCTTTTCCCAGCAGTGACAACAAAGCCACTGGGATACTTGATTTGATTCATTCCGATGTGAGCAGTCGGATGTCTCATGTTTCCTTGAGTGGATATTAGTATTATGTATTATTCATTGATGATCACTCCAGGAGGACCTGGATTTATTTCTTGAAGACCAAGAGTGAGGTCTTCAAGGGGTTTCAGGAGTTCAGAGCTGTTGTGGAGACTCAGACAGGTCGGAAGATCAAGTCCTTGAGGTCGGACAATGGAGGAGAGTACACTCTTGGAGAGTTTGTTGACTATTGTGCGGAGGCAGGCATTAGGAGGGAGTTCACTGTTCCTTACAACCCCCAGTAGAACGGGGTTGCGGAGAGGAAGAACAGAGGGGCTGCCAGAGCCATGTTACATGATCAGGGGTTGCCATTGTTTTTGTGGGCAGAGGCCTGCAACACTGTTGTTTATATGCAGAACAGGAGTTTGCATCGTGCCTTGGGGCATATGACTCTGGAGGAGGCTTTTTCTGGGAAGAAGCCTAATATGGTTCATCTTCGTATCTTTGGGTGTATTGCATACTCCTATGTACCCAAGGAGAAGAGGACCAAACTAGAGCCCATTACAGAGAAGGGTGTCTTTGTGGGCTATAGTGAGACCTCGAAGGCCTTTTGGATTTATATTCCCGCATAGAGGAGAGTTGTTGTCAGGCGAGATGTGAAGTTCGAGGAGGACAGGGCCTTTAGGAGGTCATGGGAGTTAGAGTATCTGGATCAGCCAGACCCTTAGGAGCAAATTTAGGGCCGGGGTCAGCAGTGGGATCCGGGGCAAGGTGGATTAGAGGATCCTGGGTACATCAATGATGATGAAACTGTACGTCGGTGAGCAAAGGGGTTCGTCGCAGTCGCATTGGTGGTGCTTTGGGCAAACATGCAGAAAGTGGGGGCCCACAAAGCAAGCTCACTAGGGGAGTCCACGATGGACAAGCCCACACGGCTCTCGCCGTCTACAAGTTCGTGTTCAGCAGAGGACAAATGCATGCATACCAGAGTTCCGTACTACCGAGGATGAGAGGAGTTTCATTCTTGAGTGGGAGAAGTGTGCTCGTGGAAGGAGGCTCAAGGGCTTCGTGATACCGAGAGAGGCCAAGACCGTTGTCGGGGGCCTAAGAGGCCGGTCAGAGAGAGCAGACCACCTGAGAGGTTTTGTAGCTATATGCCCATGGTTGCCAACATCCTGACTCTTAGCCTTCTAGCTATGAGGAGGCAGCTAGCCAACAGGTCTGGAGAGAGGCCATGCAGGAGGAGTATTCTTCTATCATGAAGTATGATGTTTGGGAGGTGGTGCCGAGGCCTGAGGGCAAATCCGTGATTACTTCCAGATGGCTTTACAAGGTAAAGCATGCTGCAGATGGCAGCATTGAGAAATTCAAAGCAAGGTTTGTGGCTAGAGGGTTCTCCCAGGTAGAGGGAGTTGATTATGAGGAGACCTTCGCTCTCGTGGCTCGATATACTTCGATCCGCTCCATTATATCGATAGCAGCAGAGATGGGTTGGAAGATCCACTAGATGGATGTGAAGATCGCATTTCTCAATGGCTTCATACAGGAGGAGGTGTACATTGAGCAGCCACAGGGCTTTGAGGTGCATGGGAAGGAGTCCCATGTGTGCAGACTGAAGAAGGCCCTTTATGGCCTGAAGCAAGCTCCCAGAGCTTGGTACTCCAGGATAGATACATACTTGCAGGAGATGGGTTTCACAAAGAGTGAGGTAGATCCGAACTTATACTTCATTGTGATAGGTGAGGAGCCTCTCATTCTGGTGTTGTATGTGGATGACTTGGTCATTACGGGTGCAGAGAGACTCATAGAGCACTGCAAGAGAGATCTTGTGTCGGAGTTTGAGATGAAGGACATCGGCTTGATGCATTACTTTTTGGGTTTGGAGGTGTGGCAGGAGGAGGGGCATTTCTTCCTGGGACAGGGGAAGCATATTGTGGACATCCTTGGCAGATTCCACATGGAGGATTGTAGACCCATGTCGACACCGATGATCACCAACTGGAAGAAGCTTCATGCTTCGGATTCCGAGTAGGTGGATCCCACATTGTACAGACAGCTGATTGGTTCCTTGATGTATTTGGTCAACACTAGACCAGATATTTGTTTTGCAGTCAACACAATGAGTCAGTTTATGTGTGAGCCTAGGAAGGTTCATTGGGTGGCTGCAAAACACATTTTGCGATACTTGCAGGGGACAGTGGATTATGGTCTGGACTACAGGCAGGGGGATGGAGTGAGATTGGCAGGTTACACTGATTCTGATTGGGCAGGTTGTGCTTCTGATAGGAAGAGCACTTCAGGGTGCTGTTTTGGGTTGGGTTTGGCAGTAGTGTCATGGTTCAGCCGAAAGCAGCAGTCAGTAGCATTGAGTTCAGTGGAAGCAGAGTATATGGCAGCCAGTCTAGCTAGTTGTGAGGCCATCTGGCTTCGCAAGATGTTGTTTGGCTTATTTGGTCAGCCGTTGAGACCTTCAGTGATTTACTGTGATAATCAGAGTTGCATTAAACTCACTGAGAATCCAGTATTTCATGACAGGTCAAAGCATATCGGGATCAAATATCACTTCATCAGAGACTATGTTCAGAAAGGAGCTGTGAAGCTTGAGTATATTCCCACTGATGAGCAGGTTGCAGATATTCTTACCAAAGCCTTACCATGGGGCAAGCATGTCTACTTCAGAGACAAGATGGGTGTGGTGAGGAACACCTTCTTCGGTAAGAGGGAGTGTTGAAATTTGGTACCGGAGGACAGGTGGTTCCCTAAGGCTTTGATCTTTGGCCTAGGGAAAAGTGTCCAAAAGAATTTAATTTTTCTCCTAAAGTGACTTTATAAAGTTATAAAGTCAAATCTAATTTAAAAGTGACTTTAAGTGATAAAGTTATTAAAGTCTAATTTTAAAGTGACTTTAATAAAGTTAATGTAAAATTAGAAAGGAAAAGTGACTTTGGAAATAAATGACTAAGTGGGTTTTTATTAAAGTGGGGTGAATTAAAAAATAGAAAGTGAGATTTAAAAGAGCATTTAATCTCAGCTCTAGATCTAAAGTTATTTTAGCCATTGGATTTGGGGATTACCCAAAAGTCACTTAGAGTTCTATTAAAGGAGGAAAATGAGAGAAAAGGTCATTCATTCATTAATTCTTTCATGAGCAGATTGAGAGAAGGAGAAGGAGAAAGCTGAAGAGAATTTTCTGAGCAGTGAGAAGAAGGAGGACAACAGCACTAACTTTCAGCAAATTCGTACAGCAGGGCAGAGCACGAAGTTCAACGCAAGTGGGCACGAATTTCGAGGAGAGAAAACTGCAGATTTCGAGAGGCCGTACAACCATTTCGACACTGTTTTCGAGGCTATTCGTACATTTTTGAAGGCTGTAATTTTTCTGTTTTGTGGCACAGAAACCGAGGTGGAGTTTGGCACGGTTTTCAAGATGAGTTCTGTTTCGAAGTTGCTCTTATTTTTTTGTTGTGTAAATTTCTGCATCACTGTAAAAGAAATATTCAGAAAATAAAGAGAAGCTTTCAAACTGGTTTTCCCCAAGAGTTGTAGGGGGTTTTTCTAAGGTCATGTTGACCAAAAGTCACTGTGTTAAAATGTTGTGTGTGGTTGTTTTAGTCTGCGGATTTTTATTTCTGCTATTTCCAGCATTGTGAAAATTTTCCAGAATTTGTGTTTTCAAAAAATATTTATTTTCCAGCTTGTTGAATGTAAGGTTATGGGAAAGGGCATTTAACTAATTGGAGAAATAAGGTGAAACTGAAAACCGGGGTGGGAAAACAGAAATTTCTACAGACTCCAAGGGGTCTCTTTTTCCGTAATTAGTCCATTGGGCCCGGAAAAAGGAATAAACCTATACCTAATAGATATTCCTCTCATGGTTTACTGAGCATGAGGCGGGACAATGTGAGCTCATTGTATCAGTAGGAACGTTAGGAAGAGATAGTGGAAGGTATAATCCCTTCCCTTACCATCTCCAACTCTTTCTTCTTCACAGTTTCTTCCACAAATTCCTCCTTAGATTGGGGTTTTTGATATAGCTTGAGTCTGTGCCCATTCACCAAGAAGGTAACATTCCCATCATCAATAGTTTTAATCCGAACAGATCCATTATCAAAAGCTTTCTCGATCTCATAAGGGCCTAGCCAATGTGTGTTTAATTTCCCTTTAAAGTTCTTAAATTTCGAATCATACAACAATGCCCAATCTCCCTCTTTGAATTGCTTCTTTTTGATGTATTTGTCGTGCCATTTAGCCCTTTGTTGTTGGATCAAGTCAGTATGCTGAAAAGCATGTTGTCTGATCTCATCCAACTCATTGAGCTGCATAATTCTGCCATTAGTGACTGGTTTATTCATGAGATAACGAATAACAGAATGATCTGTGTGCACAAGAACTTCACAACCTGTGATGTAATGTCTAAACTTGTTAATAGCATAAATCACAGCAAGGAATTATTTTTCAGTTACTGTATAATTTAGTTATGCAGGAGTTAAGTTTTTACTAACAAAATAAATAGCACGGGTTACAGGATCCTCCTTTTGACCCAATACTGCTCCTATGGCTAAATCAGAGGCATCAGTGGAAATATGAAAGGGCAAATTCCAATCTGCGCCTCTCAAGACAAGTGCTGAAGAAAGCTTTTCCTTGAGTTTATCAAATGCAGCTTGACACTCATCATTCCAATGAAATTCAAATTCTTTAGTCAATAATTTGAACAATGGAGACGCTACCTTTGTAAAATTTTCAACAAACCTTCTGTAGTAGCTTGCATGTCCAAGAAAACTTTGCACTCCCTTTTTACTGGTTGGTGGGGGCTGTTGTGGACAATTTTGTCACCCCCTAGAGACAGTCTAGAGTTGCCATAGACCAGTGCCTAGGACATCTTAATATAGTAAGGAGCTCTTCATATAGCTTGGGTTGTCAATCCAAAAGCTCACTATCTCTTGTAAAACAAGGAAATAAGTTTTGAATGGGACCAAACTCTCTCAGAAACTGACACAAAGATAAGAATAGTGTAGGGACATCATGTAAAACTCCAATACAAAGGCATTAGACAGTTAAGAGACAACTTACTGTAAAGAGGGCCAGTTCAAATAATATATCACATAAATCAAATATCGGTAAGTGAGTGCAGTGAGGAAACATAAAGAAGATATTAGTTAGCATGAGACTGATACCCAGATACACAACAGAACCACATAAGGGCATACTAATTTATGAATCCTTATATGACAATGGTGTTTTAAAAGCACCCTCCTCAAGTAACTAATATAGCAGAAAATATGGAAGAGATGAACATGGAACAGTATTTCATGACTAGGCCTATTTAAAACGCTTGACTAATTCCAGAAAGGGCACCAACAAGGATGAATCCTTACTGCAAACTAGTGAGCCACTCGCATTCTAGAACATGATACAAGAAGATAAATAGCATGAAATGAGATATTGTATTAACACATAAGAGAAATTACATACTGTGAGATACCAAAGACCAGAATCCTCAATACAGTTATAACTCCTCCTCACTGAGACCCTACGGGCTCTGAACCTTCATACAGAAATATTACAAAATGTATACAAAAGCCTTTTCACTGCACAGTTTGCTGATAGAAATCTGGAACCCTTACAATGTCTTCTTTTCGGGCCTTTATAGAAAAGATAGAGAATTCTAGAGAAGGAGGTAGATGGAGCACATTTAATGACTCAATTTGAATAAAATGGCGGAAAACATTCGCGCCCACTCTATGAATGACTAACTATAAATGACTGTACTTTACAATCTGTCTCTAGAAATAAATGCTGGGAGATGAAAATCTCCTTATAAACATGACACAAATAATAAAATATACATCGTTCTGCCTCATACTGAAAGAGGGAAAATCTGCTGCCATAAAACCTTGAGATAGTCTGCAATTCTGTACTGTACTCTCGACCTTTAGCTCTGAATTTAAATCTTGGACCTTTAATGCAGGGCGGAGCGTTCCTTGGTTTTCTCTGGAGGGTTCTGTAGATTCATATCTTTGTCTTCTTAATGGTGGTCATTTCTCACACCTACACTCGGCTTCTTTCTTAAATTTCACCAGCAAAATACGTCCTTTGATATGCTCTTGACCTCTGCAATGGAGGCGGTGAATTATGAGGCCCCTTTTATCATCTTGAAACCTGCAAAACCCACAAAACATTAGAAAAACCAAAACTCGGAGGCAAGGAGCGTGGAGGTGGAGATGATAATGACGTCGTGGACACGAACAGACGACAGGAATGCGAAGGGTGGCGGAGGAAAGACAATGGAGACTTCAATTAAACAGACAGAGTGCGACTTCTCCACGTGAAGCAGTTTGAACATGAAGGATGAATAAGAACGGAGGGTATAAATGAAAACTCATGCATATACATATATATATATATATATATATATACACGACGGGATGACGCCACGGATACACAGGGGCACGACACATGGGCGTACGGGGGGACAGGTGGAAAGGCGACGTGGCGGAGGACTCGGTCATAGGGTGGTCAGACGGACGGTATGAGCCACTCGACCAAAATGAGATCAACGGTCAAAACGAGTCGGGGGGCTATCAAAAGGTGGGCCAGGGACCCGAGGAACCATGGGTTAAAGCTCATGCAGACCCGGAGATTTATAACCATTGGATCGGGCCTACAAGATCGGACGGCGGATGATGATTCCGCTGCGTATCCATTGACTGAAGGTTAACGCTCGGGGGAAAAGCGGTTTCCGGCCCGTACTGAGGACACGCGGCATATAATCTATGGAATCGCTGGTCCGAAGGGTAATACCGCCAACTTGAGGTGAGTGGTGCGGGACCATACCGCCGGTTTTCTGCGCGCGGGGCCCTCCACATAGAACGATTGCCGCTCCGTTGATCTAACTCGATCGGACGGTTACCGTTGCGCACGAAGCACAAAACAATAAGCCCCTTTCCCTTTAGCTTGTGGTTTTCGGGCACGGGACATATGGAAGTCAAAGCTGGAAGGGCTAAACTCTTAGGGGCTCGGCCCGACATTTAAATTACGGGTTTTAAACTTTGGCCAAGCGTATTTTCTGAGCGGGGATGGTAATGTTAAGCGGGAGCATTGGGATTTTAAGCCACGGTGGAGGTTTGAAACGGATTCGGATGAAAGATTAGTTTCTCTACATCTCTGCAAATTTTTTTCAAGATTATGTAAAGCCTCTTCAAAAGTATCACCCATGACTGTAAAATCATCCATATAAACTTCCACGCAATCGTGCAAAAGATCAGAGAAAATACCAAGGATCGCTCGTTGAAATGTGGTTGGTGCGTTGCATAGACCAAATGGTAATACTTTATATGCATAGGTACCCCAGGGACATGTAAATGTTGTCTTTTCCTGATCCTCTGGAGCTATCCTAATCTGATTGTATCTGCTAAACCCATCTAGGAAGGAAAAATACTTTTTCCCTGCTAGAGTGTCGAGTACTTGGTTTGTAAACAGTAAAGCGGGGTTCATCTTCCTTTGTGGCTGTCTCACAGGCCTAGCATTTTCTTCTATATAAATATGATGAATGCATGTGTCTGGGTGAATGCCCCTCATATCTGTATATTCCCATGCAAATGTATCTGAATTTTTTTTCAATGTTTGAATTAATTGTTATTCTTGTTCAGGAGTGAAGGCATAATTAATGTTTAAAGAATTTTCAAGAAAAATTTCCACTACCTTACTCCCCCATTCAGTTATTGAATATGCAGGAAAAGAAGATAAGAGGGTTGAATGTAATTCGGAAGCTGTACTATGTTCATAAAAATCCTGCAGATCGGTAATCATATCTAAATTATGACTAGACTGTTTTTCTAAATGCTGCGGAAAATTAGGATTAGAGATACAACAATTTATCAAATTTTCCTCAGAATTTTCCTTAAGACTCATGGCTTGGGCTATTCTTAAAATTGGCTGGGTACACTCTAAATCATGCTCTTCTTCTTCAACCCAATGTGTTTTCTTCGATCTCAAGAGGGGTTTAGCGGGGGGATACAAATTGATGTGCTTTGTTTCAGCCCCATGAGTGATGGTCATGTTTCCAGATCTACACCCTGTGTAGGCATCAACTGTGGCTAACCACGGCCTCCCCAAGATCAATGGATGCCCTCCCAAGTTGGTTTTAGGTTGAAGAACATAAAAGTCTGCAGGGTACTCCCAAGAATCCAATGAGATGACAATGTCTTTTAATACCCCCTCTGGCTTTACCTTAGACCTATCTGCTAATTATAACATGGTAGGAGTGGATAATAAGTCAAAGGATCCTATATGAGATATAGTCTCCATAGTCATCACATTAATGGCTGCACCCAAATCAATCAAAGTGTTCTTATGGGATACCCATTGATAAAGGTGGTAACCACGGGGATTCCCAGGTCTGCATGTTTTTCAGTAACAAATCCAGTGGACATTAAACTTGCAAGCTTTCCACCTACTTGAATTGCGGAGGGTCCTTTCTTTTGTGTCCCTGGTTTCTTGGTACATAGTTCCTTCACCGTTTTGGCATATATTGGGATATCCTTGATTGCTTGCAGTAATGGGATCTTAATGCACATATATCTCAGTTCAAACACAAGATCAAACTCGGGCTGTTTTGTTTTTATTTCCATTTCCAACCTCTCTGGAAAAGGACCGTATGGGATGAAGAAGACTCTTGTGGCCTTGAGGCAGATGGTTTTGCTGGTTGAGGTGTGGTTTCATCTTTAGGTATTTCCAAGGTATCTTCCTCTACAATCTCTTCAATTCTTTCGGGCCAAGTCACCACTTTTCCCAATCTAAGTTTAATTTCCTGCAGCTGCACAGGGAATTCCTTCAACACAGGAACAAAAAAATATCCTGCAGCGACATAGGAAATTCCTATAACACAGGGACAAAAATTTCCTGTAGCGGCTGTGGTGCAATATAGTAGGTAGGAAAAGTGGGATAAGTGACCTTTCCAATATTGTGAGCGGATTGGATGGTTTTATTGTTAGGGTTAGACACTGACTGAGCAGGTAGCTGTGTGGGACGAGGTTGATTTGGTGGGGCAGTCAATTGAAGCTGCTATTGCGGTTGTACCATTTGTTGCAGTGTGGGTTGTGGATGATAAAAATTTTGAGGTGGGAAACGTTTTGCAGCAAGGTAAGAATAGTTCCCCTGCCAAGGTTGTTGAGGGGGCCAAGGCTACCAGGGCATTGGAATATTGCACATCTGATTTTGAGCATAATGAAATTGAAAATGCGATTGTGACATACCTGTAGGACGTGGCTGCCATGGTTTTTGAGGTGCCATTGCACAAAGTGCATTGACAACTCCTTGATCAGCTATATACGCTGCTTTAATTTCAGGCAGAGAAGGACATTGATCAGTGGAATGCTCAACTTCGCAAATTCGACATACCTCTATACTGTCAGCAGGGCATTCCCTTAGAGAATGTTTCTTCCTCCATTTGGAGCAGAACACGGCCAAGGCTTTCTCCAGTTCATCCTGTTTCTCCTGTTTCTTCTTAGCCTGCAAAACATCCAATTGTGAAGACAAAGTGTTAAGAATATTAGTTTTAAAATTTTCAAATAAATTACCCATTTCAGCTCGAGTTACTCCAGCACTGACAACTGATTTAACAAGCCTGGAAGAAGTGTCTCTTGACCCTCCTCCAACCTTGGAATTTCCTCTGGAATATCTGCTACAAAGCTCACACACATCATCATAACTCAACTTTGATACATCTCCTGCTTCCATTAAATTTAAGACCTCTAGATACTCTGATCTAATTGCCCTAAGCAAACTGGTTCTCTTGTGTTGAGAATTTGAAGGGCTGTAGGTTAATACAAATTCTCTTCTAGATAATTACTTGTGAGCTTGCTTATGTCTTCTCTTTGTTATCTTGTTTAGTCTTTCATCAAGTCAATTATCAAAAATAAACACGACACAAACTTAGGCTCTTGGAGCCAGGGCAAAACCTCTCCCTCTTGGAGAGGAAAACCCACAAAAAATTCTTCTTATAGATCTTCAATTGACAAGTACCATGACCCAGACTTAGACCTTTAACCTATGAATGTTTCCAAGACTTTATTGCTTCTTCTTTGACGATCTTCTATGCTGATCTTTCTATCTTGCACCAGTCTACACTATCCTTTCTTTTATTTACTGTGAGACTAGATTTATGTTCCTCTCTTTTCTTATCCAACAGTAACCCTTACTTTAGATATTGACATTGCAAACCACTATTAACATCTCAGACAATGTTTGACTTCAAAAATTCCGCATTTCAATTTGGTGCAATTTTCGCATAATGTCAAGTATACTCCGCACTTCTTTGTGTGTATTCATCGCACTTCTTTACAGGCATACCTCAACTTTCTGTCCTATGTATACTCAGCACTGCATAACATGTATTGTCCGCACCACATAGTATTGATTATTCGCACTGTCCATCATGTAGTGACTGCATTGCATATCAGTTGTTATCCGCACCGTGTATCAGTCTACATCCGCATTGTATATAATAATTGATTGTCTGCACTTTATTCGCACTGTATACTGTATATAACCCACACTTTATATCGCAGAGATCATTTTATAGAACGCACACTTTATATCACAAATCTGACTCGTATCCTTCGCACTTCTGATTACCGAGATGCACCGAAACTTGTATCCTTCGCTCTTCTGATTATCGAGATGCACCGAAAACTTCACAGGGGATCGCATTATACTCCAATGATTAACACATTTCTTTTTTCCTGGCATTCCATTTGAGAGTTGATTGCATTTACTATGAGAGATCTGCTTTATTACTTCGTGTCTAATTGACCGCAGAGGCAGTCTTCTTGCTTTTAGGCTAACCACCCACTAGCTTGTAAGCCGACTTAGCTGTGATTGAGAAGGCCGACTTCATCATAGATTTCTAGCATTGATTATTTCAATCCATTCTTCCATAGCTTTTCGGACAAGTGTTGGAAAAACTGAGAGGGAGGTGAATCAGTATTTCTTTTCAATTGTTAATTATTGCCAGTTAGATTCTTCACAATTAAAGACAGAGAGGTGTATAATAATAATATTAAGGATTAATAAGAACTTCAATCTCCTTTTTTTAATAATAGTATACAATAGATGAGTGAGGGCACCAACCCTTTTAATGAAACAGGCACCAACCTGTTACCAAGCACCAACTTGGACTTTGATGAGGCTCCGACCTCTAGGGTTTCGACCCTATATTCTCAAGGCACCAACCTTGTGTTTAGGAGCTCCTACTCCAAGGACACCAATCCTTTCGTCTCCTTTTAATAGAGAATGTGAACAGTATTTACTTGAACATCCTTGACATAATTCTTCATTGTTTAATCACTTCCAAAATTCTTCATTGTCTGATCACTTCACCACTGCACTTCAATTCCAAAATTCTTCACTGTCTACTTGAGTTTAATCTTTAATCAGGCCTCCAATTATGCTTCAAATGGTTTTCAGAATTTAGCTCAATGATGATGTCTTCAATCGTTCCTCAAATCAACCCAAGTCTTCACAAAGATGTTTTCAACAAACAGCTTCAGATATGATGCCCAATACTCTCAAAAGCTTCACTATCTAAAGCTTCAAATAATTCACTGTTCAAAGCTTCAATTGATGTCCATGATCTTAAGAACACTGGTCCGAGTATAATAGCCCTCACATAATTCTAAGCCTTCTCCCAAATTCACTGCAGTGATAACAGTCCTTAACAATGGTGACAATTCTCTTTTTATGCCACTGTTCAATATGTCTGAACTAAACAAAACATAGTCGGAGTTACGAGGCTATAATTCGTAACACAGATTATAGATTTGTCCCTCCACAGATCTATCTTATCCAAGATCAAGATAAACGCTATCTGCACTTCAGATTCACTGTTGTCAAAGTTCCAAAATTTTGTGGTGAGGTCTGAAGATCTATAACCTTGGTCCGAGCTGCACAAAACCAAAACTAAAGTATTGTAGGTGGTCAGAGCTATCCCAGTCACTATTCCGAAGTGTTGTAGGTTCCAAAAGAGTCTGAGCTTGAGGTTCAACTGATATGAGTTCTGTGTATGGAAATTTCAGGTCTACCGTCTCAGGATAGCAAAACAAATTTAACCCAACTAGTAACTCTTCAATTCCTTCTCGGTCTCCTTCAGTTCACGAGTTGTGAACTCTAGTTGTTGTGCTATATCTCTATGTTTTTCTTTTCCTCTTCACTGTATTTTTCACCGAATTAATGATTTGAAAATGAAATTTCAGTCATATATTTATAGTGATTTTTGGATGGAATGAAGTGTCACGTCTTTTGGAGGGAGGCCGACATGAAACTGTGAGTCTAGGTCGGCTAGATAAAAAATATATTTTCTTAAACTTAAAAATTCAATATCTCACAAACCACTGGGAGTTTCAGGGCAAGTAAAGGCTTATTGGAAAGGGGAAAAATTCCTCTTTCGGATGGTCTAGGACTCATTGTGATAGGTTGCCTCCAAGATGACAAAAAGATAATTTCTTTGTGACTGTCCTTAAATTTTATGTATCAAAAGTTTGGGACAGCATGAGGAATGTTTGGGGCAGCGTGGCTTCTACATTCTTTGGTTTCTTAATTAATGCCATGTAGCATCATGTATCAACAATGTCATCATATTCTAATGCAGTGATATGTCATAGTGCAGCCTTCATCTTAGTCAAAGTCATATTGACATCAATGACAATCTGAATTAACAACAAGGTCTTGGAGCATTCAATGACGACTAGGTTCTTCATATACATGACACTGAATATATTTATAAACAGAAGACAAACCCCACAAGACATCAAGAAGAAGTCTAGAGACCTATAATAAATCTTGCTCATGAAACCCATGAAGCAAGTACAACGAAAATTACATTTTATTATCTTTGTCTTCTTCTTTACATAAATACATAGTCAACATGAAGACCGACCTAGTTACACTTTTCAACATCTTGGTCTCTGGATCTAATTGATTCATCTTAGATCTTTGTAGGTTATATTGGAATCTTTCCACCAAATCTTCAAGGCTCTCCCCTTCCTTCTGCGTCATGCCAAAGATTTCGCCCCCGAGATCCCTAGTTCTACAATAGTCTTGGTACTTTTTCAGAAACACCTTCATTTCATCCCAAGCTGTAATGGAGTTTGATCCCAACCCCATAAACCACCCGAGAGCTGCATCCTTCAATGTAGCAAGAAATAACTTCAGCTTCTGAGGATTGGAAGAATAGTCATAGCTTTTGCATAGTACATCGAATTCAAACATGAAGGCATCAGGGTCTTCACTAGAGGCACCACGAAAGTTAGGCAAGGTTGAGGGAGGAATGTTTTTCATCTAAGTAGCTCCACCAGTCTCCCTAATAGGAAATTCAAATGGGACTAGTTTCTCCTCATTCTCATCAGTGCCTTCTAGATGAGCCATATCAGTCCAAGATAGAGTGGGACCTTGGAAGGCTACAGATTCTTCAGAATCAATGGTCTGGAACCCTAGTTCTATGACAGGATTCACGAGGAATTCCTCTTCAGGCTGACCACTGAGTAGAGATGTTGTCTTCCTTGTGAGGGGAGATTCGAGATGGGCAACAATAGAAGATTTTCCAATAGAGGATTCTGCTGTGGAAATATTAACCTGCTCAGGGCTACAAACCTGCTGTATGGATTCTTCTTTCTTTGTTGCCTTATTTCTTGCAGACTTTCTTGTTCTGGCTAGTGTATTAGTAAATGAAGTGGTGCTCACACCACCATGAAAAAAATTTGAAAGTATTGGACCCTATTCATCTACTATACAAACAAATTCAAAAACTCTACTTACCAAACAATCAGGACATGGCTTTGGTGAATTTCTGACTTTCGTCTTATCACTTCGACTCCCCTAGTCTTGCAAAAACAAAATCGACAAAATCAAACTAAAACACTTTCAGTAACAACGCTTAGCACCTCCCCGACAACGACGCCAAAATGTTGAGTCAAATTATAGACTTATAATTTGCCAATCATAAATTACCAACCCAGGGTAGGTAAGCTTGTGTGATACTATGCAAAATATATGCAGGCTTATTACTGCAAGTGTTCATAAATTAAAAATTCATACACACACCAACTAATGCCTCTTTCCTGCATCAATACTTACCAGCAAAGACTATGGAGTGGACTACAACATCCCTCTACAACTCTCGGTATTGTTGATATTGACCATGAAAAGATAAAATATCAAATTACAACAATCAAGAAACCAACTTAGACAGCGTAAATCCAAGCTCTGATCAAATGAAATTAACACATTAACATAAGAAATTTAATCATTTAACCAATTAACAAGCTGCTGCTGAAACTTTAGAAAGATTACATAAGCCGTGTAAAAGAATTATTGTTGCATAAAAAAGAATTAAACACACACACACTGCGCTATAGGAGTTGTGAGCAAACGGGGCCCTCCCTCACTCACAACCCCTTCAAAACTCGAAGAGATTGATCAGCAAAGTAGACAAAACATAAGATATTATATTAATCTAAAAGTATATAGCCAAGTACAATATGATATATTTCTTATGAGCAAAATCCCAACCCAACAACCCTTTACAATATGAAATACATCTGATTTTATATAGTCTCGAAAGCCCATATTTGGCTCGAATAAGGGAAATTACTAATCTAAGCTATCAACCAACAATACAGGTCTAGATCATCAAAATTAGCTTCTGTTGAGTCTAATCCATAACTGAAAGCATGGATTAGACGATTTCCATTACATAGCTGAAGCTGCCTTCTCATGTGGTCACGAGAAGAAGTCTGTAGGTTTGTGTTTAAAAGGAGGTTTGAAGCAGCCAATAGGACAGCCAACATGTGCGACAAATTCCCCAGAAAACCCATGTTCTAGCTCGATCTGGAAATAAGTAGAACATAGTCAACCACCGATTTCGTTGCAGGAAATCAGGATAGTTATAGGAAATCGGCGTCTGCAGGAATTCCAAAGCTTCTGCAGGAAATGTGGCTGCACGAGCTGTCTTCAGGAATTTGCAGAGCTGTTTAGAATCAAAGCAAATCTGCAGATGAGTTCTAGATCAGTTGGAGTGGTAATTCAATAAAGATACAGCTAGATCAAAGAATACTTCAAGTCCAAGGCAAAATGACACCTATTATGTTAATTTGACATACCTTAAGCTTATAGCACCCTTTTAGCCAAAAGTAAACAATATAGCCGAACTAAGCATAATTAGGGGTGGAAGGAGTTCAAAAATAGGGGAGGTAAGGCCAGGGAAAGGTGTCAAAAAATAAGCAAAATTGAGACTTAACAAGGACATTTGTTCGAAAAATTCTGTGTCCTTTGTCTAATGGTTGCTTATTCTTCAGTACTTGATTTGTATAGTTGTGTAGGTTGCCGTGTATTTACTTTGATGTTTTACTGAATAATTCAGAAAATAACTTGTTAAGTAAATCAAACAAGTAGGAGAAGTAAATCAAATTTATTGTAGTAGGATTTCTGATTAGTAGATTCATAAATTTTCCCATGGTATCAGAGCATTTGCAGATTAGGAAGAGCTGAAGCCATCAACAGAAGACCGAAGAAAATTTGCTGCAGGAGGGTCATTGTCCCGAGTGACAGCGCAGATCCAGAGAGAGGCAAGGAAGGGTGACAAAGTCACTCGTGGAGCTCACGCAGAGCCAGCAGGGTTCACACAAAGGGACACAGAGCTAGGAGAGGTGACTCTGTAGTTGCGAAGAGGCAACACAGTGCTTGTTGGGCCAACGCAGAAATTTTGAGCTCTGGTTGTAGTGGCTGGAAGTGTAGATCGTGTTTCTTTAGTAGTTGCCGGTGGGGCATTGTTTCTGTTGGTGCAGAACAATGTCTAACAGGGTGTGGCAAAGTAAGGGGAAGCAGTTCCTTAGAAGACTTCTCGACAAGAAGTCTAGATCTAGTGCTGATCAGCAACAAAGAGTGATCAGAGAGGGCTAATTCGACATCAGCTGTTAAAGGATTTCTAGGAGGGAAATTGGTTTTCAGAGGGAGCGTGATTCCTTAGAGGGTTTCTAGCACCAAGAAACCCAGATCCGAGTTTTGCTGGGGCAACAACAAAAGAGTGAAAAGTGGATCAGTTCGTCATATTCAGTTGAGTAAAGATGGCTACACATGGACTGAGGGATCAGGACAGGTTCGATGGTGCATCCAACTTTGACATTTGGAAGGCTAGGATCCTATCTGTCCTATCGCATCAAGCATCTCACCGAGAGCGTAGTTGTTGTTCCTGCTGATGCTGATCAATTGAAGAAGTATGAGGAAGCTCCAGTGAAGGCAAAGCGCTTGATCTTGGATGGGGTCAAGGATCATGTGGTCCCACACATTGTTGAGAAGAATACAACACATGAGATGTGGACGTCTTTGACCACATTGTATCCGGGGAATTCTACCCAGAGAAGAATGCTTATGGAGAATCAACTTCGGTTATTTCAAATGCTGAAGGGAGAAGAGATCGACCCCTTCCTCATTAGATTTAAGGCGATCCGTGATTAGCTGGTTGCCGTGGGGGCCTCTCCTGATGAAGGTCTTGTGGTGAGGGTTGCTCTGAATGTCGTTACCGATGAGTGGGAGAACTTTGTCCAAGGCATTTTGGGCAGAGTAGAACTTCCGAGTTGGGAAAACATGTGGGCAACTCTTTGACAAGAAGAGATTAGGTGGATGACCAGGCGGGCATCAGCGGTGGAGGGATCAAGATCAAGGAGGAGGAAGATGCGGCGCTCACATCAAAGGGACATCATGGGCAGCAGCGGAAGAAGAAGAAAGACCTTTTGAAGGTCAGATGCTTCAAGTGTGGTGAATTAGGACATTTCACCACAACATGCTTTATGAAAAAGGGGAAAGGAAGAATCCGATTCAAATGCTGCTGGAGCAATTGACAATGATGGAGATGATGAGGATGTAGCTATGAGTGCTCATGTGCCTCGGGAGAAGAGGTGGGGCGACATTGATTTGTAGTTCTTTCGAACTGTAGTAAAGGGGCAGGATCCTTGAGGTGCCCAAACTCTTGGATCACATACGAGCTACGAGAGCCCTTAATGATAGTAGCAGGACGACTGGAGTCAGTTGGTGCAGAGGATAATGGAGTAACATTGGCAGAGCTAGGACGTTGAAGTCTTGTGCACCACAGAGCAGAGGCAACAACAACGTGGCAACAACGCAGAGGTTGATGGGATTTCAAAAACGCAGAGGCAGTGCAGAGTAGTAGCAACGCAAAGCTCTAGAGGGTCAGCGCAGATTAGCAACAGAGGGTGCTTCAGTATCGAGGTGCACTCAGAATGACTTTTATGTCAAGATGTTTGGGTTGTTTTTCAATTGCTTACTTCTCAGCAACTGAGTTGCAGTGCAATAGTTAGCAGTGGCAGTGCTATGGGCAACATGATGCAGCATTTGAGAGGGAGCTGCAGTAAATATGAGGCAGTGACATGTGCAACACTACAGAAGGCAGGAGCGCAATGGATGAAGGGCAACGACCAAACATCAACAACATAGAGGACCGATGCCATGGATCAGGGTGATGCTTCAGGTTGAAGTGTTGCTAGAGCACATTCTTCGCTAAGAGGGAGTGTTGATTTTTGGGTAGCATCGGATGTGCTCTAGCTCCAAAACTTTGTGGAGGGGCTATAACACATGTGATCTCCAAGACCCAGAAATCAGTTGGAGAAATTCCACCCGAAGCTTAATTTATTCGAATAATTAATTATTTTAATGGGGACCCTAGGTCTAACTTAGGGAAATTAAATAATTAAAGTGAATTAATTTAAACATGTGGGTAAAAATGTTCTAAGTGACGAGGATCAAGTCTTTTCTAATCTTAGCCGTCGATTAGAGATTAGATCACAGACGTTGAGTCGTCTATTGGAAAAGTATTAAAGGAAGGCTTGAGGTTAGTTGGAGAACACACATAGAGTAGCAGCACTTGAGCTAAGTCGAAATTCTGGGGTGCAGTTTGCTGAGAATTTCGGAGTGAGCTTGCAGTGCAGTGAGGGGCAGTTCGACAGCGGGATTTTGAATCCAAGGCTAAGAATATAGTTGCAGAGAGGCATATCTACCCAGGAGAGACAACACAACCCTTGAGAGGGTGACGTAGACGCAGCTGGGCTCATGCAGAGCTGACGTAGGCCCAAAGGGGTGTTGCAGTCCAAGAGAAGGTGACGCAGAGCCAGAGGCTGTAGCGCTGGGGTTTCTATGGGGCAGATCGGCTCAAATTCAACAAATAGCAGAGGGGTGCACAACCACTAGGAAGGGTGACGCAGTCTCAACGCAGAGCTTGTTGGGGACTGTGTAGGCACCTCTTGGGTTCTTCATTCTAACGCTAGATCAACCATAATATCTGTCTCCGGATAGAGGTACTTCTGTTGAGGAAATTCTTTGTTGGGTGAGCCACATTGGCACCCTAGTTTGTATTAAAAAATCTGCATAATAATAAAAACCCTCAAGAGCTGCTACACCGGTTTTCCCGCATTGGGTTTTTCCAGGGACATTTGTCCGAAAGATTCTGTGTCCTTTGTCTAATGGTTGCTTATTCTTCAGTACTTGATCTGTATAGTTGTGTAGGCTGCAGTGTATTTACTTTGGTGTTTTACTGAATAATTTAGAAGATAACTTGTTAAGTAAATCAAACAAGTAGGAGAACTTAGAAGTAAATCATATTTAATGTAGTAGGATTTCTGTTTAGTAGATTTAGAAATTTTCACACTTCTGAGTGATTTTCTAATCCCGGAGAGCCTCTGCGTTCCTCTGTGTCTCACTGCGTCTCACTGCGTCAGCCCCTGCGCAGTGGTTACATAGTTCCAGCGTCATAGCCCCTGTGTTGTCACTGCTACTGCGTCACTGGATTTGCAGAGTCCTTCCTCTACGTTGCTTCTCTCTGTCAAGCTTTATATGCTCAGTCCTGCCGATCCCTCTCTCTCTCCACCCTGCAACTCTCCCTCTGAATCGATTTCTCATGCCGAACTTCAGCCAATGAGAGAATCGATCTTCTTGGGCAACTGAGTATCTGCCTTGGTGTGTTTTCCAAATGGCCCTCAAGCCTTCCTTTATAGTTTTCTTGTTGACAAATCAACGGCCCAGATTAGATGTCTAATCGATGGCTAAGATTAAAACATGACTTGATCTTTGTTCTCTAGAAGATTCGCACTCTGTTTTATGAATACCCGTTAATTATTTAATTTCCCTAAGTTTAGACTTAGGGTCTCCATTAAAATAATTAATTATTCTAATAAAACATGAATCGAGTGAAATTCTCACAAATGGTTTCTGGGTTCTTTGGAATACAAGTGTCTAAGCCTCTCCACCAAATTTGAGACTTAGAGAACTTTCCGATACTACAAAAATCAACCCTCCCTGTTAGCGAGGAAAGTGTTCTAGCAATTATGCCTGCTGCATATTGGTCTGACCCTGAAGGATCCTTTGCACTGCTGATGTTGTCCACCAACACTGTGCTGCTGCTGCCACTGTACTGCTGCACATGACACTGCTACTGCCACTGCTGCATTTGTACTACAGCTCCCTCTAAAGTGTTGCATATGTCGCTGAGATATCACATGTTTCTGTTACTGAAATGGATTCTCCATCATTCCCATCTGCTCTCTAAATTGAACAAACTTGGCCTTTCCTAGGCTTTGGTGAGAATCTCTGCCACCTGATTCCCAGTGGGAACGTACTGTAACTGAACTGCTCCTCTCTGAACACAGTCTCTAATAAAATGGCACTTGATGTCAATATGTTTTGACCGATCATGAAATACTGGATTCTCGGAGAGTTTGATGCAACTCTGGTTATCATAGTAGATACTGGTCACTTCCATCTTCTTCCTGAACAGATTCACTAACAATTTTTTGAGCCATATGGCCTTGCAAGTAGCTGTGTTTGTTGCCATGTATTCTGCCTCGACTGAGCTCAATGCTACGGATTTCTGCTTCCTACTACACTAGGAGGTCATTCCTGATCCAATGCTGAAGCAGTAACCAGAGGTACTCTTCCGAACTACCGAACCGCCTGCCCAATCTGCGTCTGTGAACCCACTCAACCTGACATCATCTCTGTGAGTATATTTCAACCCGTATCCGACTGTTCCTCGCACATATCTGAGAATTTGCCTAGCTGCTGCCTAGTGCACCCTCTTTGGTTCCACCATGAATTGACTGAGGTTGTTGACGGCGATGCATATGTCTGGTCTGGTGTTGACCAGATACATAAGTGACCCAATGAGCTGCCTGTACAAGGTGGGGTCTACTTCCTTGTCTCCTGATGCATCAATCTTCTTCCTGTTGGTAATCATGGGTGTTGCCATGGGCCCGCAGTCCTGCATCCTGAATCTCTTCAAGATTTCTGAGGCATATCTTCCTTGTCCTAGGAAGATTTCTCCATTCTTCTGCCAAACCTCCAACCCTAGAAAGTAATGCATCAACCCCAAGTCCATGTCGAATTCAACTTCTGAGTTCCTCTTGCAGTCATTTATGAGCCTAGATGATCTTGTAAGGAATAGATCATCCACATACAATACTAAAATAAGTGGCTCATTTTCTACCATCAAATAGTAGAGATTGGGATCAGCGTCACTCTTGACAAATCTCAATTGCTGCAAATACCCGTCAATCCGACCGTACCATGCTCTGGGTGCCTGCTTGAGCCCATATAGAGCTTTCTTTAGTCCGCATAAATGAAACTTCTTCTTATGAGTCTCAAAGCCTTCAGGCTACTCTATGTACACCTCTTCTTCAATCACCCCATTCAAGAACGCTCTCTTGACATCCATTTGATGAATTTTCCATCCCATCTGCGCAACTAAGGATACGACAGATCTGATGGAGGTATATCTGGCCACAGGGGCGAAGGTCTCCTCATAATCAATCCCTTCCTTTTGGGCGTACCCCTTAGCCACGAACCTGGCCTTGTACTTCTCTATGCTGCCATCTGCAGCATAATTGATCTTGTGGATCCATCTCCAACTTACAACTGATCTGTTAATTGGTCTAGGCACAACTTCCCAGACATTATTAGTCATGATAGAGCATACTCTTCTACCATGGCATCCACCCAGACTTGATGTTGCACGACCTCCTGAAAGCTAGAGGGTTCTTCAACTTTTGCTACCAAGGCTTAGTTTTTGTCGGGTTTCCTACGCTACCTCTTCTCGGTTCTCAGAGCTCCTATAAACTCCTCTGCATCCTTTAGCGCTTGCCATGCCTCTTTGCTAATTCTGCCAATGGTGTTGGGTGGCTCAACTAACTCTTCTTCCTGCTGTCTTGCCTGCTACGAATCATCTGAATCTCCCCCACCTGCAGAAATACTGGTGCTAGTAACAATGCTTGATCCAGATGTCTGTTCGCCTGCTGGTTCTCCCCCGTGCTGCTGTTTTACAAGAGGAACATCTTCTGACCTCTCTCTAGAGGGCATCTCTCAGGATTTCTTGAAAGCTTTGTCTTCCTTGAACTTTGCATCCCTTTTGACTATAATCTTCTTGCTCTTTAGGAATGTAGATTCTGTAGTACTTCGAGGTCTCGCTGTATCCTACAAGGTATCCCTTCTCTGTAGTTCGATCCAGTTTGCTCCTTTTTTCATCTGGAATGTGATAGTATGCCACGCTTCCAAATATCTGAAAATGGCTCACTTCTGGCTTCTTCCTTGTGAAGATTCTCTCGAGAGTAGTTTTGCCTAAAGCCCTATGTGGAGTTCTATTCTGGATATATAAAGCTGTGTTGCATGCTTTAGCCTATAAAATCTCGGCATAACTTGGTCATACAACATGGCTTTCGCTGCCCCAACAATGGTTCTGTTCTTTTGCTCTGCAACCCCCATTCTGCTCCGAATTATACGAAGTTGTCCATTCTCTCTTGATGCCCTCTCTTGCGTAGAAATCTGTGAATTTCTTGTCTGTGTACTCTCCGCCATTATCTGAGCGAAAAACTTTTATTCTCTTCCCTATTAGGTTCTCAACCAGAGCTTTGAACTCTCTGAACCTATCAAAGACCTCATCCTTGGTCGTCAAGAAGTAGATCCAAGTCTTCCTGGAGTGGTCATCAATAAAGGTGACAAAGTTTTCGCCACCACTAAAAGCTCTGTTAGACATCGGTCCGCAAATATCTGAGTGTATTAGAATTAATACACTTGGAGCCCCCTTGTTGCTTCTAGAATATGTTGCTTTCATGTACTTACCTAGTGCGCATCCTCTGCACACGTCAGCATGCGTGGTACTCAGGACTGGAACCCTCGAAATAGTTTCTTTGAGTATTCTCAGAGCTCTATGGTGAAGATGCCCCATTCGTCCGTGCCATAGCTCATTCAAATCTTTTTTTCCACTGAGATCACTGCCTATCATTGCCATTGGAGACTCGAGTTGCAATTGGTAAGGCTTGTTGCTTTGAGTTTGAATCTAAGCCTTCTTCTTCCAGCTTGGATGCTTGACGTATACTTTTCTCCCAATGAAGTATACATCATATCCCTTGTCCTGTAACTGGGACACTGAAAGTAGATTCATTCCAAATCCTCGCACATGCAACACATTTGTGGCTCGAAATTTATCTCCGACTTCTGTCTGAAATACTATGGGCCCTCTTCCTATTGGGGTACACTTTGTTTTGTTTCCCATAGAAATCTAGAAGTTCATCCTTTCTTCTTGATAAGTCGAGAAATATTCTTGAACCCCAGTCATATGTGTTGAGGTCCCACTATCACTGTACCAATCATCAACTGATGTTGAAGTAGATAAGCAAGCAAATTCCTTGTCCAACCTAGAAGATAATTATGAGATGTCATGATCTTCCATCGTGCTTCTTCCTTCTTTGGTAGCTCTGCAGAAAACTGCGTCACCCTTCTTGGATTCGATTTACTGTTTAATATACAACACAACGACTTCCCTTCAACGCAGATTCTTTTGTGCCTTTGCCCGATCTAGCTTTGATAGCATGTGAAAATTTCTAAAACAAAATTCTACTGCAGTATTTGATATTACTTCTCCTACTTATAATAAGTTATTTAAATAAATTACTTCAGTAAATATTGAAACAAATACAACTGCAATTATCAGAAATAAGATGCTGAGCAAAACATAAAGTAATACAAGCACATTAATGACAATTATTTTTGGACAATTGTCCCCGAAAAAACCCAATGTGGGAAAATTGGTGCAGAAGATGAGGGTTTTATTTATTTTTCAGCAAAAATCTCTTGTACAAAAAATGACTAGCAGAACAGAAAGAAAATGCTACGGGGAATTTACAACTGACTTCCTCACTTGCTTCCTAGTGATTTTCCAACCCCGGAGAGCCTCTACGTCCCTTTGCGTCTCACTGCGTCAACCCCTGCGCAGTGGTTTCGCAGTTCCAACGTCACAACCCCTGCACTGTCACTGCTACTGCGTGACTGCCTATGCGCAGTCCTTCCTCTACACTTCTCTCTGTCAAGCTCTGTATCCTCAGCCCTGCCAATCCCTCTCTCTCTCCACCCTGCGACTCTCCCTCTGAATCGATTTCTCGTGCCGAACTTCAACCAGTGAGAAAATTGATCTTCTTGGGCGACTGATTATTTGTCTTGGTGTGTTTTCCAAATGGCCCAAGCTTTCCTTTATAGTCTTCTTGTTGACAAATCAACGACCTAGATTAGATGTCTAATCAATGGCTAAGATTAAAACATGACTTGATCTTCATTCTCTAGAAGATTCACACTCTGTTTTTTTAGTACCCATTAATTATTTAATTTCCCTAAGTTTAGTCTTAGGGTCCCATTAAAATAATTAATTATTTTAATAAAACATGAACCGAGTGGAATGTTCACAAACGGTTTTTGGGTTCTTTGGAATACAAGTGTCTAAGCCTCTCCACCAAATTTGAGACTTAGAGCACTTTTTGATGCTACAAAAACCAACACAGGGGACACTATCACGCTGTCCTCCAGCAGACCATAAGTGCCCAATGTTGTCCACACTTGGTCCTCTCTCACGTTGCCCTCCAACAATCCATGAGAGACCAAGTCCATGCTGTAGTATTTGCTCCTATTTAGGGCATCCCCACAGTTGGGAGATCGTTACACATGGCTGCCCACAAACTCCACCGATCCACCCTTTACCCTGCAATAGAGGAGCTATTGCGCAAATCTGGGCACCTCAATGTGTCCTCGCCTTGGACACCATCAAACCATCATACACAGGGCCATCTACAACACACATTGTTAATGTCCTCTTGCCTTCCGATCTAATGTACCTGTTGTCACCTTGGCTGCTTGGTAGGCTTCCCAACAATCCACGTGGGCTCCTCCAAACAACTCCTAAGGCCTCCTACAAGCAATCCACAAACTGACCCAAGCAATGGTCAACACTTTGACCCAATGCACAACATTCTTCTGCTGCAAGTCGACTTCTCAATCACTGTGGGATCTGTCACTAGTGTAGAGCATCTAATCACCAGATCTGTCCCTCCTCCTTGGCTTCCACAGGCTAACTTTAACTGATCCAAATTCTTGTCAGAGCCTCGACCCAATACACCTCTAAGTGTTGTTGTTTCACCTCGTTGTAATGCTGCACTGCTGCACCCTTGGTTAGGGCATCACCTACAACCCTATTCCTCCACACAACTCAGCAACCAACCCTCCAAAAGATTGCAGTCTACTCTACGAAGAATCCTCCACCTCTGCGCTGCTCCTAGCCTTGTTTGACCCCAAACGTAGCCCTTAAAGGCAACCTAGCTGCTGGCTAAGGCCTGCGGCCTAGCATACCAGCTGCTATAGCTTACAACCCCCTCAAATCTCCACCACACAACCCTTAAAAAACAACATCCTTCTCCTCCTTGCTGCAGCCTTCTTGCCCGGCAATTCGAACCCAAGAACAACCTTTCAACAAGCCCAAACAACCATCAAAATACCACACTGTCACCTACAACATTGCAGCCTAATCATAGAAGATTACCCACGCTACTTTCCAGGCTTCTCCACGTTGTCTTGTGCTCCCTTGCTGCGACTTCTTCTCCACGAAATTTCAGCTGTATTCCTTGAGTGTATTGCCCACAGATGGATGCCTAGTGTTGACTAGTGTTGACTAGATACATGAATGACCCAATGAGCTGTCTGTACAAGGTGGTGTCTACTTTTTGGTCTCCTTATGCATCTATTTTCTTCTAGTTGGTGATCATAGGCATTGCCATGGGTCGACAATCCTGCATTCTGAATCTCTTCAGAATCTTTGTAGCATATCTTCCTTGCCCAAGGAAGATCTCTCCATTCTTCTGCCAGACTTCTAACCCTAGAAAATAATGCATCAACCCCATATCCTTCATGTCGAATTCGGCTTGAAGATTCTTCTTGCAGCCCTTTATGAGCCTTGATGACCTTGTTAGAAACAAGTTATCTACATATAATACTAGAGTAAGTGGCTCATTCTCCACCATCAAATAATAGAGATTGGGACCAACATCACTCTTGATGAACCCCAATTGCTGCAATTAACTCTCAAGCCGACCATATCATGTTCTGGGTGCCTGCTTGAGCCCATATAGGGCTTTCTTTAACCTGCATACATGAGTTCTCTTTTCATGAGTCTCGAAGCCTTCAGGCTTTTCTATATACACCTCTTCTTCTATCACCCCATTTAAGAACGCTGTCTTGACATCTATTTGGTGAATCTCCCATCCCCTCTGTGCTGCTAGCGATATGACAAATATGATAGAGGTATATCTAGCTACCGGGGCGAAGGTCTCCTCATAGTCTATTCCTTCCTTTTGTGCATACCCCTTTACCACGAACCTAGCCTTATACTTCTCTACACTGCCATCTGCAGTGTACTTGATCTTGTAGATCCACCTTGATCCTACAACTGGTCTATCCTCTGGTCTAGGTACCACTTCCCAGACATCATTTGTTATGATAGAATTGTATTCTTCTACCATGGCATCCATCCATACTTGGTGCTATACGAATTCCTGAAAACTGGAAGGTTCTTCAACCTGTGCTGCCAAGGCTTGGTATTTGTTAGGTTGTCTATGCTGCCTTTTGTCGGTTCTGGGAGCTCCAACAAACTCCTCTCCGTCCCTCAATGTCTGCCGTACTTCCCTACTAGTTCTACCACTGGTGGTGGGAGGCTTAATCAAATCCTCCTCCTATTCCTGTTGTTCTATCTGTTGAGAACTGCGTGGATCTCCTACTCCTGAGGAAATATTGGTGTTGGCCATTGTACTCGATCGTGGTGTCTGTTGTCCTGCTTTTCCTCCCTGCTGCCCCTGCTGCTGTTGGACTAATGGAACATCTGCTGATTGATCTTCTGCTGGCATCTCGCGAGATTTCCTAAAAGCTCGATCTTCCATGAACCTTGCATCTCGTTTTACTACAATTTTCCTGCTGCTAGGAATGTAGATTCTGTATGCTTTTGAGGTCTCGCTATATGCTATGGGGTACCCCTTTTCTGTAGTTTGATCAAGCTTACTATGCTTCTCGTTTGGAATATAACAGTAAGCCACACTCTCGAATATCCTGAGATGACTTACCTTCGGCTTTTTCCCTGTGAAGACTCCTTCAGGCATTTTCTTGCCGAATGCTTTGTGAGGAGTTTTGTTCTGGATATACACCGTTGTGTTGCATGCCTCTGCCCATAAGAATCTAGGCAAGTCTTGGTCATACAACATGGCCTTTGCCGCCCCGACGATGGTTCTATTCTTCTGCTCCGCTACTCCATTTTGCTGTGGATTATATGGCACTGTCCACTCTCTTTTGATGCCCTCCTTTGTGCAGAAAACTATGAAGTCTTTGTCTGTATATTCTCCACCATTATCTGAACACAATACCTTTATCTTTTTTCCTTGTCATGTTTTCTACGAGAGCCTTAAACACTCTAAACCGATCAAATACTTCATCCTTGGACTTTAAGAAATAGATCTGGGTTTTTCTAGAGTGATCGTCAATAAAGGTGATAAAGTACTCGCCACTGCTAAGAGCTCTTGTGGACATTGGGCCACAAATATCTGAGTGTATCAATCCCAATACGCTCCTCGCTTTGTTGTCACTTCTAGGAAAAGCTGCCTTAGCGTACTTTCCTAGTATGCATCCTCTGCATACATCATCATGCTCGGTACTGAGGATTGGAACTCCTGTAACAGTCTCTCTGGGCATCCTCAGTGCTCCATGGTGTAAGTGTCGCATTTGCCTATGCCATAGTTCATTTAGATCCTTTTCTCCATCATGATTACTGCTTATCAGTGCCATTGGAGACTCGAGCTGCAATCTATACAATCTGTTGCTTCGAGCTCCAATTTGTCTCATCTTCTCCCAGATTAGATGTTTGACATACACCTTCCTTCCAATGAAGTATACATCGTACCCCTTGTCGTGTAACAAGGATACTGAAATTAGATTCATTCCTAATCCCGACACATGCAACACGTTAGTGGCTCTAATGCTGGTTCCTGCTTCCGTTTGGAACGCTATGGTGCCTCTCCCTACTGGAGTACACTTCCTTTTGTTTCCCATAGTGATCTGGAAGTCCATCTGCTCTTCTTGATCACTAGAGAAGTATTCTCGTACTCCAGTCATGTGAGTTGAAACCCCGCTATCAATATACCAAACACCTGCTGATGCTGAACTTGACTAACATGCGAATTATTCTTCCAATCTGGAAGATAATTCAGAGACATCTTGACTTTCCATACTTATCTGTGCTATTTTTCTTTCAATTTCTGATGTTTTTCTGTCCCAACAACTACTGCAAAAAACCGCGTCCCACCTGAAAACTGCTCTGTGCTGAGGCTGCTGTGGCGCTGCTACCTCTGTCGTTGACAAATCTCGTTTTGGAAAATTCCTCCTCTCTGTCGACTCACTCAAAGAGGGATTTTTCCCTTGAGAATCTTGACCTCTTGGTCTGAACTACATAATCCCTCTGGGGATTCGATCTGCTGCTTACGCAACTCTTGAACTCCCTCTTCTGCTCAGCGTTGGGCTCTTTCGGCTCTGTTCTCTTGTTTCACCCGCGCTCTAATACCATGTGAAAATTCCTAGATGGAATTCCTACCGCAACAACTGATATTATTTTTTCTACTTATTAATTCAGAAAAAATGTTATTTACGGTGTTACAAAGTAAATATCGAAATAAATTCTACTGTAACCTTCACAATTTAAAATACTGCGGAAAGTAAATGCGAGAAGAAAAATACTAGCACAAGTACAATCACAATGACACAATTATTTTTGGACAATTGCCCTCGGAAAAACCCCATGTGGGAAAACCAGTGTAGTAGATGAGGGTTTCTTTATTATTCTTCAGCAAAATCTCATGTACAAGCTACAAACAACAGAATGGAAGAAGAATCATTGTATATGATTTTTTTCAAACAAATTTCTTATGCTCCACAGTAATTTTCTGGCCCCGAAGAGGACCTGTTGCCCTCACGCTGGCCCTATTGTGTCACCCTCTGTGGAGTGACTGCGCAGTGCTTGCGTCACTGCCTATGCACTGGTGATTTGCGTCCCTTCTCTTTGCTGCTTCCTCCAGTCTGTTCCTGCACTTTCGACTATTGTCGATACCCTCTCTATCCCACTTGTAACTCTCCCTCTGTTTCAATTTTCTCTTGCCAAACTTCAGCCAGTGAGAAAATCGATCTGCTCGGGCAACTGAGTATTTGCCTCGTGTATATTTCCAAGTGCCCATCGAGTTCCTTCTTATAATCTTCTCTTTGAGAAATCAACGGCCTAGATTAGATTCTAATCAATGGCTCAGATCATATTGACTTGATCTTCGTCTTTTTCTAGAAGATTCACACCCAGTTCTATTAATACCCTTTAATTATTTTAATTTCCTAAGTTTAAACTTAGGCATCCATTAAAAATAATTAATTATTTTAATAGAACTATCTTCGTGTGGAATTTCCCAAAACGGTTTCTGGGTATTATGGAATACATGTGCCTAAGCCTCCCTATAAATTTTGAGGCATAAAGCACATCCGATGCTACCAGAAATCAACACTTTGAAGGATAATGACAGTTTTTTCTTCAAGCTTACTCTTTGGGGGCTTGGAACTTGTGCCTTCGTTGTATGGAACTTAACCTGCTTCTTTCACCTTCATCTTTAAGTGATCAATTTCTTGGTCCTTTTCATTAATGACGCGATTCTTCTTTTCAACATTCTATGTAATGTCCCCAATTTCAATCTTTCCATTTGAGGAGGTCAACAGAGATTTTGTGGATGGCGCTAAGCATAGCACAATTTTGAAATTCAGGCATTGGAAGAAATTTTGATATGGGAGGCTTGAGGACATAGGAGAATACGAGAAATTTCAGCCTTGGTGAAATGTGGGGAGCACAAAAAGGAGGCAATTCGACCCTTGGAGATAATTTGCACTTATGGAGGAAGAGAGAGAAAGAAAAGGGAGCGCGAGTTAGTGGAAAATGGGGTCCATCAAGAGAAAGAGTGCCAACTTCTATAAATAAGGCAAGGAGGCCTCCATTTGGTATATTTTGACAATCTAACTTTTGAACACAAGTTTTCTCGAGTTGTTTAGCCAAGTAAACCCGTGCTAAGCATAACACAATTTGGAAATTCAGGCATTGGAGGAAATTTTGATATGGGAGGCATGAGGACTTAGGGGAATAGGAGAAATTTCAGCCTTGGTGGAATGTGGGGAGCACAAAAAGGAGGCAATTTGACCCTTGGAGATAACCTGCACTTGTGGAGGAAGAGAGAGAAACAAAAGGGGGCGCGAGCGAGTTAGTGGAAAATGGGGTCCACCAAGAGAAAGAGGGCCAACTTCTATAAATAAGGCAAGGAGGCCTCCATTTGGCGTCTTTTGACAATCTAACTTTTGAACACAAGTTTTCTTGAGCTGTTTAGCCAAGTAAACCAGTGCTGTTTAGCACAAGGAATTCCCAAGTGGGAATTCCACCTCTACCTTCGGTGAACTTCGAGTGTCACCCTAGGAGAGTATTTCAGAATAGTGGGGAGAGATTTGTTGGAGTTCGTGGGACACATCAGTGCTTGCTTCAGCTAGTTCGAACTTCCACGAGGACACAGGGGTAGGAATCAAACCGCTGAGTTGAGGGAGTTTGAAGGGGGAATTGTGGCCAACAAATTTAGGAGAAATTTCATTGAGGATGGACCAGCATTTGTGGAGAATTTCGGGGCTAGAAGTTGCTGCTCCTAAGAGAGCCAAGCTCATCATTTTAGGGCCTGCGCAGAAGTATTACTTGGCAGAAATTGTGGGGCTGGATTCATCTTATTTGTGCTGGGTTTTGGAAGGAATTTCCCTCACACCTTCCAGAGGAAATTTGGGGGGAAATCCTACAACTAATTGAGAAGGAATTAGTGACATATCCAACAGTTTGAATTGTGGGGTCGCAAAATTATCGAGGGGGGCGTAGCACCAAATTTGGGTAATTCTGGGAGGTCAGAATTAGCCCAAATCATTTCTGGGTTTTGCTAGACTAGCCTCACGGATTCTGCTCCTAATTTTGCAGAATTTTTGGAGTTTTGATGCCCCAAATAACATGATTATTTAGTAGCAAGTTAGAAGGAGAGAGCTCAAATTTTTGGTCCCGCGTGTTAGGTAGAATTTGCCAAAACCCTTTCTAGGTTTTTTGGGTTTTATGTGGGGAGATTCCAGTAAAAATTGCAGAAATTTCTGGGCACTTTTGAGGTGTCTAATGAGGGTCTCAAGTTAGCCAGCAGTGCAGAAATACTGGGCCAACGCTGTATTTTTGAGGACAGAATTTCTACAACAGTTGGGCATTGTTATATTGACCACTTGAGGCTTGTAGCTTGCCTTGTGCAAGCCTAGGTGCACTCCTTCCATTTCCCCATTGTATTCCAGCAAATATTTATAATAAAATTGCCCATTTTGGCATTATGGGATCATTCTGTTTCATGGATGTTTACTGAAATTTATGTGTGTTGAATTTCTAGCATGTCTTTGGTTTGAACTATAAAATTTATTTTAGGAACATTATAGTTGTATGAGAGAATGATCTTGGCCAGCTATGAGGAGGCTATGGAGGAGTTGATGAGGCAGAGCCAACAATTGGTGAGGTAGAACTAGCAGATCCTAGAGGGGATGCAACAAATGATACATAACTAGTGGAGAACCCAAGCCCATGCATGCACATCCCAGCTGTACACCACCCATACATAAAACCAGTCTGGTCGTCCTACCATGCCTCATTTCCTAGATGGACAGGAGAATGAGAAGTATGGTTCAGGGTCTGGATCACCATGTAGAGGAGGGTAGTTAGAAGGTGAGACCAGGAGGCAGTTTTGTTGGAGACCTGGTTTTAGACATCAAGAGCTTGTGGAGGAGGCCAAACATGAGGCCGAGGGCGCACAGGGTTGTGAGGAGCACATAGATAAACCCAGTGTGACACAGAAACCACCCTTGTGGGAGTTTCCTTTGGTAGCCTTGATTGACACATTGGTGGAGGCAATTGAGCACACACCCATAGGACCATCCATTGATGAGGTGCCAGAAGGCATAGAGGTACCCAGAGTTGTGATAGAGTTCCCAAACGACCGCTACCTACAACAACATGGAGAGCACCTTGAGGAGCATGAGCTAGATGAGGATGTTATGCTTGAGGAGCTACCTGTTGTGGGGCAGCTCAAGACTCTTGTTGAGTCCATGATGGAGGAGGATGGGCAGTCATCTTTTGGGCCTGCCATTGACAGGGAGCAACTAGATGCGCAGGCAACTAGTAGAGTCGCAGTACTTCCAGTTAGTAGCTCTCTTCAAACTTACGTATATGGGGCTAGCAGTATTGTTAGGTTACCTTTGCACATTGGAGGGACAATGACTGAGTTACCAAGACAGATCATATATGTTCATCGGGCCAGTGAGACGAGGCGACATGAGTTACGTAGGGGGCAACATTCGTAGGATGGGGGGCCAATTTCGTGTATGGAAGTTTGTGCTCTTGATCTTCCCTCGAGGTTGGATGGCGAGAGGTATTGAGTTGGTACTTGATGGGACTGGCTAGGGTTTTGGATACATCCAGGGTCAAGAGCGTAGTTCAGTAGGGGCCGTGGTTTTCTAGAGGGGCTCGAGGGCTGGATCATCGTTGGGAACCAGGTGTGACTCCCATCACTCCATGGATTGGGTTAGTCATGGTATTAGAAGGACGGTGGATCTTGTGATTGGACTAACCCCTATTTTCATATTCCCACCAGAGTTCTAGACAACACCAGTGGCAGGTCGAGCTGACAGAGGAGCAGACAGACTCCATGAGTTGTCTTGGCATGTTGTTAGTGTGTGGGGGCATTGGATGAACAATGTCCTTTGGCAGGAGTTTATTAGAGGAGGTGGCATTAGTAGGCCACTAGATAGTTCCTTGGATGGAGAGGAGGATTTCCCATGGATATATGGGGCACAGGGGTAACCAAGGAGCAACACCCTAGGGACACCCCCACAGGTTCATAGGGAGATTCACACGTTAAATATCTCAGTGAGGATCAGGAGGGAAGGTCCACTCATTCGAGGTTATGGAGATAGGTGAGTGGATACTGTGATACTGACATGATGCAAACTGATACTTACTAACTCAGTTTTAGACAATGGCATCCAGGGATGTATAGGGGCATGCAACGATTGGCAGAGGGGCATGAAGGTGGACAATGGTGCGTAGTGGTGTGTAGGGTCTCACCGGCTTGGTGTAGGAGGAGCGGTTCACATCGTAGTGCATTTCCTAATAGTGTGACAGACACATTGATACAAGAGGGATGCCAGCTGATCTGGGGCGATGCAACAACATGTAGCAAGGTCCAGCAGTGCACAGAGATGTGCAACAAGGTGGAGTTGTATGCCACGGGGCATGAGGATACTTGGTTTTATGCAACAACATGTGGGGTTGCACTACGAATGAGGGGAGTGCTACTAGCATGGAAACTACTTGATGAGAGCGTTAAGCATGCCATTGAGGGGGACATACCCAGGTTTGGAGAGTGGTTCGGTCATGGGGATGGTCAAGAGTTTCCACACGGGTTCTCGACCATACCCGCTGGGGCCCAAACATCTCTCACTCATTGGCATCGCAGGCAATTGAGGGGAGTGTTGTGTCCGATTGAGGCCTACATTGTGGATAACAGGACTTGGGAGATTCACTTGAGACGACTCTATGAGATTTAATGCCTCAAGGGCATGATAGGGATTCCTCGGTGGAGGAGCAAGGTCGGTATGCGAGTTTGCAGCCACAGGCTAGGAGATGAGGTGATCTCTACAGGTGTGGTATATCATTCATCTCTGAGCCCACACTTGGGGAGTTGATCATGGGGGAGACATGTGCCTCTACTTCAGTAGGGCTTGTTGGGATCTTGCATGAGCAGGGGATACCGTTTATAGCTGAGGCAATTTTCCAGTGGGTATTCGGGCTTCAGACACTGTATTGGCACATTACCGATGGTGCAAATGGCAGACTTAGGGGTGATGATTGGTTGGAGCAGGACATATCCACATACACTGAGTCGGTCGTGGGCATCAGACATTTGTCTATTAGCAACATTCAGGGATTAGCTATATGGCACGTGGGGTTCCTAATGGACATCGATACTACACAATGGCAAACAACAAGAATTGGAAGCGATGGCCTTTCAATTTGGCTTTAGGTTTAAGGATCCATTGGGGTAGTATACCACCTTTCTCCAGAGGGATCACAAAGATGACAGTGACAAGACAACATCTCCCTTGGGAGGTCAAGTCGGGGATTATCAGGATTTTCACTCTAGGACGAGGAGGACTTTTGCTGCTATTGTTTCGGCCAGAGACTGGACGGAAATTGGTAGATGATGGCTTTGATGGGATGCCCAAGCAGGATCACCTTCAACACTATAGAGTTGTCCTTTATTGGGGTTGTGACAGAGGATTAAAGGAGTGGTTGGATCTGCAGGAGCGTGAGGGGGTTGCAGTCATGCCCAGACTGGGGCAACGCCTACACATTGACCTCACTTCGAGATTAGTATGGGGCCATGGAGCTACAGGCTAGGGCAGTGGGGTCACAAACTTAGGAGAGAGGGTTCCTTCTAAGGAAGGACATCTAGGCATTTTGTTGAGTCTAAGTTTGGCAGCATGCATGATACCTTTCAGGGACTTCCGGAGATGGGATAACACTTCACATGGGTGGTCTTTTGACCAACGGGATGTGCTTGGCCCCCACAAATACTATGCCATCTGGTTCCAAGAGGGGAGGATATGGTATGAGTACTATGGGCAGTTGACCATAGTCAGAATGGTGCAGTGTCAACATGGTGGTATCCTTTGAGATTAGCATGGGACCCCGGTTTTACAAGGCTTTGCAGTTCATCCACCTTTAGGGACGAGCTGGTCTCTATAGGGGGAGGTTGTGCGGATCTTCCATTGGGGTTTATTTCTATGGAGAGTATTTGGTCCCCTAGAGATTCACTGATGACTCAGTGGCACATTTGGGACCCTGGTATTGTTTGAAGTGATAGTTGGGTCAGCAGGGAGAGAGCTTGTTCGAGAATTGCTTGAGGACAAGCAACTTTTGGCAAGGAGGACTTTAATGCCCCCAATTTCGATTTTTCCATTTGAGGAGGTCAACAAAGATTTTGTGGGTGGTGCTAAGCATAGCACAATTTTGAAATTCAGGCATTGGAGGAAATTTTGATATGGGAGGCATGAGGACTTTGGGAGAATAGGAGAAATTTTAGCCTTGGTGGAATGTGGGGACAACAAAAAGGAGGCAATTTGATCCTTGGAGATAATTTGCACTTGTGGAGGAAGAGAGAGAAAGAAAAGGGTGCGCAAGTTAGTGGAAAATGGGGTCCACCAAGAGAAAGAGGGCCAACTTCTATAAATAAGGCAAGGAGGCCTCCATTTGGTATCTTTTGACAATCTAACTTTTGAACATAAGTTTTCTTGAGCTGTTTAGCTAAGTGAACCAGTCTGTTTAGCACAAGGAATTCCCAAGCAGGAATTCCACCTCTACCTTCGGTGAACTTCAAGTGTCACCCTAGGAGAGTATTTTAGAATTTAGTGGGGAGAGATTTGTTGGAGTTCGTGGGACAAATCATCTCTTGCTTCAGCTAGTTCGAACTTCCAGGGGGACGCATGGCAGGAATCAAACCACTGAGTTGAGGGAGTTTCAAGGGGAATTGTGGCCAGCAAATTTAGGAGAAATTTCATTGAGGGTGGACCAGCATTTGTGGAGAATTTCGGGGCTAGAAGTTGCTGCTTCTAAGAGAGCCAAACTCACCATTTTAGGGCCTGTGCAAAAGTATTACTGGGCAAAAATTGTGGGGGTGCATTCATCTTATATGTGCCGGGTTTTGGAAGGAATTTCACTCACACCTTCCGGAGGAAATTTGTAGGGCAATCCTACAACTAATTGAGAAGGAATTGGTGACATATCCAACAGTTTGAATTGTGGGGGACGCAAAAATTGTCAAGGAGGGCGTAGCACCAAATTTGGGTAATTCCGGGAGGTAGGAATTAGCCCAAATCATTTCTGGGCTTTGCTGAACTAGCCTCAAGGATTTTGCTCCTAATTTTGCAGATTTTTTGGAGGAGTTTTGATGCCCGAAACAGTCGGATTATTTAGCAGCGAGTTAGAACGAGAGAGTTCAAAGTTTGGGTCCCGGGTGGTTGGTAGAATTTGGCAAAACCCTTTCTGGGTTTTCTGGGTTTTATATGGGGAGATTCCAGTAAAAATTGCAGAAATTTCTGGGCACTTTTGAGGGGTCTAATTGGGGTCTCAAGTTAGCCAACAGTGCAGAAATATTGGGCCAACGCAGTTTTCTGGAGGACAAAACTTCTACAACAGTTGGGCATTGTTATATTGACCACCTGAGGCTTGTAACTTGCCTTTTGAAAGCCCATGTGCACTCCCATTTCCCCATTGTATTCCAGCAAATATATATAATAAAATTGCCCATTTTGGCGTTATGAGAGCATTTTCTGTTTCATGGATGTTTATTGAAATTTATGTGTGTTGAGTTTCTTGCATGTCTTTGGTTATCACTGTAAAATTTTTATTAGGAACATTACATCCAACAATTGCTCTTTTTTCCATTCATTGAGCCTGCTTATTTCACCTAGAGCTACATCATGTTCTTTTTGCTTATGAATAACTTCTGCCTCGTGCTTCTGAACAAATTCCTCTAATTGGCTTGTTAAGATTTTCTCTCTCCTTTCAGCTTCCTCCACTTGAAGTCTTAGGAGATCAAATTCTTGTTCGAGAATATGTTTTTTTCTTTTCTGTTTTCTTAAGATCACTTAAGGCATTGCTCAATTCTATCTCCAAGTCCACTTCTGCTTCTTCTTCTTCTTCATAGATGTCAGATTCTTTGATAAGAGTTTCTGCTCTATTTGAATCATGACCATGATCATCTTCATCTTGACTTGCATGCTTATTTGAATAGAGATTTTGAAAATTTTTCCAAATCCTTTTGGCTAATGAGTATTGATCCACTTTGGCTTTCATAGAATCTGGGAAAGCACTTAAAATGACATTCATGGCTTTTGAATTGTACCTTCTCGACTCATTGGTAGATGTGTTTCCAGAAAGAACATAATCCCATACATAATAACCATGAGCTTGCAAATAGACTTCCATTTTGGATTCCCATATTTCATGTTCTGTTTCCTCGAACAATGAAGGAGGACCTACTTGTTTCTCTTCATCAACTATAATAGGTTCTGAAACTGGTGCATTACCGGACACTATTGTTGATCATTTGGGTGTGTGCTTCCTTGACTTTCCCATCTTTGATCTCGTGAGATCTTCTTTCCAGCTGTTTGATTGCAAGTGAAGGAACCCACTCTAATACCAATTGTTGGAATATTCACCAATATTGAGAGGGGGGATGAATCAATATTGGTGAATATTCCAATAATAAATATCTTCACTTTTGAAGAGCCGAATTGGACAGCTCAAGACCGACATAAGTTATCCCAGATTTTCTTGATTATTAATGCCAAATTTTAACAAAGATAAAGCTGCCTTGAGCATCTCATTTGTGTCACCTTGACCACACTATCAGGCCTTCATCTTTGAGAAGGCATATCTCCTCAACAGTGAGGAGTTATGTGGTGTGCCACCCACCGTTAGAAACGAGATGACGAGTACTGTCATCCTATGATGGTGTTTCTTGCAAATTCATTGATATTCCCATTCAAACCTATAACCCAACGCTTTCCTGTGCTTCATGACATGTGCTTAATTGCCTCTGGTATCGAAGCTAAAGGTCTTGAGTTCGAAACACCCCCGGCTTGTGCTAGGGGGAGATTGTGGGCCATTGGATAATCCAATGCTCCCCTGTGTTTGACGACATTTGGGATCCATTAATTTTGGCGATGTGTTTGTTTACTAACACCTCCGGGTTTTGGTGTAACCGTAATCATGATTCCAACAAATCTCTCACTCTCTCTTTGTCTCTCTTCTTTCATACCGATGATAGACCACTTATTATGGGTCCAAAATGTTGACTATAGTGATTTTAACATAATGAATTCAGAAACCAATAATGACAATCTTAGACACTGTGAAAGATTAAAACAAGAGATATTTTTTTCATTTTCTTTCTTGGTCCTAGCAACAATTTTTTGCGCAAACCCTAAGATGCTTTGTCATGCTGCATGCACTATATGGTTGCTTCCCACTATAGAATCCAATTATTGTTCCCCACTTGAATAGGAAAAGGATGCCAAACCCTTGCAACAAGTCATAAGCATTCTATAGGTTCTAGAAGAGAGGCATTTAACTTAAAGGAATAGTGAGCCTCATATTGGTAATTAGGGCGAATAATCATAATCGTGGATATAGGAAAATGGTTTGAGCTAATGATGATTAAATCGACATGGACAAAACTATCACCATTGGAAGAGAATGTGGCAGGATGTGAAATTGTACCAAAGCTATCAGGTCGAGATTGGATTTGATGATTGCCCACCTTGTTGGAGCACTTATTCTTTGATTGCCACACAGTGTCAAATGCACTAGGCATGCCTTTTTAGTCATTCCTGTTGAAAAATCTAGGGGCAATAGTATAGGTGATTTCTCTTGCTTATGATAACTGCTTGTGGAGACTTTTTATTTTCTTGATTAGATTTTTTGTTTAGCTTGATTATTATTATGTTCTTTTCAACAAACAACTACCAAAACATAATGAACAATGAGACAAAGGACACAAGATATAGGTGATCAGCCAGGGCCAAAAACCTGTCCAATCTTGAGAGGAAAACCCACATAATTCTTTCTTCTTATAGAATCTTCAATTGACAAATTCCAAGACCTAGACCCTTAACCAAGAACCTCTCCATGACCAAGTCACAATTCTTCCTTGAACAACTCTTCTTCCTTCTAGGTCAACACTAGTGAAACTGACTGTTATACCACATATTTCGGCTTCTTTTCAAGTTTCGGTCTCTTACTACAGGCCTGCAATTTTCGACCTGCCTATAATCACTGAAATTCCACACATGTGAGCTGATTGGGGCAGATTGGTGAGGTGCCTTTCCTTTGCTTGACTTGAATACTTCTTCTTGAGACCTCATCTAGCAAGAATGCTCTTTTCGTAACCTTTATCTCGGCTTCTTCAAGGACTGTTGAAAACCTAGCTGTAGTCACACATGTGAGTGGAGGAACCCAAAACAAGGCTAGAAGACTTCGATCTTCTTCTTTTCTCTTCGCTGCTTCAAGAGACTTTCTTCCTTCTCTACTCATACTTCTTTCTTCTTTGAGGATGCTTGATTGATACTTCTTCAAGTGAGGCTGAGGCCTCCTTTATATAGTCTTTTCTCCTATGCAAATAGGCCAACTTGACCTTTTTCTTTAGGCTGGCATGTCCTTTTGATAGGCCAGCTGCTCCTTTGAGAAGGGCGACTTATTTGTAGCACTTAGACAAGGTCTTGGAGGGTTCATTTACTTGAATTTGACTCAAATAATTTTCTTTATACAATATGTAACTTGCCCAAAAGGGTCTCTCATACATGACAATGACTTTAATGACTTGATGACTCAATGATAAATCCTAAGAGCTCACAATGGGAGCTTAACCTAAAAATAAATCTTCTTGAGCATGAAACCCATGCCTCAAGATCACAATAATAAATTTATTTTTCTCATTACATCAAATAAAATCATGATTGCATATGCCATTATGAAGACCGAACTTAGTTACATATATCAACAATTCCAAGCTTTCCTTTCATCCAATCAAAGAGTTTTCTTACACTCTCATTCTAAAACTGGATTTTTGGGCTTTAAATTTGTTGGTTTTGTGTCTAATTTTTAGATAATGATCAAAACTTTGTATTTAATAACTATATGGTCCTTCTCTTGATGCTATAATTCTCTTCTTGAGTCTTTGGTTGCATGCCATGTTATTTTAAAATTTAAGCTAATTGATCTTGTTAGGCAGCCTTATCTGGGCTTGGAATGCATTGTTAAATGTGACAGAAATATTGATAAACATTTTTGAAAGGAAATGTGGCCAACTTTCTCTCTATATTTAAGACTTTTTATGGTCTAGAGTTCATTTAAATTTTATGCATCTTTGCTATTGCTTCTTTACTAATTTAGTTTTTGGTGTATACATTCAGTAGAAAATAAAGAATTTGTGAGAGAATCGCCAAGCTTCTCAAAACAACGTTTTGGAGGTTTCAAGCAGGCCTTTGATGGTTTTAATTATGAGCCCAAGAAGCAAGGTAGATATTGTATTTTTATTTCTTCTGTTGCCTTGAAGAATACATATGCATGTGATGAAACATTGTGGGGCATTATTTTGATGGATGGAACAAATCTAGCATGTTATCTTGGTTGTTAAGTTTATAGCTACACGTATTTGATCAACAATGTATGGTTCTAATGTCTCTTCCTAATACAAGAGCACATACATTTTAGTTAGTTGGTCTCATAGCTTTTTCATATTGAATAGTTTATATTACTTCAAGCAGTCTACATTGTTCCTCTCCTCATTATTTAAATAAGTAAATATCCTAAGAACTTGTTTTTTTTTTCTTTTTAAATGCAAAGATTATTTTTTTGGCTCCTATTAGCAAACAGAGGAATCTTATAGCAGTTGAGGCACAATCTTCTTTAGGTTCCAAGTCATTTTATTGAAATACCTTCAAGTAACTCCATACAAAAGTATGCAGATAGGATCTTGTAAATGATTACATTATTCACTAGTTGTTATTCTTTACTAGGAAACATACTAGATGGTGGCTTTGTTTATGTCAAAATTATGAATTTCATTTTTGATAATTATTAAACGTGTTGATACAACAACCTTAATAGCACTAGTGAGTGACTTAGGCAGTTAATGCTCAATGATTGTTAGCATTTGGGTTTACTTCAAAAATATCTACACCATATTTTGGGGCACTTCACGAGACTTGGGGTACATGGTGCATGTTCTGTTGATGCTTGTGGTAGCTTCGAAAGGCCTTCTGCATAGACTTTGTGTCTTAGCATGTAGGAGATGATTTATTGCCTCTTTAGGTGCTTGCTTGATGGAGTAAGTGATTTATGTATTCTTTCCTATGTCTAACTTAGGAAAATTGCAATAATTAAAGTCAATTAATTATTGTTGATTATTAAGTTGGTTTCTAAGAATAAATAATGGAATTATTTAAGTGACATAGAAATGATCTCAGCTGTTGATCTCTTAGATTTTCTAAACAGAGATTACGGTTAGAGATTTGCACTTGATGAAGATTATAAATAAAAGCCTAAGGGAGAGGTGAAGACACAACAACAACAAAAAGAGAGAGCCAACAATCACATTTTTGGGAAAGCGATTTTCTCAAAGAGGGAAAGCGATTTTCTCTACAGCAAGAGGCTCAACTAGGTTGTAGAGTAGAGGAGGACAAGTCCAGGTGGATTCGAGAGCATTTCCAGGAGGCTGAGTTGCTGGAGATTGCAGGGCCAAATTGCTGATGCAAGAAGGAGATGAAATTGTTGGAGAGGCTGATTTGCTAAGGACGAATTTCCTAAGGCGCAAAATTTCGAGGGGATGGCTAATCCAGAGTATAGAGCATCATAAAATATGCTTGTTTCCAGCAGGTTTATTGAATAAAAACCTACAGGAATGCACCTTGAATAATCCTGTACCCTCCTTCAATGAACACCAATGTAAAACATAGTTGAAAGCATTGTTGGAAGAAACAGCTTTTGGACAATACTGAAACATGATACTTGAAGGACAATTTAGGAGCAAAAATCTTATTCGCTTAGCTTTGGAACATGAAATCTGTGGAGTTTTCATATCATAGCTTTAATGGGGGGTGAGGTGGTTGGTAGGAATGTGCAGATTTATCTATTCTTAGAAGCAGATCAGCCCTCTAAATATCAGAGTATAGTTGAACTAGCATTTAAAGGCTTGATATTTTGTTTGCAACCCATTATTCGTATGAACTGCAGCTGATATATTCATAATTACATCAGTCAGGGAAAATCCCCTTTTGGTTTAGCAACGCTACGTAGACCTTGGAAATGACAAAGTTGCTTTACAAAATAAATCTGGGTTTGTTGATGATGGCTCCTTTTACAATGAAATAGTCAATAGTGAAGACTTTATCTTGGCATATTTTGAAATGACTGAAAATTCCACAAAGGGCACTAGATCTTCTTTGTTAAAATTCTGTACAAAACATTTATTACTATGTTGTTTGCTCTTAGCAAGATTGATAAAAATGTAGAAATTTGGTGTGTAGACCCACCCCGGCTTCAAGCTTAGTGATTCCTGTTGAGATTTCGGGGTAGCATCGGATGTGCTCTAGCTCCGAAACTTTGTGGAGGGGCTGGAACACAGGAGATCTCCAAGACCCAGAAAACGTTTAGAGAAATTCCATCTGGTGTAAAAGTTATTCAAATAATTAAATCTTTTAATGAGGACCCTAAGTCTAACATAGGAAAATAAAAAAAAATTAAAGTGAATTAATTTACACATGTGATGAGAACATTCTAAGTGATATGGATCAAGCTACTTCTAATCTTAGCCATTGATTAGAGATTAGATCAGGACTGTTGATTTGTCAACGAGAAAAGTATAAAGGAAGGGTTGGGGTCAGTTGGAGAATACACAGAGTCTAAGAGATTGAATTCTTTTGATGGAGCAGTGCTCGGACGAAGATCAGTTCTGAGTGACTCAAAGAAACAGTGAGGGGCAAATGCAGTGATTGGTTAGGAGGGCCAAGAATACAACGCAGAGCAAGGGCAACAGAGACGCAATGGAGGCAACACAACCATCAGAGGGTGTGACGCAGTCCCTCAGGAGGGTGACGCAGGCCCACATAGGGCTCACGCAAGGGCAGCGCAATGTCTCCAAGGAAAGTCCGAAATTCAGCTGGAGACTGGGGTTTTTGAGCCGACAGGGCTGAAACCAGACTCCGGAGAAGCAGATCCACGCAGATCCACGCAGAGCTAGGGTGACGTAGTCCCTCAGCTAGGGCCACACAACCTTACGCAGTGGCAACGTAGAGACTGTGAAGAGTCAGCTGGGGTTTTACTGGTTGCTCATCCGGATTAGCCGTGACTTGCAAGAGTGAGTTATATCTCACATTTTTCTCTTTAGCCAAGGATTTCTCTGTTGGGTGAGCCGATTTATGGCACCCTAGATGTAATCAGAAACTGCTGCTTAATAATAATAAACCCTCATATTTGCTGCACTGGTTTTCTTGCATTTGGTTTTTTTGGGGACATTTGTCCGAAAAATTTGTGTGTTCGAAAAATGTGCGTGATGTTCAGTAAATGATCTGTATTTGTGTAGGCTGCTAGTTGTGTTTACTTTGAAGTTTTTTTGAATATTCTAGTTAAATAACTTGTGTAATAAAGCAAGTAGGAGAAGTAAATCAATATTTAGCAGTAGGATTTCTGTAATCATAAATTTTCACATGGTATCAGATTATTGCAGATCAAGCTGAATCATCAACAAAGGGGCTGAAGTTATTTGCTGCAGGAAGGACAGCTGAAGCAACACAGATCTGGGAGAAAGCAGTGCAACACCAGAGGGACAACATAGACCTTGCAAGGGTGACGCAGAGTCAGTCTGCTCACGCAAAGGCTGACGCAGCTCCAGAGAGGTGACATAGAGTCAGTCTGCTCACGCAGAGGCTGACGTAGCACCAGGAGAGGGACACTGAGCCAGTATGGTCACGCAGAGGTTGACACATCACCAGGAGGGTGGAGCAGTCCAAGAGGGAGTGACGTTGTGCAGTTTGCCAGGGCTGGAATGGCAGTTTCTGGTCTTCAAAAGTTGCTGGTGAGGCATAGGTTTTGTTGGTGCAGAACAGTGCCTAGCAAAGGTGAAAAAGTGAGGAGAACAGTCTCTTAGCAGATTTGTGCCAAAGAAATCTGAGATTCGATCAGGAAGGTGATCGTGGAGGATTGATTTAGGAGATTTGGCGGAGGATTTTCAGGAGGGAAATCAGTTGTCAGAGGGAGAAGCTACTCTAGAGGGTTTCTATCGCCAAGAAACCCAGATCCGGTCTTCTGTTGAGTGCAGCAGTAGTAGAAGGGAGAAGAGTACCCGCTTTGACAGTTTTTGAGCTAGATGTCCCCGTACAGATTGAGAGATCAAGATAGTTTGGACGGTGTGTCCAACTTTGCAATCTGGAAGGCCAGAATCCTGACAGTCCTGGAGGAGTATGGTATCAGAGACCAAGCGGAAAATGTCTTAGCTGTGCCGATCGATGTGGATATTTTGAAGGAGTTCAATGAGAATCAGGCGCGGGCAAAGCGCTTGATCATGGATGGGGTGAAGGATCACGTGGTCTCACACATTGCCGAGAAGAGGATGATACATGAGATGTGGAAAGCTTTGACCATGCTGTATCAAGGCAGCTCCATCCAACAGAAGATGCTTCTAGAGAACCAGATGAGGATGTTCTTGATGCATAAGGGAGAAGAGATCGATCCATTCCTCTCCAGATTGTAGATGATCTGAGATCAGCTGATAGCCATGGGGGCAACCCTGGATGAAGGGCTCTTGGTGAGGACTACCTTGAATGCAATCACTGATGAGTGGGAGACCTTTTTCCAAAGAATTTTGGAGAGAGCACAACTCCCAAATTGGGGTGACATGTGGGCCATCCTTCGACAGGAGGAGATCCGACGGATGACCAAGAAGGAATTCAATAGCGGAGGTAGCAAGGTGAAGGAGGAGGATGCAACCCTAGCATCAAAGGGACAACGACAACAAGGGAAGAAGAAGGACCTATCCAAGGTCCGGTGCTTTAGATGTGGCGAACTTGGACACTTCGCCAACACTTGTCCTGAGAGGAAGGACAAGCAATCTTCAGATTCCAAGGCAACAACAACTAGAGGGGACAATGGCAGTGAGGATGATGTGGCGATGAGTGCTCATGTGCTTCGAGAGAATAGGTGGGGTGATATTGATCTGTAAAGCAACTACAAATGGGGAGGCAGGATCCTTGAGGTGCCTAGACTCTTGGATCACATACGAGCTACGGAAGCCTTAAGACAGTAGCAGGATGACTGAACCAGTGGGTGCAGAAGATCATGATGAAGCAGAGGCAGAGCTGGGAGGCTGTAGATTGGAGCAGCGCAGTGCAGTGGTAGCAACAACGCAGAGGCTGATGGGACTTAAGTCGCACAGAGGGCCAATGCTTACGCAGTGCAGAGCAACAACAACGTAGAGGCTCTAGAGAGACAACGCAGGCAGCCGAGGGTGCTTTAGTGATGAGATTCCGATTGACTTGTCTGTGAGTGATTGGGTTGTGGTCCTTCAATTGCTTACTTCTCAGCAACTGAGTTGCAGTGCAGCAGTTGGTAGCATGATGCAACAATTTGAGAGGGAGCTGCAATACAGATGTGGCTGTGTCAGTGACATTAACATGGGTAGCAGTACAGAGACCATCAACGCAGTGGATGAAGGGCAGCAAGCCAAGCATCAGTGTAGAGACCGATGCCAGAGATCAGGGCAATGCTTCAGTGTGGAAGTATTGCTAGAGCTCGCTCCTCGCTAACAGTGAGTCTTGAGATTTTGGGGTAGCATCTGATGTGCTCTAGCTCCGAAACTTTGTGGAGAGGCTGGAAGACAGGAGATCTCCAAGACTTAGAAAGCGTTTGGAGAAATTCCATCTAGTGTAAAAGCTATTCAAATAATTAAATTTTTTAATGAGGACCCTAAGTCTAACTTAGGAAAATTAAAAAAATTAAAGTGAATTAATTTACACATGTGATGAGAACATTCTAAGTGATGTGGATCAAGCGACTTCTAATCTTAGCCGTTGATTAGAGATTAGATCACGACCGTTGATTTGTCAACAAGAAAAGTATAAAGGAAGGGCTTTGGGTTAGTTGGAGAATAAACTCAGAGTTTGAGAGATCGAATTCTTTTGACGGAGCAGTGCTCGGACGAAGATCAAATTAGACTTCTTCAACCAAAATCCAAAAATATAATCATTAGAAGAGATGTAAAGTTTGATGAAAGTATATCGGCTTGCGAGCCTAGTTTGGCGGGGTGCCACCTTTGGCCTGCGAGCCTGATTCGACATATGTGCCACCTCTCTCTCTCTTCTATTTTTAATAGCATTCCTTCTAGTTCAGATGATGACAGTGAGGATGACAATCCTCCTCCAACTCGTGAAATTGTTCCTTATACTCCACCGCTTCCAAGATGGGTCCGCTCTACTCGGGATGTAGTAGGTTCTCTTGCAGGTGACCCTGCCGATCGACGACGTACACGTTCTCAGTTCGAAAGAGACTCTTCCTTATTAGCTCAAGTTCCAGAAAAACTTGATCCAAAATCCTTTGAAGAAGCCTCCGGTCATCCAGATTGGGAATGAAGCTATGAATGAAGAGTATCGTTCCTTATTGGCAAACAATTCTTGGGATCTTGTTCCTCTTCCAAAAGGAAGAAAACTTGTCAGATGTAGATGGGTTTACAAAACAAAGTTTGGACCAGATGGAAAAGTGGATAGACATAAAGCTCGTCTTGTCGCTAAAGGATTTTCACAAGTTGAAGGCATTGACTATACTGAAACCTTCTCCCCTGTTGCCAAATGAATTCTATCTGCCTTGTTCTTTCCCTTGCTGCCTCCTTTAAACGGGAAGTCCATCAGATGGATGTTAAATCCGCCTTCTTACATGGAGATTTACATGAAGAAATCTACATGGAACAACCCCCTCGCTTTATCCAAAAAGACTCCAGCCTTGTTTGTTGCCTTAGGAAGTCTCTTTATGGTCTCAAACAAGCTCCTTGGGCTTGGTATGCCAAAATGGATAGATTTCTCTTAGATAATGGCTTTTCTAGGTGTCATTCTGACAACACTGTCTACACCAAGAAAGTGGGTAATTCCTTTACCATCCTTGTTCTTTATGTTGATGATCTTATCCTTATTGGTAGTGATCCAAACCATATAAACCATGTGAAGTCTAGCCTCAAAAAGAAGTTTGAAATGATGGACTCGGGACACTTGCATTATTTCCTTGGTCTTCAAGTCTTGCAATCCAAGGAAGGCATTAGCCTCTCTCAGTCCAAGTATGCCTGTGATCTTCTACACTACTTTCACATGGAAGACTATAAGCCTGCCCCTTCTCCCTTTCAGTCTGGAGTCAAGCTTTCAGTCAACTGTCCTACCCCTGAAGTTGATGCTACCTTATACTTTCAACTTGTTGGTAAACTTTTGTATCTAACCCATACCCGTCCTGACCTTTCCTTTGCCGTTGGTCTTGTTGCTCGGTTTATGCACCAACCTCATGAAAGTCACTGGAAAGCAGCTAAAAGGATACTTCGATATATTCAAGGTACAGTTCAGTTCGGGATTCATTATAGTGCAGGAGCATCTCCATTGTTGATTGGTTTCACTGATTCTGATTGGGCTGGTGACCCTGATGATCGAAAGTCTACTGCAGGATATGTATTCACTCTTGGTTTAGGACCTATTACTTGGTCTTGTAAGAAACAAAGTGCCATCTCTCTTTCTTCAACAGAAGCAAAGTATCGTGGTGTAGTTGAAGCCAGCAAGGAAGCCATGTGGCTTCGTTAGATCCTATCTGAATTTGGTCTCCATCAGCAGCATCCAACTACACTTTGGTGTGATAATCAGAGTGCCATTCAGCTATGTAAAGATCTAGTTCAGAATCAGTGTATGAAACACATTGAACTCCACATACACTTCATCAGAAAGCTCATTCATGATCGTGTTCTTGAAGTGCAGTACTGTACAACCAATGATCAGGTAGCCGATATCTTTACAAAGGCTCTCACAGAAGCGAATTACCAAACTTCGATCCATGCTTGGAGTTCAGGAAAGTTGTCATTAAGGGGGGATAGGCTCTAATGCCTCCTTCCTTCTCCTATTGTGTCACTTTTGTAAATCCTTCAATCCTATCCCAATTTGTTCTTAAGGGGGGATGTTAGGATATTTCGACACATAGGAAATAGGCTCTTTTTGTGTCACCTTTGTAAATCCTTCAATCCTATCCCAAGTTGTTCTTAAGGGGGGATGTTAGGATATTCTGACACATAGGAAATAGTTAAGAATAACTTAATCTAGTGTAGAGTTAGGTAAAGTGTGTTTCTTTACCATGTACATTTGTAACTTATAATCCGACGGTCACGATTTGTAGTGATCTGACGGTTATCTCTCACCTCGATATTAATAGCACTTGATCCGTGGCTTAACACTCGATTGGTCCATGATCTCTATTTAAAGAGCATGGAGGGTCATCTGTCCGCTAACCGTTTATGAGAGAAACATATGTAACTTTACTTTTTATATTAATAAATTCCCTGAAGTGGCCGCGTTGGCTCAGGGCGTGGACTGTTTCCCTCTTTGAGGGTTTTAACCACGTGATTATACTGGTGTACTAATTTGTGATCTGTTTGTGAGCGGTGACCTTTGGTTCTTGATCTACGGAACTTACCTTGTAAATTCCTACAAGTGACTCAGAGAACCAGGGAGGGGCAAATGCAGTGATTGGTCAGGAGGGCCAAGAGTACAACGCAGAGCAAGGGTAGCAGAGACACAGTGGAGGCAGCGCAACCATCAGAGGGTGTGATGCAGTCCCTCAGGAGGGTGATGCAAGGCCACGCAGGGGGAGCGCAGTGCCTCCAAGGAAAGTCTGATGTTCTGCTGGAGACTAGGGTTTTTGAGCTGACAGGGCTGAAACCAGACTCCGGAGAAGCAGATCCACGCAGAGCTAGGGTGACGTAGTCCCTCAGCCAGGGCCACGCAGCCTTATGCAGTGGCAGTGCAGAGCCAGCTGCGGTTTCACCAGTTGCTCATCTGGATCAGCTGGGACTTGCAATAGTGAGGTATATCTCACATTTTTCTCTATAGCCGAGGATTTCTCTGTTGGGTGAGATGTACTTAGAAACTGCTACTTAATAATAATAAACCCTCATATTTGTTGCACCGGTTTTCCTGCCTTGGGTTTTTCCGGGGACATTTTTTCGAAAAATTTGTGTGTCCTTTGTCATATGTGTGTGATGTTCAATGAATGATCTGTATTTGTGTAGGCTGCTATTTGCGTTAAATAACTTGTGTAATGAATGAAGTAGGAGAAGTAAATCAATATTTAGCATTTGGATTTCTGTGCTCAGAACTTTTCACAATTCCTCCTCAAGTTTAGTGCCCAACCCACATTTAATATGGTGCTGTCATAAACATGAATATTTTCACACATTGAAACACATAGAATCTACTTCTACCTTTTCACTTTTGTTGAGATAAATCACATGTCTCAAATATTCACATAAAAGTTTGACAAGCATGTTTTTGGTCAAATGACCTTGGAAAAGCCTGTAAGGGAAGCCAGTGAGAGAGGAGATATTTTTTATTTCGTCTGAGAATTATTGCAACAGTCAAATAACCAATGAATACAACTTATCTCCCTTGGAAATGATGCCCAGACTTCCCAGAAATTTGTGCGACCTCTGATCCTTGATTTTTGTGCCCAAGCTGCCTTGAAAACCATGCCCAACTGCTCAGAAATTTGTGCTGCTCACTGTATGGATATACAATGATAAATGCTATACAAACTCTTCAATTTTTGTGTGTATCTGCCTCAAAATTCATGCCCACTTTGCCTTGAATTTTGTGCTGTAGTTGCTATACAATGTTGGAATGTGTGCCTTGATTTATGTGTTGTCCTTGCTCAGAAATTATTTCCCTCTTCTTCGAATTCTTGCCCTCATCTTGCTGCTGTACAGACTACTCTCTTTGTTGTTTTTCCACGATACCAGAGTCTAGGATAGAATCGTAAATCACTGACATTACCAATCCAATTATCACAACAAGACTAATTTGTACAACAGAATAATATACAAAAATAAATCTACTAGCGCACAAAATATACACAACTTTTTATAAATTTAATCAACAACCCAACTTCTTTATATTAATCAAACTGATAATACAACTGTCTAGGGCTTCTGTACTAGGGATAATGGCCCTCATACATCCACTAGTACAAGAATACAAGATACAAGATACACTGACGGTCTAGCTGATGTTGTGCACAATCATAGCTGCTTTGTCATATCCTGTACACTGCGGGTCCTTTGCTTCCGTTTTGCAGCACTTGCCTCTGTTAATGCACCAACTCCTTTAGGCCACTGAACTCAGCTCTCCAATCTGCCCGCTAGCTTGTCATAAGTCCATCTACAAACAACACATAAGATCTGCATGCTCATTAGCTGCTCCTTCATCCTTCAAGGCCACAACACTTTGAAACTTCTTGCCCACTGCTGCTCCTCAGCTACTTAGGGACTTCTTCCCACTATAGTCTTCCTGCGCTGCTCCAATGAAGACTAACATAGGGCAGGAGGACTGCCACCTATCAATGTCAAATGTCGCTTCTCCAACAATGAACTTGGGCTGTCCACAAACTGCTCCTGGTTGGCCAAACCTTGAGTTCCACTTCTCTGTCTCTCCTAGCAACCACCTTAGTCCATCAAGGTGCTACTTTAGGCCACACTTGGTCCACTCTAACACTGCCCTCCAACAGTGCTCAAGTGTCCAATACCAAAACAAACAAAACATCCAATTTGATTCAAACTAGGACCTAAAACCTAGCAACAATTCAACTACAAAACATCATATACATACCTTTATGCCCACTGTTTTGGGTTTGCTCCTTCTACTATTGGTTTTGGCCTGGTTAGGGCTAATGCTCAAACACCCTCCTAGCAGATGCGACTCTTCTCCCTTGGGTAGAGGCAAATATACACTAGATGTAGGGACACTTACCATCCTTGTTTAGACTTCACGTCTGCCTTCAAACTTGAGGCAAAGGGCTGTGACTGCCCTCCTCCAACTGTTGTACAAGTTTAGCCTACAAACAAAGAGAAACTAGCCTTGAAACCATGCCCAAACAGTCCGCAAACCACCCTCTCCTATTCGGACCTGCTGCTAGATCAACTTGGCATCCAAACAATCTTGGAAAAGGCACCATAACTCGTCCTGTCCTCCTTCACTTGGGTTACCCTGATCTGCGGCTAAACATATCTCTTCTTCTTGTGTGAGTTTCTCTTGTGTTGCTCTCTTGGATATGTGTTTATACCTCCAACATTGTGTTGAGATTTTGGGTAGCATCGGGTGTGCTCTAGCTCCGAAACTTTGTGGAGGGGCTGGAACACACAAGATCTCCAAGACCCAGAAAGCGTTTGGAGAAATTCCATCTGGTGTAAAAGTTATTCAAATATTTGAATTTTTAATGGGGACCCTAAGTCTAATTTAGGGAAATTAAAAAATTAAAGTGAATTAATTTACACATGTGATGAAATGTTCTAAGTGACGTGGATCAAACATTCCTTTAATCTTAACTGTCGACTAGAGATTAGATCACGACTGTTGGTTTGCCAACGAGAAAAGTATAAAGGAAAGGCTTGGGGTAAGTTGGAGAACACACACATAGCAGAAGCACTGAAGCTAAGTTGAATTTTTGGGGCATGGTTTGATGAGGAATTCAAAGTGAGTTTGTAGTGCAGTGAAGGGCAAAGATCGACAAGGGGGGATGATTGATCCAAGGCCGAGTATACAACAGTAGAGAGGCAACATTGTACCAGGTAGCACAGAGGCCAGCCAGAGGGACGCAGTCCAACCAGGACCACGTAGAGGACTGCGCAGAGGCAGCGTAAGCCCATTCAGGGTGACGCAGGCCCAACCAGGGCAACGCAACACTAGTCAGGGTGACGTAGTGGGTACGCTGGCTAGTAGAGGCTGACACAGAGGTTGGAGAGGCAGCCTTGAGGGTTCCAGTGGGCTAGAAAGGGCTCATTATCTGTAAATCCCAATTGAGGGTATGATTCAACCATATTTTCTATCTCCGAGTGAAAAGGTACAACTGTCGTGTAATTTCTCTGTAGGGAAAACTATTTTTGGTGCCCAAAATGTTGTATTCAAATTCTGCATAATAATAAAACCCTCTAGAGTTATTGCACCGGTTTTCCCGCATTGGGATTTTCTGGGGACATTTGTCCGAAAAATGTGTGTCATTTGTTACATTTGCGTGATGTTTAGTAAATGATCTGTATTTGTGTAGGCTGCTTTTTTTGTTTACTTTGAAATTTTTTCTGAATATTCAGTTAAAATAACTTGTGTTATAAATCAAGTAGGAGAAGTAAATCAATAGTTAGCCGTAGGATTTTTGTAATAAGGATTCAGTAATTTTCACATGGTATCAGAGCTTTGCAGATCAAGTTGATCCATCAACAAAGCGACTGAAGATATTGGCTGCAGGAAGGGCAGTTGAAGCAGCACAGATCCGGAATAAGGCAACGCATTACCAGAGGGATAACAGACCCTGGAAGGGTAACGCAGAGTCAGTCTGCTCACGCAGAGGCTGACGCAGCTCCAAAGAGATGACGCAGTGCTAGTCCGCTTACACAGAGGTTGTCGCAGCACCAGGAGAGGGACGCTGAGCCACTCTGCTCACGCAGAGGTTGATACAACACCAGGGGGGTGACATAGTCCAAGTTGGGGAGTTGCTGTGCAATTTGTCGAGACCGGAAGTGTAGTTTCTGATCTTCAGAAGTTGTTGGTGTGGCATAAGTTTTGTCGGTGCAGAACATTGCCTAGCAAAGGTAAGAAAAACAGGAGGAGAATAGTCGCTCAACAGATTCTCTAGCCAAGGGATCTAAGTTTGTTCAAGAGGAGTGATCAAAGTGTTGAGATTTTGAGTGTTGAGGTCGCATTGGTTGTGCTCTAGCCCTGAAGTTTTGTGGAGGGGCTAAGACACACAAGACCTCCAAAACCTAGAAAGTGTTTGGAGAAATTTCATCTAATGTCTAAGATATTAAAATAATTAATTTTTTAATGAGGTCTCTAAGTCTAACTTAGGGAATTGGAAAAATTAAAGTGAATTAATTAAAGACATGTGATGAAATGTTCTAAGTGACGTGGATCAAGCAGTCTTTTAATCTTAGCTATCCATAAGAGATTAAATCACAACCGTTGATGTGTCAACAAAAGAGTATAAGAGAAAGATTTGGGGGTCAGTTGGAGACACACACATAGAGGTAGAGTTGAAAAACTAAGCTGGAATTCTAGGGCGGGTTTGCTAAGAATTTCCAGAAGAGTTTCTGATGCAGCGAGGGGTAGTATTGGCTAAGGGGATGATCTGATCTCAGAGCCAAGAGTCAGCAAGAGGCAAAGGAGCAACAACCAGAAGCAGCGCAAAGGAAGCTGAAGCTACGCAATAGTTGCGCAGCGCAGAGGGTTTTAGCTGTTATGGAGGTGCTACGCAGGCCCATGAGGGGCAACGCTGGAGCTTCAGGATGCCACCAGGGTTATGTAGAGGCCATCCAGTGCAGCGTAAGGACTGCTTCACCTAGTCTGGGGTTATGCAGTCCCCTTCTAAGCAACGCAAGGACACGCAGAGGCTAGCAGGGTTGATGCAGACAACTTCAGAGCAGCGCTGGGATTTCTAGAGGCAGAACAGGGTTGAGTTCTATAAATCCCGTTTGAAGGTATGAATCAGTCCAATCTTCAGTCTCTAGAACAACAGGTATTGCTGCAGATCTATTTTTTCTTGTTGGGTTAACAAGAAAGGTGCCCGGATTTGCTGTACTCAGATTCTACTTAATAATAATAAACCCTCATATCTGTTGCACCGATTTTCCCACATTGGGTTTTTCCGGGGACATTTGTCTGAAACATCTGTGTGTCACTTTGTTGAATGAGCGTAATATTCAATAAATGATCTGTATGTGTGTAGGTTGCTAGTTGTGTTTACTTCGGTATTTTCTGAAAATAACTTGTATAATTTAATCACAAGTAGGAGAAGTAAATCAATATACTGCAGTAGGATTTATGTATTATTGTATTCAGAAATTTTCACATGGTATCAAAGCGATTGCAGATTAAGTTGAATCTCCAACAAATCAGCTGAAGACATATTTTCTGCGGGTAGCAGGTGAAGCAACAAATCCAGAGAGGGTAGCTCAGCAGCAGGAGGACGCAGTCCCATCTGGGTAACACAGAGACAACGCAGTGCCTTCCAGAAGGACGCAATAGTAGCCTACGCTGCGCAGCCGCTATGCAGAGGTTGCGCTGGGCCAGTTTGCTCACACAAAGGCCAGCCAGAGGGACGCAGTCCAGTTACTTTTTCAGTTGCTGAGAAGTATTGCCGAGATATGGAGGCAGTGCTTCAGATCTTCAGTAGTTGCTGGTGTGGTGGAGATTTTGTCGGTACAGAATTGTGCCTAGGTAAGTTGACAAAGAGCGGGAGGAAGATAGTCACTCAGCAGATTTGCTCCAAACAGATCTGAGATTTGATCAAGAGAGTGATTGTAGAGAACTGTTCGATTGATTTTGGCTGAAGATTTCTAGGAGGGAAATCAGTTGACAAAGGGAGCAACTACTATAGAGGGTTTCTGATTGCCAAGAAACCCAGATCCAACATTTCTGTTGAGTCTTTCAATAGAAAGAGGGAGAAGAGTTCTGTTCCATTAGATTTGAGCTAGATGGCCTCTCATGGATTGAGAGATCAGGACAGGTTGGACGATGTGTCCAACTTCGTCATCTGGAGAGCCAAGATACTGACAGTCCTGGATGAGTGTGACATCAAGAACCATGCGGAAAATGTCCTAGCTGAGTCTACAGATCCAGATCCTTTGAAGAAATTCGATGAAAATCAAGCGTGGGCTAAGCGTTTGATTATGGATGGAGTAAAAGATCACGTCATGCCACATATTGCTGTGAAGAAGATGACAAATGAGATGTGGACCGCTTTGGAGACGATGTATTAGGGAAGTTTCGTTCAAAGAAAAATGCTTCTAGAGAATCAAATGAGACTGTTCCAGATGCAGAAGGGTGAGGAGATAGATCCCTTCCTTTTCCAGGAGCACTTGTCCTAAGAAGGAGAAAGGATCTTCTGAATCCAAGGCTACAGCAGCGAAGGACGATGGGAGTGATGATGACGTAGCCATGAGTGCTCATGAGCCACGTAAGTGGGGCGATATGGATCTGTAGAGCAGCTACAGATGAGGAGGATCCTTGAGTAAGCCCAACTCTTGGATATCATATGAGCTACGGGAGCCTTAAGACAGTAGAGGGACATGAAGGAGATGGTTGCAGAAGGTCACAGTGAAGCAGAGGGCAAAGCTTGAGTGTTGTAGAGGGAGCAACGCAGTGCAGAGGCAGTAGCAGCATAGTGGCGACAACGCAGAGGCTGATGGGACTTCAGCATCATAGAGAGGCAGTGCTCACATAGTGCAGAGATGTAGCAGCGCAGTGGCTTCAGAAGGACAACATAAAGTAGCAGCCAAGGGAGCTTCAGTGATGAGATGCAGCCTGACTTGTCTGTCAACGATTAGGCAGGAATATTTCAGTTGCTTACTTCTCAGCAACTGAGTTGCAGTGCAGCAGTTAGCAGTGGCAGTGCTGTGGGCAGCATGATGCAGCGATTTGAGAGGGAGCTGCAGTATAGATGTGTCAGTGTCAGTGACATGGGCATCAGTATCGAAAGCAACAGCGTAGTGGATGGACGGTAGAGCAGGCCAAGCATCAGTAGCGCAGAGATCAACATCGAGATCTTGTGATACATGGTGTTGATGTATTACTAGAGCACACTCCGTGCTAAGAGGGAGTGTTGAGATTTTGAGTGTTGAGGTAGCATCGGGTGCAATGTTGCATGAAGTGGGGACGAAGCGGGGATATTTTTTGGAAGTGGATAAGCGGAAGCGTCATTTCCCAAAAATCTAGGAAGCGAAGCGTCTCGGAACCGTCTACTATATATATTTATATTTTTTTTGCATTTATATTAAAAAAACATCCAAAATACCAAACTAGTTGTAGAATATATGAAAACATGCGTATTTGTCTTCAAATCAAGATAGATATGGCATCCATTGTACATCAATGGTTAATTATTCGAGCATCAACCATCTAGAGTCTAGATTCTTCTCCTTTTGTCTCGCCTTTGCCTCTACCACGATTGTCCAGGGATATTAGTCAACATTTCCCAATTTTAATCAAGCTACCTAATCCAACCCTTAAAATATGGTGGAAAATGCTTAACATGCTTGATCAATGATTTTGACTTGATTGAAAGGTAATTTTTTGCTAAGGCCATGACAAAGGAGTTTAACAATTAACACCACCAACACTAGGGTACATGAGCACATAGAGGGCTTGGTGCTCTTGATTAAATGCAATCACATACCCTCATACATGATATAATCTAATGAAAAACCACAATCTCATTGATCCTGAATTCCTTAAAAATGTTAAGTCTGTTGAATTTTGAATAGGATATGAAATTCTATTTTCTCCATATGAAGCCCGAGGGGGCTAGAACCACTCTCAAACATCCCGAGTCATTTCATGGTAATGTTAAAAATTTAAGTGAAAGGATGAAAATGAAAGATAAAGGAGAATGTCTCTTTTACTTTAAAAATTTAACATTACCAGGACGGGGCATCTAGGAAGCATCTAAGGAGTATCAAGGTAGCACCTTAGAAGTGTTTGGGAAGCCCCAACCCAACTTAAGTCAATTTTTTTATTTTTTTAAATAATTTAGAACCCCGCAGAACCGCGCATCTCCCTCTGGATCCACTGGCGATCCGCACGGATCCGTGCCCAAACCTCCATGGATCCCCAACGGATCCTTTTTTGGATCCGCGGATCGGGAATTTGGAACCGTGGATCGGCCTTGTCTGGTTCCCGATTTCTAGGAATCACCTCAAAATGGCAGAACCGCGGATCTGATTTTTGGTTCTGCGGTTCCGTCAGAGGATTGCCCAAGGATCGGTACGGGACGCGGTTTCGACCTTGGATCCTTGGGGGGGAGGGGAAGGATCGTGCAACACTGATCGGGTGTGCTCTAGCCCTGAAATTTTGTGGAGGGGCTAAGACACACAAGACCTCCAAAACCCAGAAAGCGTTTGGAGAAATTTCATCTATTGTGTGAGATATTAAAATAATTAATTTTTTTAATGAGGACCCTAAGTCTAACTTAGGGAATTAGAAAAATTAAAATGAATTAATTAAACACATGTGATGAAATGTTCTAAGTGACGTGGATCAAGCAGTCTTTTAATCTTTGTCGTCGATAAGAGATTAAATCACGGCCGTTGATGTGTCAACAAAAAAGTATAAGAGAAAGGTTTGGGGGTCAGTTAGAGACACACACACAGAGGCAGAGCTGAGAGACTAAGCTAGAATTCTAGGCTAGGTTTGCTAAGAATTTCTAGAAGAGTTTCTGTTGCAGTGAGGGGTAGTATTGGCTAAGGGGATGATCTGATCCCGGAGCCAAGAGTTAGCAAGATGTAGAGGAGCATCGCAGAGGAAGCTTAGGCTACACAGCAGCTGCGCAACGTAGAAGGTTTTAGCCGCTACGTAGGTGCTACGTAGGCCCAGGAGGGGCAGCACTGGAGCTTCAAGAGGCCACCAAGGTTACGCAGAGGCCATCTAGGGCAGTGTAAGGATTGCGTCACCCAGTCTGGGGTTACGCAGTCCCCTTTTGAGCAGCGCAGGAGCACGCAGAGGCTAGCAGGGCTGACGAGGCAACTTCAGAGCATCGATGGGGTTTCTAGAGGCAGAACATGGCCGAGTTCTGTAAATCCTGTTTGAGGGTGTGAATCAGTCCAGTGTTCAGTCTCCATAACAATAGGTATTGTTGCAGATCTATTTTTTGTTTGTCGGGTTAACCAGAAAGGTGCCCTGATTTGTTGTACTCAGATTCTACTTAATAATAATAAACCCTCGTATCTGTTGCACCGGTTTTCTTGCATTGGGTTTTTTCGGGGACATTTGTTCGAAAAATCTGTGTCACTTTGTTGAATGAGTGTAATATTTAGTAAATGATCTATATGTGTGTATGCTGCTAGTTGTGTTTACTTCGGTATTTTCTGAAAATAACTTGTACAATTTAATCACAAGTAGGAGAAGTAAATCAAGATACTGCAGTAGGATTTCTGTATTATTGTATTCAGAAATTTTCACACAATGAAGACTGATTCGTTAGAATTGGTGAAAGATTTCCGGGAGGGAAATCATTTGTTAGAGGGAGCACACTTTCTAGAGGGGTTCTTTCGCCAAGAAGCCCAGATCCAGTCTTTTGCTAAGTATAGCAGCAACAAAAGGAAGAAGAGTTTGTGTTTCGACAAATTGAGCAGAGATGGTTTCTCATGGACTGAGAGATCAGGATAGGTTGGACAGTGTGTCCAACTTTGTCATCTGGAGAGCCAGAATCCTGACAGTCCTAGATGAGTACGACATCAAGGACTATGCAAAAAATGTCCTAGCTGTTCCAACCGATGATGATCCACTGAAGAAGTTCAACGAGAATCAGGTTTGGGCTAAGCGCTTGATCATGGATGGAGTAAAAGATCACGTGGTCCCACATATTGCCGGGAAGAACACGACAAAGGAGATGTGGACAACATTAAACACGATGTATCAAGGAAGCTCCGTCTAGAGGAAGATGCTTCTGGAGAATCAGATGTGGTTGTTCCAGATGTAGAAGGGGGAGGAAATCGATCCCTTCCTCTTTAGGCTGCAGACTATCTGAGACCAACGGATTGCTATGGGGTCAACTCCGGATGAAGGGCTCATGGTGAGGAGTGCCCTGAATGCAATCACTGATGATTGGGAGACATTTGTCCAAAATATCTTGGGTAGAGCAACGCTACCATCCTGGGTGACATGTGGGCAATCCTCCGTCAGGAGGAAATCAGGAGGATAACCAAGAAGCAAAGCAACAACAGAGGAATCAAGGTGAAGAAAGAGGAGGAGGAAGATGCAACCCTTGCATCTAAGGGATGGAGGCAGCAAGGGAAGAAGAAGAAGGACCTCTCCAAGGTCCATTGCTTCAAGTGTGGTGAACTTGGACACTTCGCCAACACTTGTCCTAAGTGGAAGGACAAGGAAGAATTTGATTCCAAGGCAGCAACAACAAAAGAGGATAGTGGTAGTGAAGATGATATGGCCATGAGTGTTCATGTGCCTTGAGAGAAGAGGTGGGGTGATATTGATTTGTAGAGCAGCTACAGATGTTGGCATGATCCTTGAGGTGCCCAAACTCTTGGACCACATACGAACTATGGGAGCCTTAAGACAGTAGCAGGATGACTGGAGCAGTGGGTGCAGAAGATCATGGAGAAGCAAAGGCAGTACTGGGACGCTGAAGTCTGGAGCAGCGCAGAGGAGAGGCAACAACAACATGTCTACAACAACACAGAGGTTGATGGGATATCAGCAGCACAGAGGCAGTGCTTACGCAATGTAGTGTAATAAACAACACAGTTCTTCAGAGAGAGGTCAGAGCAACAACAAAGGGTGCTTCAGTGATGAGATGCAGCTCGATTGACTTGTCTGTCAATTGTTGGGTGATCGTCCTTCATTTGCTTACTTCTTAGCAACTGAGTTGCAGTGCAACAGTTGGTAGTGGTAGTGCTATAGGCAACATGATGCAACAATTTGAGAGGGAGCTGTTGTATAGATGTGGCAGTGTCAGTGACAGTGACATAGGCAGCAGTACAAAAAGCAGCAACACAGTGGATGGAGGGCAGCAGGCCAAGCATCAATAGTGTGGAGACCGATGCCAAAGATCAGGGCAATGCTTCAATGTGGAAGTATTGCTAGAGCACACTTCTCGCTAAGAGGGAGTGTTGAGATTTTGGGTAGCGCCGGGTGTGCTCTAGCTCCGAAACTTTATGGAGGGGCTAAAACACACGAGATCTCCAAGACCCAGAAAGCGTTTGGAGAAATTCCATCTGGTGTAAAAGTTAGTCAAATAATTAAAATTTTTAATGGGGACCCTAAGTCTAACTTAGGCAAATTAAAAAATTAAAGTGAATTAATTTACACATGTGATGAAATGTTCTGAGTGACGTGAATCAAGCATTCTTTTAATCTTCACCGTCGATTAGAGATTAGATCACAGCTGTTGGTTTCCCAACGAGAAAAGTATAAAGGAAAGGCTTGGGGTCAGTTGGAGAACACACACACGTAGCAGGAACACTGAAGCTAAGTCAAATTTCTGGGGCGGGGTTTGCTGAGGAATTAGAAGTGAGTTTACAGTGCAGTGAGGGGCAAAGATCGACAAGGGATGATCTGATCCAAGGCTGAGAATACAACAACAGAGAGGCAACATTGTACCAGGCAGCGTAGAGGCTAGCTAGAGGCACGTAGTCTAGCCATGACCACGTAGAGGACTGCGTAGAGGCAGCGTAAGCCCAGTCAGGGTGACGCAGGCCCAGCCAGGGTAGCACAGAGGCAACAAAGACCCAACCAGGGTGATGCAGACCCAGCCAGGGCAGCGCAACACCAGTCAGGGTGACATAGTGGTTGTGCGGGCCAATAGAGGCTGGAGAGGCAACGTTGAGGGTTCTAGTGGGCCAGAAAGGGCTCGTTATCTGTAAGTGTCGATTAAGGGTGTGATTCAGCCATATTTTCTGTCTCCAAGTGAAAAGGTATAGCTGCCGTGTAATTTCTTTGTAGGGAAAACCGTTTCTGGTGCCCAGAATGCTGTATTCAGATTTTGCATAATAATAAAACCCTCTAGAGTTGCTTCAACAGTTTACCTGCATTGGGTTTTTTTGGGGACATTTGTCTGAAAAATCTGTGTCATTTGTTACATGTGCGTGATGTTCAGTAATTGATTTGCTATGTTGCCAGGAAACGTGGGGACGGGGACGGGTGCGTCATTTTTTGAAACAATGTGTGTGGGTTCGTCGGGGGTGTATATATATATATATCTGTGTGTGTGTGTGAATTTGTATAACTAAAATATTTATGATTTAAACTTTAAAGATTTAAACATGCACATCATTGAACATTCAACATTTACATTGAAATTTCAAAATTTCTTGTTCGATATCAAGTAAAAATTGGAGTTTACACATACTTTTAAATCTGGCCCCAAGCCAATTTCGCCCAAAACTCTAGTAGGGAAAGAGAAGGCCAAAAGTTACATTCTTGGCAAAAAATGTAAAAAAAAAACACAGTTAAAAGAGTGATTAGAAAAGCAAGTGATGTCGGTTGGCCATGAGAGAATGTGGAAATTACAGTAGAAAACCAAGAGTTTGGAATCACAATATATGGCAGTAGACTGTTTATTGTGTTTTCTTCAAGATTCTAATACTCGTCGCAAGGAAGCTTTCCCATCTTGGACATCGTGGGTCAATTTACTATTTAAAATTAAATTTTAATTTACAAATTTTATTATGCAAACAATGAAGTTTGAACACATAGAAATTGCAATTAATTCATGCTGCATGGTGAATCTTCAAGAGCTACTTGTGAATCTTCAAGCAAGGATTGCATCTCTGTGGATTACGTCTGTGTGGGAACCTCCAGTCACTGGCACACACACCAATGAATGCCCCAAACACACTAGGGAATGCTCGTCGTCTCAATAGTCAAACCGAATGGTTGTTGTCTCAAACGGAATGTCGTTGTCGAAGAGTGAAGCAGTTTTAGGTTTTACGAGTTATGTATTCACCTTTTGAATTTCCACGATTTTTTTATATTTAAATTTTTATTTCAAAAACCGTTCAACAAAGAACCCTAAAGAACCCAATTTTGGGGTTCCAAGCACCCTAAACGTCAAAAGCACCCAAAGTTTTTTAATGAAGAACTCGGTTCTTGGTAGAAGAACTTAGTTCTTATGGGTTCGTTTTGGAAGAACTTGTACCTGAATCCGGTTCTTGGGTTTGAGAACCCCACCCTTGGGTTCGGGAACCCATGCAACATAGATGATCTGTATTTGTTTAGGCTGCTATTTCTGTTTACTTCGATTTTTTTTTTCTTCTTCTGAATATTCTGTTAAAATAGCTTGTGTAATAAATCAAGTAGGAGAAGTAAATCAATAGCTAGCAGTAGGATTTCTGTAATAAGGATTCAAAATTTTTCACACATTGCCCTTTATTTATACCTTTCTCAAGGGCTTCAATGATTGCCCTTGTGGGCTTGTCCAAGTTGTCATGAGTCCTGCTAACAGCTAGCCGACTTGATCTCTCCTTGTGCAAGCCCAACAATGACAGAAATAAATTATTGTTTGCACATATAGAACTTCGATTTGAGTAATTTTCGTTGCCCGTTTCCTCTAAGGGTCCTCTAACACCTCCATGTGTCAAATCACTCAACCACCTCGTGGTTTCACACCCACAACCTTGGGTGCAAAGCCCACAAATCACTTTTGTGGCGCTTCGACCTCCAAACCCTGAACTCTAGGGCTTGGAATACCTCCCAAGCTACCAAATCTCAACACTCTTGTCCTTCAACTGTTTGAATTTCTCTCTCTTTCTTTAGCTTAGTTCCTTTTGTGTGTGCTCTCTCCTTTTCTATAAATCTTATGAAGAAAAAATGGTGTCTCTTCCACCTCCTTGAGTTTTTGTCTTCTCATAAGGAAACCCTAAAAGATCCAATGGCTAAGATTTGATCTTCGACATTGAGATCAAGGGTGGAGATATAATCACTCATTGATCCACTTAAGTCACCTAGACTTTAATACTCATAAAGTCACTTTATCTCCTCATCACCTTTTAAATTAGTTAGACCAAAAGGTTACTTAATGACTTTAATGCTCATAAAGTCATTTTAACTTTATTTCTCATAATGTTAAATCAAGCGACACCTTTTCCTAGGCAAGACACCATGCCTTAGGAAACACTTGTCCTTGGTACACTTTTTCTAGATCTCCCTCTTGCTGAGAAAAGCATTTCTCACCACTCCCATATTATCTCTAAAGTAAACATATTTTCCCCTTGCTAAGAACTTGGTGAGAATGTTGACCACCTGCTCATTTGTAGATATATAGTCAAGTTGCACTGCTCCTCTCTAAACATAGTCACAGATGAAGTGGTATCCAATCTCTCTATGTTTTCACCTATCATGAAAAATTGGATTCTTCATGAGTTTGATGCAACTCTGATTATTGTAGTAAATCATAGTAGGCCTCAACTGCTAACCAAATATGTCAAACAACTTGTGAAGGAATAGGGGCTCACAATTGGCCTAGCTAGTGGCCATATACTTTGCTTCAAAAGAACTTAGTGCCACTGACTGTTGCTTCCTATCAAACCATGAAACAATTGCTGGACCAAACCTGAAGCAATATTCAAAATTTCTCTTTCGATCACTAACACACCTTTCACAATCCGAGTCTGTGTTGCCAGTCAATCTAACTTCATCCCCTTGAACATAATCTAGACCATAATCTACTGTCCCTTGTAGATACTGAAGCAAATGTTTTGCAGCAACCCATTGCACTCTCCTAGGCTCCACCATAAACTGACTAAGAGTTTTGATTGCGAAACAAATGTTTGGCCTAGTGTTGACCAAATACATCAGTGAACCAATCAATTGATGATAAATCGTGGGATCAACCAACTTGGAATTAGAAGTGCGAAGCTTCTTCTTGTTGGTAATCATAGGCATGGACATTGGCCTACAGTCATTCATATGAAATCTCATCAAAATGTTTGCTACATACTTGCCTTGTCCTTGAAAGATATGGCCCTGCTCCTGCCACACCTCTAACTCCAAGAAATAGTGCATTAGTCGAATGCCCATCATCTCAAAATCTGAAGCAAGGTCACACTTGCAGTACTCTATGAGCCTCTCTGCTCCCATAATACATAAATCATCCAATACAACAATAAGAGGATCCTCACTAATCACAATGTAGTAAAGGTTTGGATCTGCATCACTCTTGCAGATAGCCGACTGCAACAAGTACTCATCTATCTGAGATTACCAATATCTCGGAGCTTGCTTGAGGTCGTATAACACTTTCTTCAACTTGCATACCTGGGACTCCCTCCCATGCACCTCAAAGCCATGTGGATACTCAATGTAAACCTCCTCCTGGATGATCCCTTTCAGAAATGTGGTCTTCAGATCCATCTGGCGGATCTTCCAACCCATTTTTGTTGCTATAGAGACCACTAATCTAATAGAAGTATACCTAGCAATTGGAGCAAATATATCCTCATAATAAACTCCCTCTAATTGTGAGAACCTTGGTGCCACAAATTGAGATTTGCACTTCTCAAATTTTCCATCCACAACATGCTTGATCTTTTAGAACCACCTAGAAGTAACCACTGACTTCCCCTAAAGCCTTGGTACAATCTCCCAAGCATCGTTCTTCATGATGGAAGCATAGTTTTCCACTCTCTAGACCTGTTGGCCTGTTGTCTCCTCATAGCTAGAAGGCTTGGACTCAACAATGTTGCTCACCATAACTAGATAGTTACAAAATCTCTCAGGTGTTATACTCTCTCTAACAATCCTCTTGGGGGGACCCACCAACTCTTGTTCTTCCATCAAGGTATCCTGAAGCCATTTTGGCTTCCTCTTCCCCAAAGTAGGCTCCTTTATTGGTGTGGGAATCTTCCCCTCTGAAGATTGACCTTGAATGAGATGCACTTGTGGTTGATGGTGAACTTGTAGCCTGTGAACCTGTGCGTTGTGAATCGATAATCCGTGACCTAGTCACTTGTGTACTAGGCACTCCTGATTCCTGTGATCCTCCTGATCCCTGTGGTCTTGAGCCTTGGGTTCCACTACTCTTTAGTGAAATCCTTTGCTGTGGAGTCTACTGCTCTACTTGATCCAAGTCCCGTGACCTCCTCAAGACTCTCTCCTCGTCAAATCTCACATCCTGCCTCACAAAAACCTTTCTATGTGCAGGAATATATATGCGGTATGCCTTGGAGGTTTCGCTATATCCCACAAATATACTTGTTACCCACCACTTCGTGGGTGATATCCCTAGGACAAATTTTTTCTACATGATGGTCCTCAGCTGGAAGGCAACAACCCCTTGCAACCATCAAATAGCTCATTGTGCCATTTCATCGCCACTTGAGCCAACCATGTGATCCCTCACCCATCTTTATTGATCGTATGTTTGAAGGTGGGCCAACCCAAAGGTATGTCTTGTCATTTGGTAGTTGAGTATTGGGCTTACTTATCATGGACACTTCTGGACACAAATTAATGGGGGGATTCAGCGGAAAGAGTAGGCTTAGTTTGTGATTCTGTCCCCCTGTTCTCTTTTGGATGTTACCCTTGAATCTTAGTCCTGTGGGGCCTCCTTTATGGACCATTGGGTTTTAGGTTGATACTCCTTAGGAAACCCTGACTTTGGATGCGTGGTCTCGCTGCCTTATCCACATACATCATTCCCTTTCCACTCATTATAACCCCCATTCATGATATCTCCCACCTGGGTCCACATCCCCTCACTAGGTCCACATAGGGTTCGCCTCCCCTTTCCCTTGCCCCCACCTTGGGTCGGGCTTGGAATGATTCCCTTAAGGTTGAAGCAACTAAAAAGAAAAGTAAAAGCATAAATGGCCACATTCAACAGGAACATGTACCACAAGATGCAAAAGATGGCTGGAACAAACGCTTTTAGCACGTGGGCAAAAGCCATTGCATGAGCTTTGCCCCATACCCATGGCCATCACCCTGGTTCCATAGGCCCTAGATGAGCCTCCTTTATCATTCAGGAACCCATGATTGTCCCAACCCTTGGAGGGCAATGAATTGCCCTACCAAAAAGGGGGTATTCACTACTATATCTTGCACATCATGCTCTTATCCTTGAGCCCCGAGCAGTTAATCGAGGAAAAATCATAAAAGGAAAAAGGCATATAAAGAGGGGTGGAAAAATCAAGGTCGGGGCACCTCATGTACCACGATTGCTCTCTTCTACACATTATATGCCCAGGTGTGGGCTTCCTTTCTTCTAGCTACTCTTGTGCCCCGATATGTGGCCCAGGATTGCCCCTTTCATTTCTTGAATCATCCACCTCCTTATCGCATGCCACCACCATTTGACAGATGTACCTTGGACATCTTATCCCTCTCTAAAGGTAGAAACCACCTGATAATGTACTTGGCTAACCCCATTTGAAGCTGGAGACATTAGCACCTGCCAAAGCCGACAATGGAAGGGCATGCCATTATGAAGTGTTTGTGAAAGTTTCTGAATACAATTATACAGAATCCTACTGCAGTATCTTGATTTACTTCTCCTACTTGTGATTTAATTATACAAGTTATTTTCAAAAAATATTCAGAAAATACTGAAGTAAACACAACTAACAGCCTACACACATACATATCATTTACTGAATATTATGCTCATTCGACAAAGTGATAGATTTTTCAGACAATTGTCCCTGGAAAAACCCAATTCGGGAAAATCGGTGCAACATATATGAGGGTTTATTATTATTAAGTAGAATCCGAGTACAACAAATCTGGGCACTTTACTGGTTAACTCGATAGAGAAAAAATAGATATGTCAACACCGCTCGTTCGGGAGATTGAAGATCGACCTACCACACCTCAAACTAGACGAAAGAACTCGGCCTTGTTTTGCGTCTAGAAACCCCAATGCTACCTTGAAGCCGCCCGCGTCATCCCCGCCAGCCTCTCGCGTGCCCTTGCGTCGCTTAGAAGGATTGCGAATCCCCAGATCGGGTGACGCTGTCCTTACGCCGCCCCGGATGGCATCTCGCGTAACCCCGATTGCCTCCGAAGCCCTAGCGTTGCCTTTTCCGGGGCTTGCGAGCGGCACGAAAACCCTCTCGCGCCGCATAACCGCCGGGCCGCGGCGTAGCCCCGCCGCCTCTCTCGCCGCGCGTTTCCTCTGCCTCTTCCTGACTATTGGCTCCGGGATCAGATCATCCCCATAGCCAATACTACCCCTCGTTGCAGCTGAAAACTCTTCTGGAAATTCTTAGCAAACCCGCCCTAGAATTCCAGCTTAATCTTAGTGCTCTGCCTTTGTGTGTGTCTCCAACTGACCCCCAAGCCTTTCTCTTATACTTTTTCGTTGACACATCAACGACCGTGATTTAATCTCTTATCGACGACTGAGATTAAAAGACTGCTTGATCTGCGTCACTTAGAACATTTCATCACATGTGTTTAATTAATTCACTTTATTTTTTCTAATTCCCTAAGTTAGACTTGGGATTTTCATTAAAAAAATTAATTATTTTAATATCTCACATTTTAGATAAAATTTCTCCAAACGCTTTCTGGGTTTTGGAGGTCTTGTGTGTCTTAGCCCCTCCACAAAGTTTCAGGGCTAGAGCACACCTGATGCTACCCCAATGCTCAAAATCTCAACACTCCCTCTTAGCACAGAGTGTGCTCTAGTAATACATCCACACCATGTATCACAAGATCTCAGAATTGGTCTCTGCACTGCTGATGCTTGGTCTGCTGCCCTCCATCCACTGCGTTGCTGCTCTCTGTACTACTGCCCATGTCATTACCACTGACACTGTGACATTTGTACTGCAACAACCTCTCAAATTACTCCATCATGCTGCCCATAACATTGCTACTGCTAACTGCTGCACTGCAACTCAGTTGCTGAGAAAGTAAGCAACTAAAAGACTTCTGCCCAATCGTTGACAGGAAAGTCAGGTTGCATCTCATCACTAAAAATCCCTTGGCTGCTGCTCTACGCTATCCTCCTGAAGCCACTGCGCTGCTACAGCTCTGCACTGCGTGAGCATTGCTTCTCTCTGCTGCTGAAGTCCCATCAGCCTCTGTGTTGCTGCCTCTGCACTGCGCTGCTTCCTCTATAACATCTCAACACTGCCCTCTGCTTCACGATGAATTTCTGCAACCATCTCTGTACTTGTCCTGCTACTGTCTTAAGGCTCCCATAGCTTGTATGTAATCCAGGAGTTGGGCTTACTCAAGGATCTTGCCTGTCCATCTATAGCTGCTCTACAGATCCATATCACCCCACTTACGTGGCTCATGAGCAATCATGGCTACGTCATCATCACTCCCATCGTCCTTTGCTGCAGCTGCCTTGGATTTGGAAGATCCTTTGTCCTTCTTCTTAGGACAAGTGCTAGTGAAGTGTCCAAGTTCACCACAGTTAAAGCACCAGACCTTGGATAGGTCCCTCTGCTTCTTCCCTTGCTACCTTCGTTCCTTTGATGCAAGAGCTGCATCATCTTCCTCTTCTTTCTTCACCCTGACAGTTCCATTGCTGCTGTTTTGCCTCTTGGTGAATCTTTTGATCTCCTCTTGACGGAGGATTGCCCACATGTCCACCTAGGATGGTAACGCTGCCTTGCCCAATATGCTTTGGACAAACGTCTCCTATTCCTCGGTGACTGCATTTAGGGCAATCCTTACCAAGAGCCCTTCATCTAGAGTCGCACCCATGGCAATCAGTTGATCCCGGATGGCCTGAAGTCGGAAAAGGAAGGGATCTATCTCCTCCCGCTTCTGCATTTGGAACAACCGTATCTGATTCTCTAGAAGCATTTTCCTTTGAACGAAGCTTCCCTGATACATCGTCTCTAAAGCAGTCCACATCTCATTTGCCGTGTTCTTCCCGACAATATGTGGCACGACGCGATCTTTAACTCTGTCCATGATCAACCGCTTAGCCCACGCTTGATTTTCATTGAATTTCTTTAGAGGATCTGGATCGGTAGGCACAACAAGGACATTCATTGCATGGTTCTTGATGACGTACTCATCCAGGACTGCCAGTATCTTGGATTTCCAGATGACAAAGTTGGACACATCGTCCAACCTGTCCTGATCTCTCAGTCCATGAGAGGCCATCTAGCTCAAATCTGACGAAACAATACTCTTCTCCCTCTTTCTGCTGCAAAACTCAACAAAAACGCTGGATCTGGGTTTCTTGGCGATCAGAAACCCTCTATAGTAGCTGCTTCCTCTGTCAACTGATTTCCCTCCTGGAAATCTCCCTCCTGGAAATCTTCAGCCAAAAATGATCGAAAAGTTCTCTACGATCAACCTCCTGATCGAATCTTAGATCTGTTTGGCGCAGATCTGCTGAGTGATTGTCTTCCTCCCGCTCTTTGTCAACTTAGCTAGGCACAATTCTGCATCGGCAAAATCTCCACCACACCAGCAACTGTTGAAGATCTAAAGCACTGTTTCTGGAGCTTGGCAATACTTCACAACAACAGAAAAGTAAACTGGACAATGTTCCTCTAGCTGGCATTTGCGTGAGCAGATCGGCCCATCGCAACCTCTGCGTAGCGCAGGCTGCTCCTGCGTCCCTCTGGAAGGCACTGTGCTGTCTCTGTGTCACCCAGATGGGACTGCGTCAGCCCCTTGGTAGCGTTGGCTGGGACTGCGTCCTCCTGCTGCTGATCTGCCTTCTCCGGATCTGTTGCTTCAGCTGCTACCCCGCAAAAAATATGTCTTCAGCTGATTTGCTGGAGATTCAGCTTGATTTGCAATCACTTTGATACCATGTGAAAAGTTCTGAATACAATAATACAGAAATCCTACTGTAGTATCTTGATTTACTTCTCCTACTTGTGATTTAATTATACAAGTTATTTTTAGAAAATATTCAAAAAATACCGAAGTAAACACAACTAGCGACCTACACACATACAAATCATTCACTGAATATTATGCTCATTCGACAAAGTGACACACAGATTTTTCGGACAATTGTCCTCAGAAAAACCCAATGCGGGAAAACCGATGCAACATATATGAGGGTTTATTATTATTAAGTAGAATTCGAGTACAACAAATATGGGCATGTTACTGGTTAACCCGACAGAGAAAAAATAGATGTGCAACAATATCTGCTGTTCTGGAGACTGAAGACTGGGCTGATTCACACCCTCAAACGAGATTTACAGAACTCAGCCCTGTTCTGCCTCCAGAAACCCCAACGCTTCCCTGAAGCTGCCTGCGTCAGCCCTGCTAGCCTCTGCATGCCCCTGCGTTGCTCAGAAGGGGATTGCGTAACCCCAGACTGGGTGACGTAGTCCTTACGCTGCCCTGGGTGGCCTCTGCGTAACCCTGATGGCCTCCTGAAGCCCCAACGCTGCCCTTTCTGGGCATGCGTAGTAGCTGCGTAGTGGGTGAAACCCTCTGCGCTGCGCAGCTGCTGTGTAGCTGATGCGTAGCCTCAGCTTCCTCTACGCTGCTCCTCTGCCTCTTGTTGACTCTTGGCTCCGGGATCAGATCATCCCCTTAGCCAATACTTCCCCTTGCTGCAGCTGAAACTCTTCTGGAAATTCTTAGCAAACCCACCCTAGAATTCCAACTTAATCTCAATGCTCTGCCTCTGTGTGTCTCTCCAACTGATCCCCAAGCCTTTCTCTTATACTTTTTCGTTGACACATCAATGGCTGTGATTTAATCTCTTATCGACGGCTGAGATTAAAAGACTTCTTGATCCGTGTCATTAGAACATTTCATCACATGTGTTTAATTAATTCACTTTAATTTTTCTAATTCCCTAAGTTAGACTTAGGGTCTTCATTAAAAAAATTAATTATTTTACTATCTCACATATTAGATGAAATTTCTCCAAACGCTTTCTGGGTTTTGGAGGTCTTGTGTGTCTTAGCCCATCCACAAAGTTTCAGGGCTAAAGCACACCCGATGCTACCCCAACGCTCAAAATCTCAACAATGTCCACATGTAATCCATGGTTTGTAAGCTTTCTCACTTGATAATTTAAATGACTTCTTGTGCTAGAGGGCTAGGGGACGCATTGGATCTTATGCAGGTTTATAGATGGTGCCCATTTTGGGTTCAGTCTCCCTATATGGGGTCCTAACTCTCCAGAGGGTCACATTGGCGCATGTAGGGTGTGTGTAGAGAGCCATTGGCCTCCAACACTTCATGGATCCCCAGAGATGTTGAAATATTGTTCGAGATCCACCTTTTGGATGAGGAAGATGCATCTGGTACACTATGCCCAACTGGCCCCACAGGTGCACCACACACTTGGCAAGTGTCCCAAAACTTGTACGTTGACATGACATCATTCATTCCAGCATTTGAGCCCTTACAGATGGTCTACATGCATCTTCGAATCACTTGGAGACCCATGAGGTCATTGATGTGCCCCCACATCCACTGGCAGCACCACAGGTTTATTGTTTGGAGAACAAGGGACCACCCCCTTGTCCATTACTTTTGAGGATCCCATGCATCATTATGGCATTTATGGACCTCATCAGGCCTCTTGGAGGGCCCTACGACATGGATAGAGTATCATTTGACCTCTTGAGAGGCTTATTATTTCATTTGTGAGCTAGTTTGATGGGTTTGTCACCAAAAGTTAGTCAACTTGCACATTATTTTATTTTTAAGGGCTAATGTAGGCCCATTAGGTAATTCAAACTCTTAATTGGTGTATAAATAGGAGTAACTTGATTTCATTTGTATCATCACTTGGATTTGGACCATTCTCTCATTAAAGAACTTCACATGTTTTCCTTGGTGGATATTTTTGGATAATGGATGAATTTTGATGTATGGATTGGGTTCTTATTATCTTGGAGCTTCTTATATTGCAAATGTGTTTCTGGTTGGATATAATCTTTTCATGTAAGTGCAATTTTAATGTTATTTTCTTTCATTTTGCTACATACATTGGTTATGAGATCTTTGCTATTGTTAGGGCTAATTGCTGCATGTATTTAATGTGGAATTGTGTTTCTATTTAGCTTATCTCTATGTATGGGCAATGTTTGATGAATGAATTTTCCTAGAGATTGTGTAATCTCAATAAGCCTCTTCCATTTGCAACGAAGTATAAATGTTTTAAAGGTCACTTTTCTTCTCTTGCCCTAGATATTGGACGAAGTCGACTTTGGGAGCCTCCTTGAACAAGAAACGAAGTCCATCTTCACAATTTTCCTTGACTCCATATCCCCAAAAGGAATTAGGCGCTGATACATCAAAGGGCGATCATTTAAAGTATATTTTTCACCTTTTTCCTCCCTCTTCTAGGTCTAGCCACATTGGGCCAACTAGGGCATCAATTTCCCGAGAAACTAGCCCTAGAGAAATTTCGATCTCCTAGGTTCTACTGTGCTGGTGTGTCCTCAAGGTCTCCTCCGAATTTGAAGAGATTCTGACGGTGGGTGTTGGAAATACTGGGGGGGGGGTGAATCGGTATTTCTTATCAGTTAGCACTTTTTAAATCTTTTCAGAGCATTAGTTAATCTTCAATTATTCTTGATGTTTATCCAGTAACAACAGTAAACAATAGAACACGATAGGCACACGAATTTTAGGTGGAAAAACCCCTCCGGGTCTAATAAATTCTTTAATCTTCGGCCCCAACTGAAATGAAAGGTACAAGTTCCCAGAATTCTAGAAAAGCATTCTTCTTTAGCTCCCACTGGAAGGACGCCCCAATGCCTTGGTTTCTTCAGTAGTCAACTGAATGGATGCCCCAACATCCTAGACCAACCTACCACCCTGAAGTGTTCACAGGCTCCAACCTGTAGGTGACTTCATGCACCAACCTAGCACCTCCCTGCCACCCTATAATGATCATAAATAAGACAAGAGTGTGGACTCCCGTACCAGGGACAATGATCCACGATACAATATGATTCACAATGATTTTCTTGGACTAGACCAATCACCCAATCACACTATGACTTGCAACCCAACCATAATATTATCCAACAATGACACTTATACCTCCCAACAATGCCTCTCCAACTCTAGGCAGATTAACTCTTTTACAATTTTACAATGATGATTTTTACAATATTGACTTTTGACACGACCTGATACTTGACTTGACACTGCTTCTTTGTACTTGACTTGACACTGCTTCTTTGAACACTAGCAGCTGCTGAGGTATTGTTGTGCTTGCTTCAAGTAATGGTACTTTGGCGTTGCATTGTCCTTCTAGTATGTGTCTGAGTTGTCCTATTGTGTCCTCCTTCTTGCACATGCAAGACCCAAACCAATATACAAACAAAATACTTACACTGTCCTGTAAACCATCTGTCAGAGAAATATTCAAAATTCAAATGTAAATTTGTTCAACATTTATGAACAAAACCCAATCAAACATACATACAAAATACTTACACTGTCCTGCAAAAACACATGTCAGAGATGATATTAAAATTAAAATTCAAACATTAATCATACATACCTTGTTGTAGCAGACTTATCCTTGACTGTTGATGTGTTGTCCTTATTGCAGTGATCCTTGAATGCATATTTTTTCTTGCCTTCTAGAAGCTTGATATTGAATCTACCGTATCTGTGTAATTGCAGATCTCTAAGGTCTGAAAATTTCGTCCTGTGGTAGCCCTCTGAGTCCTCTTTCCAACCCCGTAGGTCTAATCAACATTGGATTCTTCAAGAATTAGTTATGCCCAATTTCCTATGATGACCTGATTATAGACTGGTTCAGTAGAGCGAACTTGTATGAAGTGCCACGTGTCACTGTTTCAACCTTTGGTCTTGAAAACGATACACAACAAACTGCAGCCCGTCCTCTTTTTGTCACTTTTTACGAAATTTGAATCCAATTCTCAGAGAGAAAGTTGTGACGATTTTCCCAAGGTCACCTATTTGACATGAAATTTGGGAGCCTGCAAAAACCCTAACTTCCTCGGATCATATCTCCGAAAATATAGCAAACCAATATCTGAAATTCAGACACACTCTTCATCAGGCTTTCGCCCAAATGGGTTTTTTGTTTCCGCATCTAAAGTTTCACAGAAAAAATGTTATAGCGAAAATGCCACGATGACTTGTTATAAGTAGCGAAATCCTTACACAAGGAGGATATGAGGGACACGATTTATATAAATGCTTAGGTTGAGAGGGTATTCAACAAGTGAACGTTGGAGGGATTTAGGAGCTTAAATTTTATTAATTATTGACAATTCAATGACTGCAACCAATGATTAGTGTCATGCCACAACCCCATGGGGTTTTAGCCCACTAACTGGGGTTACTAACTTAAAACACAAATATCTCTCAAATTGTGAAGAATTACGTGGCATGCCATATATCAACCGAAACATCTCGACAAGTAGAAACCATTCAAAATATCCTTGACTCGGAATAGAGTAAATTGTCAAGTCAAAATTCCTATGCAAGATAGGGGTAGCCCTTGGTGCTGATTGGGTTGACATCAATGAGCACCACTAATCAACAATCTCCCCCTTTGGCATTGATGGCAACACAAGTACTCCGCTTTCGATCATGACACCTTTTCGTACAACATTCTCTCCCCCTTTGTCATCAATGGCAAAGGGTAACTCACCCTGACAAAACGTCATCCTGCAGACCTGTACACACCTCAACCCCCCCGTTTTTTTTACTTAGTTAGATAAGAGAAATAGTCTAATGAGAACTTGGGAGAATCCCAAGCTTTAGGCGAAGATACTCAAATGCTTCATGAGGTAATGGTTTGGTAAAGATGTTAGCAATTTGTTACTTTGTGACAACATATTCAAGCTTGATATTCTTTTCGGTGACCTACTCTCTAACGAAATGATATTTGATCGTAATGTGCTTTGTTTTGGAATGCATCACAGGATTCTTGGAGATACTGATGGCACTAGTGTTATCGCAAAATATGGGAATAGGCTCATCAAACTTGACTTGAAGATCTTGCAAAGTTTGCTTCATCCAGAGAACTTGAGTACAACAAGCTGCTGCCACGATATATTTTGCTTCTGCTATGGATAATGAGATTGAAGACTACTTTTTACTTAACCATGAAACAAGGCAAGCATCAAGATAGAATGGTGCTCCACTAGTACTCTTTCGATCATCAACACTTCCTGTCCAATTTGTATCTGTATAAGCTTGGATAACTAGATTATTTGCTTTGGGATACCATAAACCATATTCTGTTGTGCCCTTAAGATATTAGACAATTCTTTTGACGGAAATAATATGAAATTCTTTTGGTGCTGCTTGGAATCTTGCTACTTGTCCAACTGCCTGCATTACTTATGGCCGAGAAGTTGTCACATATAGAAGACTGCCAATCATAGATCTATACAACCTTTGGTCCACATCCTTTGATGAGTCAAGTTTTCAGTATCTAGAAAAACAGGTTAGCTGCAGATCTATTTTTCTCTGTTGGGTTAACCAGTAAGGTGCCCAGATTTGCTGTATTCAGGAACTACTTAATAATATAAACCCTCCAGCAGCCAGAAGACTGGCTTTCCCGCATTGGGTTTTTCCGAAGACAGTTGTCCAGAAAATCTTGTGTGCCACTTTGTTTGTGTGCATGTATCTTTTGCTTAGATCTGAATCGGTGAAAGTTTGTTATGTGTTCACTTCGATTTTTATTTGAATTCAACATTAATAACTTGATTAAGAGGAGAAGTATAACCACATCTAATAGTAGGGTTTCTTCATAAAGTAATATTTAGAAATTTTCACAATGGCCATGGATATGCGCTAGAGCTCATGCACTGGATTTTTCCCACGTGCTAAATATGTTTGTCCTGACCATCTTTTGCATCTTGTGGTACATCTTCCTGTTGAATGTGGCCATTTATGCTTTTACTTTTTCTTTTTAGCTACTTCAACCACTGGGGCATCGTTCCATGCCTGACCCAAGGTGGGGGCAAAGGGAAGGGGAGGCTAACCCTATGTGGACCCAGTGAGGAAATGTGGACCTAGGTGGGAGAGATGATGAGTGGGGTTATAGTAAATGGAAAAGGAATGATATATGTGGATAAGGTTGCGGGACCACGCAATCAAAGTCGGGGTTTCCCAAGTAGTACCACCCTAAAACCCAATGGTCAGTAATGGAGATCACACGAGACTAAGATTCAAGGGTAACATCCGACAAAGATCAAGGGGATAAAAGTGCAAACTAAGGTCACTCTTTCTGTCGAATCTCCCCATTAATCCATGCCCAAAAGTGTCCATGATAAGTAAGTTTAGTATTCAATTACCAAATGACAAGACATACCTTTGGGTTTTGGAGGCCCACCTTCAAACATACAATCAATATAGATGGGTGATGGACCACATGGCTGGATTAGGTGGCAGAGAAATGGCACAACGAGCTAGTTGATGGTTGCAAGGGGCTGCTGGTTGCCGATTGAGGTCCATCATGGAGAAAAAATTTCTCCTAGGGATATCATCCACGAAGTGGTGGGTAATAATCCTGTTAGAACTCTTGCTTTAGTAGTTTCAAGAACAAGATGAGGCAATCCAAGGCTCTTTTGACCTAGACATAGGCTTCTCCAATCACCAAATGTCCTCCCAAGCATCTACCATTTGATGCTTCAACTCTCCCTATCAAACTACATATATCCATTTGTCCAAGCATGCTTCCAGAGTGTTCAACCTTTTTATGGAGAGATTTACCTATACAAACACAACCCCAATCAATAATAAACTCTCAATTATAAGTAAACACAAACTTTCGAGGTCGTTAATCAATCTGATGCTACTTTCATCATCAAGTTATCCATATTCAATTTGTCGAGAGCTTTTCTTCTTCTTTTATTTCTCCAGCAACATCAAATACTTCTGCAACTTCATGAGCATTCATCTATTCTACTTTCACTTACTTTAAGGTATTCACTATCATAATATGTCATCCCTCTTAACTGGGGAGATATATCCTTACTTCTATCCAGGCTCCCTCTTAACTTAGGCAGATCAACCACTTCCTTCTTCTATAACATTGGAGAACCTTTCATGGCTCTATTCCTTCTTATAACATCAATGTCATCTAGATCATCATCATTCATATAACTTCCTTCATGACGCTTATATGAACATCTTCATCATCTTGAAGATTATGTACCTGCAAAACTTTAATAGCAAGTACAATCAAATACAAACAAACGTAATCATATTACTATAAAGGAAGCATTTTGAGTTTAGACATCAAATACCTAAACCTAGTTAGGTTCATAATCAACAAGAGACACATACTCAACTTCTTGCGAGGGTTTTGTCACAAACCCTAGACTGCATCATCATGACTTAAAGTAACTCAATCAAAATATCATTCTTGTTATATCTAGGGCCTCAATATTACTTTTAGAGATATATGATAGACTCTACCATGATTTAATGCAAATCCTAGATTCCATCTTTGAGACACAAGGCTTTAGATATTCGTAATTTGATAACAATCCAATTATAGTACTATGCATCTAAGGTTTCAACAATATGCTTTTGCAAACCCTAGATTTTATTATCATAACTAAATCATGTCAGAAGACAATATCATCATATCCTAGAATATTAATCTCTACTAGGGCTTTGTTACAAACACTAGAATTCACAAACTAAAACATGAGTATCAACAATTAGGTTAGCATAATCGCATATACATATCTAGGATTTCATGCACTAGAATTTGTCATGAATACGAACATCAAAGTTAGATATACACCAATTTTTACCGGGCTAGGGTTTTGATCAAACATACGAACATATATCTAGTATTTCATTTGTAGAATATTACTTTCAAGGGTTTTGTTCACAAACCCTAATTCACCAAACCCTAAAGATCTAGGGTTTGAATACATATCTTAGACATTAATAGGAAACCCTAAAGGACTAGGGTTTCTATAACAATACCAAAACTTAATCAGAAGAATAGGAATTCTAGATTTTATCAACAACCCTAAGTAGACTAGGGTTTCATAATCAATATTGACATACCCTTAGCAACAAGAGGCTAGGGTTTTATAGTGAACCCTAAGAGTTAGGATTACACAAGAATGATCAAATAATAGCATGAGGGTATATTCAATCTAATGATTAATCACCCTAACTAGGATCATTATGATCCAAAATACTAGACATGAAAAAGTTAGTAACAAATTTCAAAATGACCCCAACTTGTAATATGAAGAATTATAATTTTTTTTTTATACATACTTTGAGTTACACTTTTTACAATCTGGGTTGTTTTTCTTAATGAAAAGGGCTCCTTAAATATGATAGCATCTTCATTTGTTATTTTGTGCTTTCAAGTCACCATTCTTGATGTCCCTGCAATATTTCTTAACAAGTATCATCAAGTACAAGGATATAATCTAGGGTTTCAATTTTAGACATTCTTGCAAAGAATTGTCAAACCCTATATAACATGAGTTAGGGTTTCTAAGAGCGAGCATGCAAATGATTTATCTATAATTCCTAGATATTTATTACAGTGAAATCTTACCAACTCTAGATGCTTAACAAATGAACATTACATACCTCAAGATTCCATACCTTTGTCTTTTTATGATTCATTATTGCTTTCATTTCAAACTGCATACACAGTTGTTAGAGAACTAAATCATAATAGTATTACTTGAGAGATTCTTCCTTCAAGCTGCTTCTTCCAATGATGTTGTTTCATGCTAAGTCACCAAGTTCGTGTTCGATGACGTTGAAATTCGAATAAAGTTAGGCACCTAAAATTTTGCCGATAAAGTTCAACACCAAAATTTGACATATAGAAATTTGAAATATATATATATATATAACAATTTTAAGCATGTTGAAAGATAAATATGATGCACATAAATAAATAAGCATGTCAATTTTCAAAGTGCACAATGCACATTGCAAACACATAGATGATATTATTGCTCAAACATTTACATCATTTCCATGTATAAACCATGAAAGCGAGTGCCAAATTGCCAATAAAGAAAGTCTTCCTTACATAGTAAACAAGGTGAGAAATTCATCATAGACATTAGCAATAGGCTAGTAGCTACTAGAGTCTAGCACCCATAAGAATATCAAATTCAACAAAACCATGGGCCATATCAGATTTCATATATGGAAAATAATCTGATAAAAAAGTATTCAAAATATATAAACTTTAAAGTAGTTTGGCAGCTTTAGAATATTGTTCATGCAAAAAGTAAACTAGAAGTCTAAAACGAGAACACAAGTTTTATTCTTGATGTTCTCGTGGCCCACTTGTGATATCAAAAAGCTCTATATCATTAAGAGCAGTAGGGGTTATGAATCCGCTAGATGCCTCAACATCAGATTCATCACTCACTTCCCTGTCAATGTCACTGTCATTGTAAAAATCAGCTTCATCCCTTGATGCATTAGGAATAGGATCGATCCATGGAGTAGAGGAATTGGATGTAGGAATTTACAGGGTAAGTTCCTTAGATCAAGAACCAAAGGTCATTGCTCACAAACAGATCACAAATCGTTAATCAAGATAATCACGTGGTTAAAATCCTCGAAGAGGGGAATCACTCCACGGCTCCAGTCAACGCGGCCACTGTGGAATTTATTAATATAAAAAGAAAAGTTACATATGTTTCTCTCATAAACGGTTACCGGACAAATGACCCTCCATGATCTTTAAATAGAGATCATGGACCAATTGGGTGTTAAGCCACGGATCAAGTGTCGTTAATACCGAGGTGAGAGATAACCGTCGGATCACTACAAATCGTGACCGTCGGATTATAAGTTACAAATGTACATGGTAAAGAAACACACTTTACCTAACTCTACACTAGACTAAGCTATTCTTAACTATTTCCTATGTGTCGGAATATCCTAACATCCCCCCTTAAGAACAACTTGGGATAGGATTGAAGGATTTACAAAGGTGACACAAAAGGAGCCTATTTCCTATGTGTCGAAATATTCTAACATCCCCCCTTAAGAACAAATTGGGAAAGGATTGAAGGATTTACAAAGGTGACACAATAGGAGAAGGAAAGAGGAATTAGAGCCTATCCCCCCCTTCATGATAACTTTCCTAAACTCCAAGCATGGATCGAAGTTTGCTAAACTTCGCTTCTATGAGAGCCTTTGTAAAGATATCGCTACTTGATCATTGGTTGGACAGTACTGCACTTCAAGAACACGATCATGAATGATGTTTCATATTTTCTGATGAAGTGTATGTGGAGTTCAATGTGTTTCATACGCTGATGTTGAACTGGATCTTTATATAGCTGAATGGCACTCTGATTATCACACCAAAGTGTAGTTGATGTCATGATAACATCAAATTCAAATGAAGAGCAATTTGGACAACTAGGTCCAAAATCCATCTTGTGATGCTCAGATGAAGATTCCAATATTTGTATTGGATTCCTCTTTTAGAGAGGTGTAAAATCGATATAAAATTGATTTTAATCTGATGAGCAGAACATTTATTTTGAATTTATTATTTATAATAAATTTAAGTGCAGGTCGGCCTTAAGGTTTTACACCCCCAACAGATGTGTCACACACCTCAATGATGGATATAAACACAGTCAACGTTGGAGAGCATTTCACTCACTCAACATCACACATCTTCTCCTCTGATTATCTACGAGCATCTGAGAAGCAGTTTCATCTCCCACATGAGAAGAAGGAGGAAATCTACTGCAGCTAAAGGACGAAATTTACCGCAGCAAATTTTCTGCAGTTAGGGTTTCTGGGCAAGTTTGACCAACGTTGACTTTGGTCAACGCATGGTCCGAATTGGCTGAAATTTTGTGGAGAGTTCGATTTTTGAAGGCCGTACTCATTGGCACAAAAATCGAGGTCAAAAGGTTGACCGAAGTTGGAGTTGCGTTGACTTTATTGTTGCTGCCCTGTGTTGACTTTTTCTGGACTGCGTTGACTTTTCTGGGGTTGACTTTGAGTTGACTGGATAATTGATTTGAGGACTGTTGTGACACATTTTGGGTTGGCCGACCAAGAAGACTTTGCTGGTTGAAGCATCCTGTTGACCGTCGTAACGCACCAACACATTCTCATGTTTCTGGTTTGTCTTCTATAGATCCACTGGTATGTTCTATCAGCATTTTTACTTAACTGTTTATGTGATTGCTATTATAAAAGTAAAGTTGCATCAAGCATAGAACATCTACAAAAATTTACATGGGATCAGAGCTGAGGTGAAGACAAGCCCTAACTTATAGCAATCACCAAAAGAGAAAAATGAGTTCCACAAGTTATGGCTTCAAGGAGGATGACAAGCTCACTGGAAGGGATGACTTCCATGCTTGGAAGATGATATTAGATCTCAAATTAGAAGACCATGATCTCATGGACTATGTACTGGGTAAGATACAAGAACCTCCATCCATTGCTACTGTTGCTGCTAAAACCAAGTATAAGAAGGGGGAGATCAAAGCAAAGCTAATGATCAGGGAATCCATACATAAAAGTTTGGTTGCCTACATATCTGAGCTAGGCACATCCAAAGAGATGTATGATAAGCTGATACAAATGTTCAAAGTAAACAATGCAAACCAGGTGCTATTCTTCAAGAATCAATTGAAGAATCTGAAGAAAGGCAGGGATGAGTCTGTCCAAACATACTTTCTGAAACTAACCGAGATCAGGAACAATATGTTGGCTATTGGGGAGACAATAGCTAATCGTGAGATGGTACTCACCGCACTTGGAGGGCTCCCATATGAATGGCAAGTATTCAACACTACCATTCTCAATAATAATACAATTCCTAACTTTGACGAGCTACTGTCAAGATGCATGCAAGAAGAAACAAGAATGAAGGAATATGAAAATGACAGAAATGCTGCCTACGCTGCTCATTCTAGAAAGAAGAACTCTGGTGGTCCAAAGAACAAAGGAAGAGCAGGGGCCCAAGGAAAGAAGGGCAAGTGTTTCACTTGTCATAGGCCAGGTCATCATGCTAGAGAATGTCCTTTCAAGAAGGATTCTCTCGATAGTGATGACAACAACAACAACCGGAGGAATGGAAATCAAAGAAACAATAGGTCCAAAGGAAAGAGGAAGGCTCCCTCTGGTGGAAACAATCAACCTTTCAAAAGGTCTAGAAGCTCCAGGTATTAGGAGTCAAATGTTGTTGATAAAAGAAATGAATACATTCTTGTATCTGCCCTCTCTGCTGCATCCCCGCCCGACACTAGGGATGTCTGGCTGATAGATAGTGGTGCCTCAAGACACATCACTGGGTTCAAGGAAGCACTTTCTGACATGGTTGAGAAGGATACTAATCTGGAAATTATCCTTGGAGATAATGCCACATATCCCGTGAAAGGGATAGGGACTGTGACCCTCCACTTGTCTCAAGGACAAGTCCTACATTTGCAAGATGTACTCTATGTACCAAAATTGAAGAAGAACCTTGTGTCTATATCAGCCATGGAAAACAAAGGTTTCAATGTGGCATTCACTGATGGAAAGGTGCGCATGTGGAAGAAGAATCTCAAGGAAGCTATCGTGATTGGTTTTAGAGTTGGAACACTCTACCAGGTTGAAGGAAGTCCACTAGGAGCTATGACATGTGATACTATTCGACAAACTGAACTATGGCACCGGAGGTTTGGACACCTTCATTACAAGGCCCTTCCCGAAGCAAGGAAGGTGGTGACAGGGATGCCCGATTTTGGAAATAATCATGAAGGTGTATGTAAGGGTTATGCCGAAGGAAAGCATACAAGGGGACCTTTCCCCTCAAGTGTCACAAAGACATCTGATATTTTGCAACTGGTCCATTCTGGATCTATCTGGTATGCTACTCGTGACATCCCTGGGAGGATGTTCTTACTATATGACATTCACCGATGACTTCTCCCGCAAAACCTGGATATACTTCTTGAAGAAGAAGGATGAGGCTTTCATGTGGTTCCGTACCTTCAAAGCCTTGGTGGAAAATATGACAGGGAAGAAGATCAAGATTTTGAGGACCGACAATGGCACCGAATATGAGTCAAATGAGTTCAAGGACTTTTGCAGAGAAGCTGGCATTAAGAGGGAGACTACTACTGCCTATACTCCTGAGCAGAATGGCGTTGCTGAACGAAAGAACAGGACCATTGTGGAAGTTGCCCGTGCCATGCTATGTGACCAGGGTCTACCGAAGTTTCTGTGGGGAGAAGCTGCGAATACTGTTGTATACATTCAAAACCGATGCCCTCATTCCGCCCTGGACTCCAAAACTCCCGAAGAGGTTTTCACTGGTAAGAAACCTGACGTCTCACATTTTAGAATTTTTGGATGTCTTGTTTATTTTCATGTGCCAAAAGAAAAGAGAAGTAAGCTGGATGCTTCTGGGAAGAAAGGAATGTTTGTGGGCTACAACGAAACTTCTAAGGCCTATAGAGTCTATGTACCTAGTCAAAGGGAAGTAGAGATATGCCATGATGTCACTTTTGACGAAGATGCTTCCCTGAAGAAAGTAGTAGATCTTCCAAGATCTGAAGAAAATCATGAAGAAAGGCCTGGAAATCAAGAAGAACCGTAGGATGAGACAATGCCTGATATTGAAGGACCAATGGACCCTATTGATCCATCTCCTTCACTGGGAAAGAGACCATCATGGCTCAAGGACACCCTCGAAGATGCTGAGGGTCATGCTGCCCCAAGGGGGACATTCCGGGAAAGCAAGAAGCCGTGTAGATACCAAGGGTATCTAGCTGCCATGAGTACTATTGTACAATCTGAACCTGGATCTTTTGAGGAAGCCGTAAAGCATCAAGTCTGGAAGGATGCTATGCACGAAGAATATGAATCCATAATGAAGAATGATGTCTGGGATGTGGTTCCAAGACCGAAGGACAAATCAGTTGTCACCGCGAAATGGCTCTACAAGATCAAGCATGGATCTGATGGAAGTGCTGAAAAGTTCAAGACAAGATTTGTTGCCCGTGGCTTCTCTCAAAAGGAAGGAATAGATTATGATGACATATTTGCACCCGTGGCACGATATACCACCATTCGATCAATCATAGCCCTTGCTGCTACGCAAGGATGGAGTCTTCATCAGATGGATGTCAAGATCGCTTTTCTGCATGGTGCAATAAAAGAAGAGGTGTATGTAGAACAACCTCCGGGATTTGAAGTTCAGGATCGAGACACTCATGTCTGCAGGTTGAAGAAAGCCCTCTATGGGTTAAAGCAAGCACCCAGAGCTTGGTACGAGAGGATGGATAGTTACTTGATGAAGCTGGGCTTCACTCGAAGTAATGCTAATCCGAACCTTTACTTCAAGGTTGTACAGGGGAAGCCTCTCATTCTGGTGCTGTATGTGGATGACCTCTTCCTGACAGGTGCTGACCCTCTCATTCATCAATGCAAGAGGGAGCTCGCTGCTAAGTTCGAGATGAAGGACCTAGGACTGATGCACTACTTCCTAGGCCTGGAGGTCTGGCAAAGACCTCGGGAGATTTTCCTTTCTCAAGGAAAATACATTGTGAAACTTCTGGAAATATTTGGTATGGTGGACTGCAAGTCCGTGTCAACACCAATGGAACTCAACTTCAAGAAGTTGAGTGGCAGCGCTGCTGGGCCCGTATTGGCAAATCCTATTGAGTATCGTCAACTCGTAGGGGCCCTGATGTTCTTAGTGAACACCCGTCCAGATATATGTTTTGCAGTGAACACTTTGAGTCAACAGATGGTTGAACCTCATCACTTTCACTGGGTTGGTACCAGGAATCTTCTGAGATACCTTCGGGGCACGATAAACCATGGGCTGAGATACACTGCCGGGAGCGTGACACTCCGTGGATATACTGATGCCGATTGGACTGGTAGTGTGGTGGATCGTAAGAGCACATCGGGATGCTGCTTCAATCTTGGTTCTGCTTCGATTTCATGGATGAGCAGGAAGCAGAAGTCGGTGGCTTTGAGCACCGCAGAGGCCGAATACATTGTAGCAAGTATGGCCTATTGTGAAGCAGTTTGGTTGCGAAAGCTCTTTAGTGAGCTGTTTGGACATGTGCTAGATACCACCGTGATACTCTGTGATAACCAGAGTGGGATTCGCTTGATCGAGAATCCTGTGTTCCATGACCGATCCAAGCATATTGATATCAGGTACCATTTCATCCGGGATATGGTACAGCGAGGCGCCGTAAGGCTCGATCATATAGGAACTGATGAGCAGGTCGCGGATATTCTCACTAAGTCCCTGGGGAAGGTCAAGTTCCTAGCCTTCCGTGAGAGACTTGGTATCGTGGAACAACCCTATGATGTGGGTCCTGTTGAATGATGAGCTCGAGGAGCTCTGGGGGGCTTTGGGGACAGCTTCTCGGAGCTATGAGCAACCACAAGGCTAGGCTTGCCAAACCTTGTTGGTGTGCTTGGACCCCACCGTTGTGATTATTGAGTTGGTTCACCTCTCATTATTTGTGCCCCGTATGCATCCTACCCATTGAGTTCAGGGCTCATGGGAAGTACCTCTCATTTGGCCAATGAGATGGGAAAAGCTAGAGACCAGTAGCAAAGTCTGATGGACGCATCAGAGATTGCCGTACTCTCTATCTAGGATGGCACGGTCCAACCACTTGATCTGGGATCAAGTCTAGTGAGGTCTCGGACCTCCACCTGACTTCGGGTCAGATGAACCAACTTCGGGTTGGTTGGAGACTCTTTGTGAGTCCGATAGAGGTTTTGGACCTCTGGGCTGAATTTGTCAGCCGGGGGATGATGTCTTTGTGACTGACCCACTTCTGTTCTGAAATAAAGAGGCCAGCAAAGCAAGTTATAGCGGGATGACGCACGATGTTTGATTGCACTGGTGGATGGAGTTCTCCCTAGTTGAGAGGGAGTGTTAAATTTGGACAACTAGGTCCAAACTCCATCTTGTGATGCTCAGATGAAGATTCCAATATTTGTATTGGATTCCTCTTTCAAAGAGGTGTAAAATCGATATAAAATTGATTTTAATCTGATGAGAAGAATGTTATGTAAATTTTATTAATTGTTAGTTAGATATAGTTATATTAGGTTTTATTAAGTGAAAGGGCATGATCAAAGATCATGCCTCCTCACCAAGGGACACCGTGAGGCTATATTTAAAGCCTCGGTGATTCCCCATTGTAATCATCTCTTATCTATCATCATTAATAATATATACTTATTCAAGTTTACCCAGAGTTTTTACACTCCATTGGTATCGGAACCATCGCTCTTCGGGATCTGTGTGATCACCTAGAATTAAGGAATTATAAGAATTCCAGATTGCAGATTTGTTTTTTTACCAAGTGCTTGAGCAACAACCTTGGTTTAAAAATTTAAAATAAAAAATTGTAAAGATTTTTACCCAACCCCCTCACTCCCACTCTACGTTCCCTCACAACCCTCTGTTTTCCCTTACACTTCCCAACTCCCTCACGTACAAAAAAATAAATACATTAAAAAAAAAAAAAATTGCCCAATCTACGCCTTCCATAGTCATCGATCGAAAATAAAATATACATTACTTATAGCCAGATTTTGGTTTTTCTACCGAAAACCTCATGGTTAAAACTAAGTATCAACGAAGGCTTGTGTATCAATTAATAATTGCATTAAAAAAAACACACCAGGAAATCTTTGAACCAATTGCGTTCCATATTGTATTCCAATTTTGGAAGATACCATTGTGCACTGTTGTATTGTGCATTTATCGCTATTCTTCCGCATAGTAGTTTCTGTACATTGCAATTCGCTACTGTTGCTCTTATCTGTCCCAACTTATTTCTCAAAAGAAGACAATATAATTTACATAATCGAATTTTCGAATTATCGAATTATACGAATACACACTGCCCCTGTATTCGTCGATCCGTGCCCCATAATTCCTATTACATCACATAAACCCGACCTCATAGCCGGTGTCCGCCTGTCCGATTAAGTCGTCCAATTGCACCGGAATATTATCGTCGTGTTTGGTGGAGCCCTGCTTCACCATTCGTTTGAATCGGTGGACATTTTTGGTGACGGTTTTTTTTAAGCAATCGAGTTTTTTTTAAAACGAGTGTGACAAATCGAGTGCTGTCCACGTCTAGTCCACGGGTGTTGTCCACGTCGGGGCTGCCGGGTTGCTGTGCCACAGCAATAAACTAATAGAAAGTGCGTTTATTTTTAAAAAAAATTACGTTCTTTTTAAAAATCGTGAACCAGTGTGTCCGGGGGGTTGTGCCCATTCACAAATTTAAACGTCGACTCCCGCAACGCTAATATAAGTTTTTTTTTGAAATTATATAAACCATATATCATATAGTTTTCAATTGGTCATTATATAAATATATATATTGTAATTATATACTTATTTATATATTATATAGTTTTCAAATTGATAATTATATATATATATATATAATATATATATATATATATATAATTTATTTATATTATATAGTTTTCAATTAATAATTATATATATATAATTTTAAAAAAATTATTATTATTATTATTAATTTAATTAATTAATTAATTAATTATTAATTAATTAATTAAAAAAAAATTAATTAATTAATTAATTAAATTTAAAGAAAGAAGGAGAGAAACTGGCAGAAAAATATTTCCCACCTCATACATGTTCAGTATGTCTTTATCAATGATGACGGTTGATCAGATAAAAAGGCAAATATGGCTAAAACGTATGGAGGCTAAGGACAATGAGAACAAAATGATGCAGAAATTTAATGCCATTATGGACAAGTTAGATCTAATGCAAAAACCAATATTTCCTAACATGGTACAAAATCAACAAAACAATTCCGCAGATTCAGGGAACTCAGAAGAGCATCAGGAAAAAACCGATTCCCCACATCACCATGAAGATACAGATGTTTATAAACAACAAAATGTTCCATCCCCAGAATTGAACGAAACATGTGAAGCGACAAACACATCCGAAGCCACTGATATAGCGCCAGAAGCTGTTGAGGCCTTCGGTGATGAAGCACATATGGTTGTTAAGAAGGAAGCGTTTGATGATGAGAAGAAGTTGCATCGAACGATAATTGTTGGTAACTTACCTCTAAATCTAAAAAGGAATCACAAAAAATCACCAGAAGAACAAGGAATAGTTAGGAAACATGAAAAAGTATTCCAAGATCTACCCATAAAAGTGCCTCCCGATAGGAAAATCAAACATCCAATAGAAGTCAAGACAGGATCCAACTCTGTCGATATCAGATCTTTTCACTATCCACATCACCAACAGATGGAGCTCGAGAAGATGCTTCACGATCTTTTTAAAATGTGGGAAGCAAGAGCTCATCGCTTGAGGAAACCAAACATTCGTCAACATTGTCCATCATTACGTATGCTTTGAGGACAAAGCATCTTTAAGAGAGGGGCAATGTTATGAATATTTTATTAATTATTAGTTAGATTAGTTATCTTAGGTTATTAACTGAAAAGGCATGATCAAAGATCATGCCTCTTCGCCAAGGGACACCTTGAGGCTATATTTAAAGCCTAGGCGATCCCTCATTGTAATAATCTCTTATCTATCATCATTAATAATATATACTTATTCAAGTTTACCAGAGTTTTTACACTCCAAAGAACATTTATTTTGAATTTATTATTTATAATAAATTTAAGTGTAGGTCGGCCTTAAGGTTTTACACCCCCAACAGATGTGTCACACACCTCAATGATGGATATAAATACAATCAACGTTGGAGAGCTTTTCACTCATCTCATCACACATCTTCTCCTCTGATTATCTACAAGCATTTGAGAAGCAGTTTCATCTCCCATGTGAGAAGAAGGATGAAATCTACTGCAGCTAAAGGACGAAATTTACCGCAGCAAATTTTCTGCAGTTAGGGTTTCTGGGCAAGTTTGACCAGCATTGACTTTGGTCAACGCATGGTTCGTTTGAGCTAAAATTTTGTGGAGAATTCGATTTTTGTAGGCCGTACTCATTGGCACAAAAATCGAGGTCAAAAGATTGACCGAAGTTGGAGCTGTGTTGACTTTCTTGTTGCTGCCCTGCGTTGACTTTTTCTGGACTGCGTTGACTTTTCTGGGGTTGACTTTGAGTTGACTGGATAATTGATTTGAGGACTGTTGTGACACATTTTGGGTTGGCCGACCAAGAAGACTTTGCTGGTTGAAGCATCCTGCTGATCGCCGTAATGCACCAACACATTCTCCTGTTTCTGGTTTGTCTTCTATAGATCCACTGGTATGTTCTATCAACATTTTTACTTAACTGTTTATGTGATTGCTGTTATAAAAGTAAAGTTGCATCAAGCATAAAACATCTACAAAATTATTAAAGACAGGATTTGACGAAGCCACATGGCTTCCTTGCTGGCTTGAACTGCACCACGATACTCTGCTTCTGCTGAAGAAAGGGAAATGGAATTTTTATTCTTACAAGACCAAGTAATAGGTCATGAACCAAGAGTGAATACATATCTTGTAGTGGACTTACGATCATCAGGGTCACCAGCCCAATCAGAATCAGTGAAACCAATCAACAAGGGAGATGCTCGGGATCGTAATGAATCCCGAATCGAATCAGACTTAAATATATCAAGTATTCTTTACGTTTTCCAAGGATTCTCATGAGGTTGGTACATAAACCAAGCGACAAGACCAACAGCAAAGGAAAGGTCGGGATTTCCGGTATGGTTAGATGATGTAAGTTTACCAACAAGTTGACAATATAAGGTAGCATCAACTTCAGGGGTAGTACAAGTGATTGAAAGCTTGACTCCAGACTGAAAGGGAGAAGGGGCTGGCTTACAGTCTTCCATGTGAAAGTGGTGTAGAAGATCACAGGCATACTTGGACTGAGAGAGGGTAATGCCTTCCTTGGATTGCAAGACTTGAAGACCAAGGAAATAATGCAAGTGTCCTAAGTCTTTCATTTCAAACTTCTTTTTGAGGCTAGACTTCACATGGTTTATATGGTTTGGATCACTACCAGTAAGGATAAGATCATCAACATAAAGAACAAGGATGGTGAAGGACTTACCCACTTTCTTGATGTAGACAGTGTTGTCAGAATGACACCTAGAAAAGCCATTATCTAATAGAAATCTATCCATTTTGGCATACCAAGCCCGAGGAGCTTGTTTGAGACCATAGAGAGACTTCCTAAGGTGACAAACAAGGCTAGAGTCATTTTGGATAAAGCCAGGGGGTTGTTCCATGTAGATTTCTTCATGTAAATCTCCATGTAAGAAGGCAGATTTAACATCCATCTGATGGACTTCCCATTTAAAGGAGGTAGCAAGGGAAAGAACAAGGCGGATAGAATTCATTTTGGCAATAGGGGAGAAGGTTCCAGTATAGTCAATGCCTTCAACTTGTGAAAATCCTTTAGCAACAAGACAAGCTTTATGTCTATCCACTTTTCCATCTGGTCCAAACTTGGTTTTGTAAACCCATCTGCATTTGACAAGTTTTCTTCCTTTTGGAAGAGGAACAAGATCCCAAGTATCGTTTGCCAATAAGGAACGATACTCTTCATTCATAGCTTCATCCCAATCTGGATGACCGGAGGCTTCTTCAAAGGTTTCTAGATCAAGTTTTTCTAGAACTTGAGCCAATAAGGAAGAGGCTCATTCGAACTAATAATGTGTATGTCGTCGATCGGCAGGGTCACCTGCAAGAGAACCTACTGCATCCCGAGTAGAGCGGACCCATCTTGGAAGCAGTGGAGTATAAGGAACAATTTCAAGAGGTGGAGGAGGATTTTCATCCTCGCTGTCATCATCTGAACTAGAAGGAATGCTATTAAAAATAGAAGAGAGAGAGAGAGGTGGCACATATGTCGAATCAGGCTCGCAGGCCAAAGGTGGCACACCCGCCGAACTAGGCTCGCAGGCCAATATATTTTCATCAAATTTTACATCTCTTCTAATGATTATATTTTTGGATTTTGGTTGAAGAAGTCTATATCCTTTGACATCTTCAGAATATCCAACAAAAATGCATTTTTCACTCTTAGGTTCTAAGGCTTTATGTTTCACATCTGGAATATGGGCCCAAGCATCACTTCCAAAAACATGAAAGTGACTTACATCCGGTTTGATTGAGCTCCAAGCTTCTTCTGGAGTTATATTCTTTAAAACCTTAGTAGGAGTGCGATTTACTATGTAATTTGCACAGTTAATGGCTTCTTCCCAAAAATTGAGACCAAGTCCTTTAGATTGAAGCATACAATTAGCCATTTCTTTTAAGGTGTGATTCTTCCTTTCAACTACACCATTTTGTTGTGGAGTATATGGAACAATATGTTGCAATTGAATGCCATGCTCAGTGCAGAAGTTGATAAATTTGTTGTTAACATATTCTCCTCCATTGTCTGATCTTAACTTAAGAATTTGATGTCCAGATTGTTTCTCAACAAAGGCCTTAAAGGCCAAGAACATGTTAAAAACTTCACTATTGAGTTTTAAGAAGTATACCCAAGTGCGTCTGGAAAAATCATCAATGAAAGTTAAGAAGTACTTGCAACCAGAGAAAGAAACAATAGGAAGTGGACCACATAAATCACTGTGCACAAGCTGCAAAGGGGCTGAAGCATGCCAAGAGGCACGTTTGTCAAAACTATCCCGATGATGTTTTCCGAGTACACATCCGGAGCAAACACCATCTCGGCAAGATACCATAGGAAGACCCGTCACCATATTTTCCTTACATAGAGTTTGAAGAGAGCGATAGTTTAAGTGACCAAATCGCTCATGCCAAAGTTTGCTTACATCATCATTATGAGCAACAAAAACAGAGGGAAGACATGATGACCCAAAGTTGTCAAACTTATACAACCTTGTGGAATCATCAGCAATGCCAGTAGCTAAAATATGTTTAGGATCTTTGAGGTCCTTGATTACAACATCATGAGGTGAGAATTCTAATATTTTCCCTTCACCTGAATGAGTTATCTGATAAACAGATAGAAGGTTGCATGACAAGGTAGGAACACATAGTACATCATTAAACTGACCATTATCTAGATGAATGGTTCCGGATCCTACAACACTAAGAGATCTATCATCACCAACATAAATATGTTTGGTGTTACAATCATTTAAAGAAGAAAACATGGCTTTATTTTTGGCCATGTGATAAGAAGCTCCAAAATCAATGAGCCACTCATGAGAATGAGAAGAGGAAGATACATTTAATGCAATGTCCAGACTTTGATGCTTGACAACCACAAGCAAAAAGTGCCATTCCTGAAGATGAAGGTGAAGAGTGCTCCAAATTGATGTTGTGCTTCTTCATTGTTGCTTCTAAGTTTTTCATCTTCTTAAAACATTTGGACTCTATATGGCCATCACGATTGCAAAAGTTGCAATGTCTATTTGTCTTCTTTCCTTTGTTTTTATATGCCTTATCATTTTGGTGAGTTGCTTTTTCAGTTTGCGAATGAAATTGTTTAGGACCCTTGTTTGGTTTCAGACCATACTTTTTAGGATACTGCTTCTTGGGATTCTTTTGATATGATTGTTGTTGGACTGCTAAGGCTTTTTTAGAAGCGTTTACACTGTACAGGAGTGATAAGACCAAGGTGTCAGAGTTTTTCTTGTTCTCTTATCAAAGAATCACAAAAGGAATCAAAAGAGGGATTCTTGTAGGTGGTTCCTGAAGAAATGATGGCTTCTCTAGTGGAATGGAAGGCGGAAACAAATACAGAGTATGCAGGGTCAAGCTTAGCAAGAATGTAATAGATGAGGCTACTATCTTCCTTTTTGACCTTACAACCTTCTAAAAGAAGTCTTAGGGTCTTGAATTTGGACAAAAAGTCTTCAATAGAGGAGAAATTATTAGGGTCCAAAGTAAGCAATTCATTTTCAAGCTGATGGGCCCTGATTTGATTTTGAATGCCAAAGATGGTATTTAGCTTGTCCAAGGCTTCATGAGGGGTGTCAATGTCAAGGATATGAAATCGAAGATCTTGAGCAATGGACATTCCTATCAACCCTTGTGCTTGATCTTGTTTATTTTCCCATTTAGCGACTTTATCATCATCAGAAGGTTTAGTTTTTACTCCTGTGGTTATTCTATAAAGCCCTTTACTTCTAAGTATATCTACCATGTGAGGTGGCCATTGGAAATAATTGGTGCTGTTAAGAATAATCGAGCATGCACTTTCCCTTTAAAAAAAAAACCCTGAAGCTGAGAAGAGGTGAAACTAACTACTCCAATGGAAAGATCTCGAAAAATTAGGCCGTTTAAAAAAAAACGGCTTTCGGAGGAAGAAGTTATGCCTTTTGAAAGATTGAGTCAAGAGGAGCGTTAGTTTGCTGTACTAACGCTTTGTTTTGGAGGATCCTCAGCGTTACTAATGCATTGGTCAAGAGCAGAGAGCGCGTTAGCGTTATAACGCACTGGTAAAGAGCAGAGAGTTGCGTTAGTGGGCCTTTACTTAGACCGATTCCGAACTAACGCGGTTTGGAGCTGAAGCAAGGGCGTTAATGTGATTTCCAAACAAATTTGGAAGAAAAATAAACTCTCTTTAATCTGTTTGGCTGTCAACTGTTCTTCCGTGTGTGTGCTTTTCTTGCACACAAAACCAAGCAAACAAAGAAATGCAAGCCTTACGGTAGACTGTTAGTTCTTCGGTTAGCCTTACCGGAAACTATCTATTTTTTTTACTATTTCTGATGTCCCGAGATTGCACAAAGACGCGGGGAAAGAGCTTACATAGTAAAAAAAAACTTCTTCTTGTTTTCGATTTGCCGATATTGCACACAACGCAGGGCAAAGAGCATACGCAGAGAAGATGATATAGATCCGGCATATAAATAAAACCTAAAAATCGAAATAAACAGAGGGAACCGAAATAAGCAAAACTATTAACAAATATAATTGCAAAATAGATACTTTACTCCAGATCTAAACTGACATAACTTGGGCAACCATAAATCTTTTCGCATGAAACGAAAGACGTTCCTCACTGTAACAGACGCTCTGGACACAACAAAGCAGTTCTCCAGGCCTGAAACTGTTAAGAAATAATAGATCTAGAAAACGACAGTCGCATGTAGTCAAACCGGCTTCGAATTTGGATCAACAACAGATGCGGCCCTCAAAATAGCTCCAATACCATGTAGGAATTTACAGGGTAAGTTCCTTAGATCAAGAACCAAAGGTCACCGCTCACAAACAGATCACAAATCAGTACACCAGTATAATCACATGGTTAAAACCTTCGAGGAGGGAAACAGTCCATGGCCTGAGCCAACGCGGCCACTTTAGGAAATTTATTAATAAAAAAAGAAAAGTTACATATGTTTCTCTCATAAACAGTTAACCTATAAATGACCCTCCATGCTCTTTAAATAGAGATCATGGACCAATTGGGTGTTAAGCCACGGATCAAGTGTCGTTAATACCGAGGTGAGAGATAACCGTCGGATCACTACAAATCGTGACTGTCGGATTGTAAGTTACAAATGTACATGGTAAAGAAACACACTTTACCTAACTCTACACTAGACTAAGTTATTCTTAACTATTTCCTATGTGTCGGAATTTCCTAACATTGGATGACTCTTTAGCCACATTTTTCAAAGCCAACTGCAAGTTACTATGAACATAAACAAGATCTTCTAATCTTCCAGATAACAATCTATTTCTTTTCTTGGAATGAATGTGGTCAAATGAACTCCAATTCCTTTTACACGCTGATGCATTTGATCCCTGACTTAAGATACGAATTGCAAAAGTTTGCAATTCTGGTGCCCCTGGACCATAAAACTCCCACCATACTGTTGAATCACTTATGCTTCTATCATACTTTGCTGATTGTGTACCAAATAGCTCTTCTTCTAACCTGTATGCCCTCAACTGAGATCTGACCAAACCTGCAATTGTTGGATTTGGATTTAGCTTCTCAATAGCCTAGATAAGTCCATTCATGACTTCTTCATCCCTATGTCTTGATAACCCAAACAATCTAGGGTCCAAATAACATGCTGCTGCATGTAATGGACTATGCATCATCTTCCATCTTTGATCAATTACTTCCCATATCTCCTGGTAATCAACTTCCACATTATTAAAAGCACTTGCAATGGCCTCTTTGCAACGATCAATGTTTTCATAAACAAAACCCATACAAGGTTTGTCACCATCAACCATGTGGAGCACATTAACAATTGGGCCACATATTTTTAAAACCTTGTCTGAATTTTCCCAAAAGCCAATATTGAACACTATTTGTTCATCATGTTTCCCCTTAGTTTTTTTTGAAAGGGGAGATCTGTCCCACTCAGTATTGCAGAATATAGCTCTTAGGCTTGCTTTTTCCTCAACAACTCTTTTCAGAGTAATATTAAAAAGTAGCAAACCTTGTATCACAAGGCCTCAACAACTCTTTAGATGCATTCTTCCTATATATGCACAAAGTGAGATGATGGTTGATGATGAAGCTTGCAATTGTTTTGGCTCTTCGTATTGTCTCATTGACCCAAGGAAATTTGGCTAAATCATGCAACATCAAATCCAAGTAGTGAGCTGCACAAGGGGTCCAATAAATATGATTATACTTTTCCATAATCATCTTCCCTGCACCAACACAATTTGAAGGCTGATGCATTATCTGTAACAACATGGACCACATTTTTCTCCCCAACCTCTTGAATTGCTTCATCCAAAATTCCAAAAATAAATTCTGATGTCTTCACCTAATCCATTGCATTAACTGCCTTCAAGAAAAGTACCCCTTGAGAACTGTAAACATGCACATTGATCAGTGGGTGATGACACAAATCTGACCAACCATCACTCAAAATTGTGCATCCTGTATGCTGCCAAGACTCTTTAATTTCAGACAATTTTTCTGTCACTTTGTCTCTTGTTTTCTTTAGCAAAGTGGTCCTTAAAGCTTCAGATCCGAGAGGAACATAGCCCTTCCCAAAATCAATGGCCTTTTTAATTACATTTTTAAAATATGGACTCGTGGCCACATTAAAGGGAATTGCACATGCATAAAAGAATTCTGCAACAACATCATCAACTTCTTGTCTCTCCACAGGTTTCCAGAATTGATTTAATGTTTTGGTTCCACCTATTTTTACTGCAGTAGAACTAGATCCACCAATGGTTGAGATTGAATTAATGGTGTTTGAGGAATACATGGCAATCTCCCTCTCAATTCGCTGCCTCAACTTCTCCCTTTTTTCCTTTTCCGTCTTTGAAGGGAAATAGCTTTTCTCCACTGCGGTTTTTTGTTCATTTGAGATCTTAGTGCAGCCTTCATCACCACCTCCACTTCCATTGCTAATACTGAGAAAGTGATCCACTGCTCTACTTAAAGAGCCAGTGAATTGATGTCCACAAAGTTGACACAAAAGATTTTTCCCTTCTTTATTGACAAAATTCCATGCTACAACTGTTGATTTTGGGGGTGCCATTGAAATTTGAAGGTTTTGATTGCTGAAGTAAAGGTTGAAATATTTGCATTTTTTTTTTTAAATTTACATTTGAGTTAGTTCTAAGTTTTTTGCAGCATGAAATTTTTTGTAAATAGTAAATTTTTTAAAACTGTATAATTTTTTGTAAACTGTAATTTTCTTTAAGACTGTGTATAAACAGTAATTTTTCACTTATTTTTTGTAAACATTAATTTTTTTTGGTCACAGTAAGCTTATTTAAAAAAAAATTGCAGTAAAAAAAATAAACTTGCCTACCTGGATCACTGACTGTAGACTATAGTTTGTCACTGTGGGCCATTGGGCAGTTGGGGCCAGATTCCAGAACTCGGGAGGCTGGAGCGGCAATGGAGGGTTGAAGCTGGAGCTGGACGCTAGAGCAGTGGAGCGGCATCCTGCTGAGGGCCGAGGCTAGACGCTGGCAGCTGGAGTGGACGGCAAACGCTGGAGGGCCGACAATGCAGTCGCGGTGCAGTGAAGGGCCGACAATGCAGTCGTGGCGGTGGAGTCTGGACTGTGGGGTTGCCTTTTGTGAGCACTGAGCACAGTGAGCAGCGTCGTGACTGTCGCGGTCGTGGCGGTGGACTGTGGAGCTGCGACCACTGAGCAGCGTCTTGGAGGAGCAGCCGCGGAGGACTGTGAGAAGTGACTGTGAGCACAAGAACTCGATGTCGGGCGGTGAGTAGCGGTGAGATGAGTTGTGAGAGCAGTAGTGAGATCAGTCGGTGGTCAGTTGGGCTTTTTAGCCTAAAAGAAAACAAAATGAAACCCTGCTGCCGAACCTAATCAGCATTTCATGATTTTTAAACGATTTTTAAAAAAAAATTCGTTGATGTTCGATGTTAAAGTTCGAGTTCGAGTTCAACATTGAGGTTCGGGATTAAGTTCGCCGAACTTTTTCGATTTTGTTCGGGAGTGCTTCAAGCTCGGCGGATTTCGAACTTCAACGATTAAGTTCACTGAACCCGCTGACTTAGGAACTTTCATGAACAAATTGCAATATGCTACTGCACTTCTGCTACAGGCCTTCAAGATAGGTTTTAAAACTGTATAGAGGATTTCAAGGAGACTGTTTCTTCTCAGAGTTAGAGACTCCATTCCTTACTGCTACAATGTCACAAATACATGCCTGTATATTCTCCACTGGTGTTTTATATCGACTTATCCTTATGCTTCTAATCTTGAATTCTGGTTGCCTTTTAATGATTTCTATGGTCCTTTGGTTAGATCCTCATAATAGAGATTCTTTTGTTGACTGTAATTTCACCATAGGCTTTCCAAGGAAGAGTTGTTATAGACTGCTCTTATTTCCACTGTATAAGATAGATACAGGATTGTAATTTAACTCCATATACAGTGACTGTTTTATGCACAAGTTCTCGGCTTCCTTTTCAGATGCTTTCTTCCAAACACACTTATGCTCAAAGTCTCGATTCCTTCAGGAGGCACTGTAAATCCTGTCATCTACAAATGTGCAGGGAATTCAGATTTCTGAGATGGCATAGTGAGTACGGATCCCTTTTAAACATAATATCTATGCCCAGGACTTTGATCAAGGAATTCGGTCTTGAAGTAGGTTGCTCAAAAATGAATTTAGGTTCCTTGACTGTAGATAGAATTTCATAATTGCAGATTTCTTAGATGACTTGTAATTCAGTTCTCTGAGGTCAATTCAGACCTTATATTTTATGTGCAGACCTTTTGTTTTTTTCTTTAAAGATCTCGGCCTTGACTGAGCTATCTTCTTAGCCATTCGGCCTTCCAAAACAATGCTCCTATCCTTTCAACACTTCTTCGCTGTTCAGGCATAATCATGCGGCCTAGTCACTGTAATTAGGGCTTATTAGGGTGCCCAGAATTTGGATTTCTTTTCTTTTTCTAGGAGCTCAGCCCTGAGTAAAGTACTTCCTTTGCTTATATTGTATGCCTTTGTGTTCTCCTTCCTACCCTTATGTACATGAACCAAGCTCTGATACCATGTTGAGAAATCTAGGGTTATAAAATCAGATCTTTATTATGTTGATTTCTCTTTTCTTTTGATGGATGCTTTTGATTTCTTAATTAAGTTTTTCTTCTTTTTCTTATAGTTATTATTTATTTGTTCGTCAAACAGCTATCAAAACCATAAAAACAAGGAGACACCAAATGTAGGCACTCAGCTAGGGAAAAACCCCTATGGAGGGGAAAACCCAGTCAAGAACTCTTCCTTCAGTAGATTCAAATCAGGATGAGATAGACCAGGACTTTTGACACTGAATTTACCCCTCCATACATCAAGCTAATCAGATAGGAATACAGTCATCTTGCTGTTCAAGCTTCGTCCTGCAATAATATCTTCATTCTGCAACAGTAGCCTTTGTCCACCATTAGCAATCTTTGTTCTGCAATTGTAACCTTAGCTTTCATCCTGTACTAGGACCTCTTTTTTCCCTTCGCACTTCGTCCTTCCTTCTTGAATTGCAGATGCGAGTTACCTGAAATAGTTCGAGTTTTGCTTGCTATTTATAGTGGTTTGCCACTGTACTTTGGGCCAACATGAGTAATTTGGCAAGGCGAATTATAAAAAATGAAACTGTAGCTGACTTCAAGGAGCTTGAGGCAGACTTGATGTATGGAGGGTTTAAACATGACAAAATAAATTTCTTTCTATAATACAATGAGCCCAAGAAGGGCCCTTTTCATAATAATTTTGATTTTAACTTAATACAAAAGTCCTAGAGCACTCAATGGGTGCTTTGACGTATTGACCATTGACCCAAGCATGAAACCCATGCTTTAATAAGTCAATAATAATTCTTTTTCTATCTTTTACAAATATATTATAAGATGACTCAAATACAATTATGAAGACCGATAGTAGTTACATTTTTCAACATCAGTTACAATTTAGCTTCAGGAGGATGAGATCTGATCTAGTGATATCTCTCAGAGATAAGGGACTTTAGATCAGTGCTGTAGATGTCAGATTGACTTCAGATTAGAGTGTTATCCTATCACAGATAGGAATGCTTCAAAAACACAAGAAACCCTCAACAATTATAACCCAATCAAGGCTCCTAAAGCACACAGTTGGCAAGAAGAGTTTTTAGGCGCAGAACATCACTGCTACAGGTTACAGTATTTCAATGATTTGCCAGAAATATCAAGCATCTGAAATCTTGTTTACAGGAGAGACCTTAACCATTCAATTTGCTCAAGTTCTGATTCAGTAGATAAGACTGCTATTGGTCTTTTGTTCTAGCAACTATTTACAAACTAGGCCGAATATCTTCAGTTTAGTGTGATCCAAAGTTGATATTTTTTATCTCGGTCTGCAATACTCATTGAGCTGTCTTCAGATTGGAGGTTTGACTGCTGATTAGGGAACCAGACCTGTGCTTTTACATACTGAGATATGCCACAGATGTAGTCTAAGAAAGGGCCACAGATATAGCCTTAGATCCCTTTGAAGTCACTTGAAAACTCATACCAATCCTTGCACAGAGAAAAGCTTCAGAAGTATGTGACTACATGTCTGCAAACAAGCCCAAATGAAAGTTTGTCATGGTGCCAAATTTTGTCATTAAACTGCCTCAGAAACTCGCATTTTTCACACTCTGTTCGAGCGCTCAAAACATGCCTCAGACTCAGTCTTCTAGAGGGCCAAAAGCTCAAAAGATGGCCAACAAATATTGCAAATAGATGATGAGAAACCAGCGAAACCCATTTAAGAGAGATATAGCCCAAAATATACAAGGCCATAGGCCTGTGCAATTGTCTGCAACCTCTGTGCCCTAGAGGGTCGAGAATTTCAGAGAAAGTTTGACTTCCTCAGATATTTAAACCAATGCGTATCACTGATTGATGAGCTCTATGTTGTACCAGAAGTCATAAGCCATAAACCCTCACAGAAAAAGTCTCCTTGTCACATCTTCAATACTCCTCAAGGCCACAGGGTTATTACAGAACTTATTTTCACAAGATTGGCAATGAATTCATGCCTTTGAGTGGAGTGAAGGTCTTGTTGTATAGTGCTAGAGAAAATATAATTTGGAGAGGCAGCTGACATTACATGGAGGGGAAGAGAAATTAAAAAATTTAATTTTAATTTTTTATTTGGAGCCAAAATATTTCCTCCAAGATTTTGGACGATATTTGCCTATATCCTCAACCAATTACATTTAATCTTTTAATTGAAGAACCCTCCTTGTTCTTATGATGTTTATCATAGACTTCAATAATTAATGTTACCCCTTCCTTAAATCATCATTCTTCTAAGGAAATGCTCCATCGTCTAGCAAATGACATTTTGCCACATCATCTCCCTTTGGGGACTTCAATCACGAGCAGGGGGCTTCATCTTTAATTAAGCACATCTCTCAAACCATGAGGACCCACGAAGCATTCTACATATCAACTAAAACAGCTTGACGAGGGCTATCAACCCGTAGGGTTTCCATGCCAAGAGTCATGACGAACGCGATCAACAAGTGTGGGGAAAGTGCGGGGTATGATCATCTTCCAAGGGATCCAAACCCTAGAGCTAGGGTTTCATCAATGCATCATCTCATCCATGCATGTCGACATATTGAGGATATCAATGACGATATCTTGCACCCGCTTTAACATCAATGACAACATACTCAATGTCTTCAAATATGTACCACATGCCTCAATCAAAGTGTCCTTGGCCAAATGTCTCAAAAGTAGAACATCCTTCCAAATATGTGGAATACACCTCAAATATGTATAGTGCCCCATAAAGTCACTTTCCCACAATGCCCCTCCTACAAAGGGTAGACATGATCAAGCAACTAAAATGCTCCCTCGAAGTGGAGCACTCCTCATCAAGTGACCTCCTTTGACTGAATGACTGCTTCCACTGCCGTATGATCTCATCCACATTAGGGTGTTTCTCTTCTAGTCTCTTTCTTCGCCACCTATCATGCTCCAATTCTTCTCTAAGCTAAGGCATATTGCTTTCCCTATTATCTTTCATGTTTTGGAGCTCCATTGTGTAGGGTATTTCCTGCTTCTGACTGTATTTAGACCCTATTCTTTCCATAAACCATGTCCTAGACATCTCCTAAAGGTGTTGTTTTGGGGCTCCCTTCCTGCATTTGTTGCCAGTGTGGTCCCAGTTTGGCCTAGGAACAAGGCCTTCCATCAAATTGCTGCAGGATTCCAAGGATCTTCAGCTGTGCTACTGAGAGAAGAAAGGCCCATGAAAATGCAAAATGAACCATGCATTTTCAAGGTGGTAACTGTCTCCATTGAAAAATTATACCTTTGGTAATTGCCATTAGGCTGTCAAAAGTATAGGGTTTCCTTATGATAGATGTCTAGTCATCTTTAAATATTTAGGAAGCAAGTCTTTCATTATAGTTCTTATTAACAGTTGGCCAAAGGTTATAGTCCTTAGTTCCTTAAATATTCCAAGCTATTCCGTTCACTGAAATACCATTCCTATATATTTTATTTGGCCTATAACGACATTATGCCCATGTTCTTTGCTATCTAACCAATATAGTTGGCTATGTTCTTACATAGAGATTCAACATGCCTACACTTTATGGTCTAGCTTCATAATCATCTAGTGTCCATTGCATTTATTGCCTTTACCAACTTACCTGATGAGAGTGATAATATACCAACCAACTTGATTTGAATTACAAAACAAAACATGTATTGTGCAGTCTTTGTAGACTATGGAATAGAAATCAAGTCGAATCATACAGGCATTTTATAGGGTATTAAATGACGTCATTAATGTTATTGGAATTAGCAAATAGTGTATACTTGTCTACAAATGGATACAGGAACTGCTGCAGTTTCTGCCAACCAATTGGATTCTTATGATGCTGTTCAATTTTTGTGCAATTATGTCATAAAGGTATGAATGTCACAGGAACCTAGCAGGTGTAGCTTTTTAGTTACCAATATTTATATTTTAAGCAAAAGAAATAGGGGAGCATTAGGATTGCTGTATCTCCCAATACACCATATTCTATTCATCTCTAGATAATTTGTTTATGGTTTAAAATTTTCAATTTTTATAATATGTATAAATCGTTGCAGCATCTAAAGTGGGTATTGCATCTTTTTATTTTGTCGAGGTGATGTTTATTTATTGCTGTGCAAGTGTACCAAAGCCTAGACTCATTAGTTTTTCTTTATTTCTTCATCATTGGTAAAATAAGTAATTATCATCTTTACAAGGTCTTATATCTGGGTGTTTGACTACCTTTTGCAGAGCCCTCAGTAATGGTTGTAGATGTGGAAGCTGAAGTGAAAGACAAGGACTGAGTGGGATAAATCCATAGGTTAGTCGCTTATGTCTTCAGATAATATAGTTTGATAGATTTCAGAGTATCAATCTCTCTTGAATATTAAACATTATTAGTAATTATTTATAATTTTCTCATATTTTATGGAATATGTAATTCTCCCGAGTATTTATGACAAAATGCAGTGTAAATGAAGTTGACTATTGCATATCCTTTTATCTTGAAAATTCCATGACTGTCAGTTTTCTTCCACGTGTGATTATTTGGTATTAATGTAATATAACCCTTTCAGTACAGTATTGAGATTCTTCCACATGTGATTATTTGGTATTAACGTAATATAAACCTTTTCAGTACAGTATTGAGATTGTGTCCTACATAATGAATCTTGCAATATATAAGTGAAAATCGTAATTTTTTTTATCTTCTTTGGGGCCTTGTCACAGTTATTCCATATTCTTGTCTGTCGGTTGCTATAGTTCAAATCTAACTTGCAGCATGGACCTTATTTATAACACTTCACAATTTTTCCTGGCACATTTCTCATACAAGTTTAAATGCTTGGTTCGCAATTTTATTTTTGTTAGAGAATTAGAAACTATATGTTCCATTTTTTTCTTTTGCATTACATGCTTTTGTCTTTGGTACTTGGAATTGCTTAGAGAAATAGGTTATAGAGAAGACATCATTAGTGCAGATTAGTTTCCTTTTGGAAAAAGGACTCTGCTTGTTTATGAAGAGTTCTAAGCATTTCCTATTGCAATGCAAACAATCAACAAGGATTCAAACCCTAGAGCTTATACTTTGTGTGGTATGTGCAAGCCTCCACAGCAGGGACAACAGGGGTATAAACTATGCTGTGCAGTATCTATCAGGTACACCAACATAACCTGATAGTTGCAACTGGAGTTATTTGTCTTGCAAATTATCTTCAACAAGTTATGTTTCTAATAATGAGCATATGTTGCACATAATTCCAGGTGGTTGATTGGCAAAAATCACTGCCTCGCCTGACTATGGAAATTTGGCACTCAGCTCTCTCATTAAAGGGAGAGAATATGGTGAGTGAGATGCTTAAGTACGAGAGGTAGTAGATTGTAATGTGTTACATGTAATATTATGCATCTAATATGTAAATGATTGATCCTGGAGCAAGGTGATAATCTCCATGTGAATAGGAAAAACTTATAAAGCTATTTGGAGTATGGAAAATTTTCGTGTCAATGATTATACATGTGGTAATCTTGATTATTCAATGAAAATATTCATCATCAAAATCCCTATGAAGTTATGCCTTGCAGTGGTCCATTAAGTTGAATTACATTGTGAATAAGGTATGATGGTTTAGTGGAGGTCTATGTTGGTCCTATGTTGGGCACGTGGTTGTTAGAAATGATGGTTAGTTGTATTTATTTTTATTTTAACTACTAGGTAGGCCCATCCCCAGGATTTTGTATATATGGCATATACATTGCTGATGAGTCATGTTGGATATTTGCTACTCTATTGGACATAAACTCGAGGGAAGCACAGTGCTTGTGCAGAAGGCCACACTTCCTAGATGATGTGGTAAAGAGCTCTTGAGGCACCAAGGTTATTGTACATAAGCTATAAGGTAAAATAGTGAAGTTGCCAATGTGTTATCTTCCAATATATAGGGTATAGTTTGTTAAAATTTACAGTGCACATATTTATAGAGATGGTAGAAAGAAAATTAAAGATATATTTGATTAATAGTGTTGCAACATTTCACAGCCCATAAATCATTATATGGACATTTATATCATTGCTAATTTACCAAAACCTTAGTTACAAATATAACATTACATTCACCATGAGTGGCATAAATATTAATGAATCCCGAGAATGATGTTAACAAGTGTTACATGTCTAATGCCTTTTTGACCCCCACCTCACCAAAAAATACAGAAAATGTAAATTTAACAGCCCAATTTTTCACCAATACATTTTGTGGCCACAAACTTTTGTTGATATAAAAACTTCGTATGAGTCCCTTATGGAATCAAATATTGACCAAGTCCATGTAACATTCTTAAATATACATTGTGTGTATACTAATTATTAAATCCATGGTTAATATGTTAATTAGTAGCCACACTTCCCTAGGTCACTGTTACCCACCAAGCCACCACTAGTTGGTAACTCCTATAGGAGAACTTTTCTCCTAGTTTTGTCTTCGGCTAGCAGCCAACAAGCTCTTGCAGCCATGTGATAGCTCAATGTGCTACCGTTCTCTACCACCTGAGCCAGCCATTGTGAGCCCTCGCTCATCTATCATGATCATATGTTTGAAGGTGGGCCATCCAACCCCAAAGATATGATTTTTTATTATGTAATTGTGTGTTTATGCTTGTTTTTCTTGGGCACACTTGGGCATGGATTAGTAGGGGGACTTGGAGGAGAGAAAGGGCCTTTGACTGTACTCTTGTTTCCTTACCTCAACTCAGGGGTTAATATTGTATCCTAGTCTAGTGGGATCTCCTTTGTTGGCTACTAGCTTTAGGAGTGGAACTACATGTTGGAAATTGTAACTAGGTTTAGTCTTCATTTTATGTATTTGAGTTATCATGTAATGTACGTGTCAAAAGAATAAAGAAAAGAATTATTATTATTATTGTGACTTATTAAAGCATGGGTTTCATGTTTGGGTCACCATGTTTTAGGTCAAAGTCCCCATTGAGGACTTCTAGGATTTATTCTAAGTTAATAGAGTCATTGTTCATTTAAAGAGACCCTTGTTGGGCTTTTGAATCATGTAAAAAGGTTTATTATTGAATCAAATATAAATTATGAGACCTCCACACCAAGTTGGCCTAGAAGAGATCATGTTGGCTCATGTAGGCCCAAGAGCCACCTATTCGACCTCACCTGGAGCATATAAAAGGAAGTAATTCGAATTCATTTGGAGCACATTCTCTCAAGCAGTTCGATATCTCTTGTAGCCGTGAAGAAGTTCGAAGTCTATTGCCAAGAAGCCAAAAGAAGTGCGAGTTTTGGGAAGTCTAAGGAGAAAAAGAAAAATGAAATTTTGGTGCATCTCTCTCTTTTTTTCGAGCTCTGGATTGAGAAATTGAAGTCTTCCAAGTTTTGCTGCTGCCAGAGGCCGTATGATGCCATAACTGTTGAACAAAGTATGTTGTTGGGAAGTCGAAAGAAGTGTGAGTTTTGGGAAGTCTAAGGAGAAGAAGAAAAACAAAATTTTGGTGCCTCTCTCTCTTTGTTTCGGGCTCTGGATTGGGAGATCAAAGTCTTCCAAATTTTGTTGTTGTCAGAAGCTGTACGATGCCATAACCACTGCATAGTTGAAGTTGCCGGAAAGGGGTCGAAATTCTGGAGGCTGACTTGGTGTGGAGCAAAGGTTTGATCTTGGTCTAGGGTGAAGAGTCTCAAATAATACTATTGAAGGGAAGAATTTATTGGCCGGGTTGTCCCCTCGAGGGGGGTTTTTCCCTGATTGCTGGCCTACATATGTTGTCCTTGATCTATGTGCATTTGCTTTGATATTTGCTTGATGAACTAATAAGAAGAAATATAAGAAGAACATAATAAGAACGAAAGAAGATCACTAGTAAATGATCAAGAACAAGAGGATCTTTCTGACTTTTTGATTCTCTAACATGGTATCATAGCTTTGGTGAAAGAAGAAGAAAAAGGTAGTCTCAAGGACTTGATCAAGGAAGGAATTCACTAGAAGAAAGAAGTCTTCACTATCTTCAAGAAATATGTCTAACACTATCAAGGGAGTGAACAAGCTTGAAGGAGATTCAAATTATAGGTCCTGAAAGAAGAGGATTGGCATCATCCTTGAAAAGAACAAGGTCTTAGATCTAGTCAGAGGAAAAATGTAAAGACCTACAGAAGAATCAAGTGATGTTGATAAGGTGAAGTACAGAGATATGGAATTGGTAGCTATGGCTTTGATGGTTGAAGGCATAAAGGACAATCTTGTCCCCTTCATAACAAATATTGATCATGCCCAGGGAATATATGAGGCTTTGTCAAAAACTATTCACTATCGAGAACATTGGAAAGGTGTTAGGTCCCTAGAATACTAGTGTAGTCCCTTATCGTTGTTAGTATAACCCCCTTATTGTTATTGTTGTACCCCTGTAACCCCCATATTGTTATTATTGTGCCCTTACATTATCATTGTTAGGTTGTCTAGGATTATATTGTGACCCCATATATAGGTCCTAAAAGAAGAGGATTGGCATCATCCTTGAAAAGAGCAAGGTCTTAGATCTAGTCAGAAGAAAAATGTAAAGAGTCAAGTGATGTTGATAAGGTGAAGTACAGTGATATGGAATTGGTAGCTATGGCTTTGATGGTTGAAGGCATAAAGGACAGTCTTGTCCCCTTCATAGAAAATATTGATCATGCTTTGGAAATGTATGAGGCTTTGTAAAAAACTATTCACTATCAAGAACATTGGAAAGGTGTTAGGTCCCTAGAATACTAGTGTAGTCCCTTATCGTTGTTAGTATAACCCCCTTATTGTTATTGTTGTACCCCTGTAACCCCCATATTGTTATTATTGCACCCTTCCATTATTATTTTTAGGTCGTCTAGGATTATATTGTGACCCCATGGACTTCTATATATAGAAGGAGGTTTTGTCATTTGTATCATCCAAGAATTGTTCATTTATGTAATGTAAAGGAGGTTGCCCCCTCAAAGTGGCTTATTTCTAAGACGTTGATCTCTCTTTTATTTTATTTTTTGGAGTTGGTTTCATAACATTTGGTTTTAGAGCTTTGGATTCTAGGGTTTCACTGCTCCAAACAGGCCATCATGGCATTTTCTCTATAACCTTTTTTCTATGAAGGTTCAGAAGCTGAAATTTTTATCATGTGAAGCCAAAATCCTGAGGAACTTGTGTAAAAATTTTAGACCTTGGTTCACAATATATTCGAAGATATGATCTGTGGAAGTTACGGTTTGTGCAGGCTCCCGAATTTCATCTAAAAGAGGTGACCTTGGGAAAATCGTCATAACTCTCTCTCTGAGCATCAGATTGGAAATCTGTAAAAAGTGGTCGAAAGTACACAGACTGTAGTTTCCTGTGTATCAATTTCAGAGCCGAAGGAGGAAACCGTGACACATGGCACGCCGTACAAGTGTGCTCTACTAAACTAGTCCATAATTAGGTCATTGTGGGAGATTGGGCATAACTTTGTCTTGAAGCATCCAAATCAGGCCAGATCTGTGGCATTCGAAAGAAGATTCAGAGGGCTACTTCAGGATCAAATTTCAAATATTGAAGATCCGAAATCACAGAGATAATTTAGTTTCAATATCGAGCTCCTCAAAAGCAAGTAAAATGTGTGTATTTGTTTTTTTCAAATTGCATAAGTCTTGTTTGAAAAATCAGTTGAAGTGATTCCAAGGGCATATTGAAGTACAAATATCAATATTGGGTTCTAAAATGTCCCCTAAAAAGAATTCAACACCGATCAAGCCCTCATAATAAAGCCCTCATAATACTCTACTATGACTCATGAAGATGAAGAAGTGTAACATGATGTATCAAAATTACAAGAGCAAGTGCACCAAATTTCGCTCTTGCAAAGAGTAACAAAAAATGAAATGGAAGTTTTTAGTAAAGGCGTGGAAGCTAAGATGGATGGTTTGAATAAAGATGTGGAAGCTAATATGGATGGTTTGAAGAAAGACGTGGAAGTTAAGATGGATGGTATGGAAGAAAATATGGAAGGTTTGAAGGAAGACATGGAAGGTTTGAAGGAAGGTTTGACAAACTTGATACAAGAAATGATTCTTAATGGCGAAAAGATAGTAGAGGAAATTCATGATGAGAGCAAAATAAATGTTAATCGTGATTTCATAAACTTGAATGTTGGATGGAAGACCCACCATATTCCAAAGATCGATATGAGGAAGTCTGATGGCAATGATCCCGTAACATGGATACTACAGAGGGGCAATAATTTAATCTCAATAATGTGCAAAACACACAAAAGGTATGCATTGCAACTTTATATTTAGAACCAAATACATTTGTATGATATCGATGGCTTTGCTCCCGTAAAAAAATTGTCACTTGGTCAATTTTTACGGAGGAAATGATAGCACATTATGAGGATACAAAGAACAATACATTTTTTAGTCAACTGATAAATCTCAAACAAAAGGGTTCAGTGGTGGAGCACATTGAGGACTTCCAAAAATTGAATATAAGGGTAACTGATATTCCAGAGGAACACAGGATTGATGTCTTCATACAAACTTTAAAGGATAACATCCAACATGAGGTTCGTGTTTGGGAATCTAATTCATTGGAGAAGGCATTCATGTTGGCAAGAAAAATTGAATGTAAAATTATGGCAACAAGGAAGCCTACCACTCATATCTATAAAGATGGAAGTGTTGTTACTCCTACACTTCCACAACCTACAAGGTTGACATCACAACAATTGGAAGAAAAAAAAGCAAAAGGGCTTTGCTACAGTTGTGATAGAAAATACACTAAAGTTCATAAGTGTGCTGAGAAGAAATTATTTTACATAGATTGTGAAGAGGAGGAAGAAAATGAACAAGAAAATTCAAAAGAAGAGGATATACACCAAGAACCAACCCTAGAGAAAGAAGAAATGAGTCCGACCATATCGTGTAATGCATTGGCAGGCATTACCACTCCTCAAACTCTTAAGATAGATGGAAATATCAAGAAGAAAAAGGTAATAGTGTTGATTGATTCGAGTAGTACCCATAATTTTATTCATTGTAAGGTAGCCAAGGAATTGAATTGCTTCCTATACCCAGCACCAGAATGTCAAGTGATGGTTGCAAATGGAGGAGCTATAAATTTCTTTGGAAAATTCCATAATATCAAGCTAACCATGGGGGGTTATGTATTGAATAGTCCAATGCTTTCCATTCCAATGTGAGGTTCTGATGTTGTACTAGGAGTACAATGGTTACAATCTTTGGGGATGGTAGCTTTTAATTTTCAAGAACTTCTCTTGAAATTCTTTTCGGAAGGAAAGGAAGTTGAATTATGGGGTATTGCGGGGAAGCCAAGAAAGATAATAAGCTCTAATGTCATGACAAAGCTTCTGAAGAAATAACAATGAGGCGTAATTGCACAATTATGCTCACTAGAAGTTCCAACATTAAAGTCATCTATTTCTCTAGATCTCCAAAAAGTCTTGGACAATCATTCTAAGGTGTTTGAAACTCCCAAATGACTCCCACCTATTCGTGATCATGATCATGCTATTCATTTGATTCTAGGAAGCGTTCCTCCAAACATCAGGCCTTATAGATATCCTTATGTCCAAAAGAGAAAAATTGAACATATGATTGCATAAATGTTAGAGGCGGGTATAATTCAACCTAGTCAAAGTTCTTTCTCTTCTCTAGTAGTATTGGTGCACAAGAAGGATGGATCATGGCGCATGTGTCAAGATTATAGGGAGCTCAATAAGCTCACTATTAGAGATAAATTTCCCATTCCTGTGATTGATGAATTATTGGATGAATTACATGGAGCAATTTATTTTACCAAGATGGATCTTCGTTCAGGATATTATCAAATTAGAATGAAGACTGAAGATATTCCGAAAACAACATTTCAAACTCATGAGGGTCATTATGAATTTTTGGTCATGCCTTTTGGCTTTACCAATGCACCTTCTACATTTCAAGGGTTGATGAATTCCATTTTCAAACACTTCCTTAAAAAATTTGTGTTAGTATTTTTTGATGATATACTAATCCACAACAGGTCTTGGAAGGATCATGTTCAACATGTTGACGGGGTGCTCAAACTATTGGAGGAGAAACAATTATATGCGAAAACCTCCAAATGTTTCTTTGGAGTGCAAGAGGTGGAATATTTGGGTCATATTGTATCTCACGAGGGTGTTAAGGTAGACTCTAACAAAATTAAAGACATTAAGGAATGGAAAGTCCCCACAACCATAAAGCAGTTGCGAGGATCTCTCGGGTTAACAGGGTATTATCGCAAGTTTGTTAATAATTATGGGAGAATAACAACACCTCTAACAACATTATTGAAGAAAGATGCATTTTCATGGACCCCTGAAGAAACTAAGGCCTTTGAACATCGTAAAGAGGCAATATGCCTAGCATCGGTCTTAGCTATGCCAGACTTCACAAAAACCTTTATTGTGGAATGTGATGCCTCAGGAAATGGAATTGGTGTTGTTTTAATGCAAGAAGGAAGACCCATTGCTTTTGAAAGTCGCCCAATCAAAGGAAAGTATTTACAGAAACCTATTTATGAGAAGGAAATGTTAGCAATACTGCATGCACTAAAGAAATGGCGAACTTACCTAATGGGAAGACACTTCAAGGTAAAAACTGATCATGATAGTCTTAAACACTTTTTGGAACAAAGACTATCTTCAGAAGAGTAACAAAAATGGGTCACAAAGATGTTGGGTTATGACTTTGAAATAATCTACAAAAAAGGGAAGTTTAATGTTGTTGCAACTGCACTCTCAAGAAAGAATGAAGAGGTGAAGCATTGCTTTGTGCCATTTCTATTATCCAACCAGATTGGATAACCGAAGCAAGAGATGAATGGAAGAAGGACAAAGATGTATGGACACTCATTCAAAAGTTGCAGCAAGATCCTAGTACATCTGATACATTTAGTTGGAAAATGATTCCTTATGGTACAAAGATCGCTTATATCTTTGTAAGAATTCCCAACTAAAACAAAAGATTCTTTTGGAATTGCACACTTCTCCTTTAGGAGGACACTCAGGATTTTTAAAAACTTACCACAGGGTGAAGAAAGAATTTTTTTGGGATGGACTTAAATCTGATATTCAAAATTTTGTGGCGAAATGTTTGGTTTTCCAGCAGAATAAAGTTGAGACAATTAAGACCCTGGGACTTCTACAACCTTTATCCATTCCAAGTCAATGTTGGGAGAAGATTTCAATGGATTTTATCACAGGTTTACCTAAGTCTGAAGGAAAGAGTGTCATCATGGTGGTAGTTGATAGACTTACCAAGTATGCACACTTTTGTGCATTATCTCATCCATTTAAAGCAAGTACAGTTGCTACTGCATTTATGGAAACAATTCAAAAGCTACATGAAAACCCAAAGATTATTGTAAGCGACAGAGATCCCATTTTTAATGGAAATTTTTGGACGTAATTATTTCCTTGTTTGGGTACTCAACTAGCTCATAGCTTATCTTATCATCCTCACTCCGATGGTCAAACTGAGATAGTGAACAAATGTTTGGAAGGATATCTTCGTTGTTTTGTATCTGGTAAACAAACACAATGGGTCAAGTGGTTACCTCTGATTGAATGGTGGCATAACACTTCCTTCCATATTGCAACAAAAATGACCCCATTTATGGCACTTTATGGATATCATCCACCGTCCATCACATCATATTTAAGAGAAAATTCTAAGGTTCAAGCAGTGGAAGATCACATCGAGCATCAACAACAAGTTCTCCAAATCTTGAAGGATAACCTAAATTTGCACAAAATTGAATGAAACAACAGGCAGATCAACATCGCAGCGAGAGAAGTTTTGATGTAGGAGATTGGGTATTTTTACGGCGACAACCATACAAACAAATGTCCCTCAAGCAAGCTAAGAAGGATAATAAATTATCACCAAAGTACTATGGTCCTTACAAGGTGTTGCAAAAGATTGGTACCATGGCATACAAATTGGAGCTTCCTGCTTCTTCGCGAGTACATCCAGTTTTCCATGTTTCATGCTTAAAGAAGGTTATAGGTGAAAATCTTCCAGTTCAAACAATATTGCCAGAATTTGATGAGGAAGGAAAAATCATATTGGAACCAGAAGCGGTCATGGAAACAAGAAATCGATAGCTACGAAATCGATCAATTTCAGAATATCTCATCAAGTGGAAGAACTTACCCATTGAAGATTCTACATGGGAGGATGGGAATTTTATACAGAAACATTTAGAGCTACTCAAACATTGAGGACAACACTTTTTTGAAGGAGAGGGGCATGTTTGGTCCCTAGATTACTAGTGTAGTCCCTTATTGTTGTTAGTGTAACCTTCTTATTGTTATTGTTGTACCCCTGTAACACCCACATTGTTATTATTGTGCCATTACATTATTATTGTTCGGTCGGCTAGGATTATATTGTGACCCCATGGACTCCTATATATAGAAGGAGGTTTTGTCATTTGTATCATCCAAGAATTGTTCATTTATGTAATATAAAGGAGGTTGCCCCCTCGAAGTGGCTTATTTCTAAGGCGCTGATCTCTCTTTTCTTCTATTTTTTGGAGTTGGTTTCATAACAAAAGGTAGCAAGCCTGAAGAATGATCTATAAGAATTGTTAAGATGACAAAATATTAGATTGTTTCCTCTTTCTTTGTGAAAATAGCAAGGATAAGGGATGAGCTCCTTGCCGTTGATGAAATAGTGCCAGATAAAGAACTAGTAATTATAGCCATTCAGGGACTACCATCTTCTTGGAGTTCCTTTGCTTCAACCCTCAACAGTTGGAAATAAACACCAACCTTTGAAGAGCTATGGACATCATGCAGTCAAGAACAGTTTGTTGAAAAGTGGGATTGGTCTTCATATTGACTATGTAATTATGTATTTATGTAAAGAAGAAGACAAAGATAATAAAATGTATATTTGTTGTACTTCTTCATGGGTTTCATGAGCAAGATTTTTATTATAGGTTAAATAGACTTCTTCTTGATGTCTATTAGGTTTTTGTCTTTTAGGAATAAATATAATTAGGTGTCATATGTATGAAGAATCTAGTTTAAATGCTCCAAGATCTTGTCCAAGAGTCCATGGAAGAAGAGCTTATGTCAGCTCTCAAATCTACGTTGGAAGAGAAGCTATAATAATGTGCTAAAGTCGGCCTCCCTACAGTTGATAAGTCGGCCTACAAGCTAATTGGTAGGTTGGCCTAAAGACAGAGTAATTATCTATATATATGCCTCTGTTCTGTGGTCATTTGAAGACTCAGATTTTCGGTCATCTCTGAAGTGCATTGTGGATCATAGGACGAAGTTTAGTGCAGATTTTGGACGAGGTGCAGTGCGGTTTTAGGGTTGTTTAAGATACACATATCCCTGTGGTATCTTGGTATAATAGGAGCTGCGGTTTGCTGAAACAAGAGTGCGGACTATCCACCAGAAGAAGTGCTGACTATCTTGAAGAATTTATAGCAAGAAAGGGCCAGTTCAAGGACAATGTTTATATATTGAAGTGCAGATATGTTTCTATGTTGAAGTGCGGATATGTCTGCAGATAAAAGGTGACATATGTATTCATCTCCAATTCATGTAGAATTGGAAGAGTGGTTTACAAAGAGAAGAAGCGATTAGACATTGGGAGAAAGTAGGAAAGTAAATATGTGATTTACTTTCCTTACTACTGTTGATATATATCTCAAGTAACTGAAGTTCCAATCGTATACAAAGGAAGTGCTGGTGCAGAACAATGCAAGTTGGTGAAGGAAAAAAAGATCAACATTGAAGGACATCAAAGAAGTAAGGACAAGGTCTTGGATGCATATATAGGTCAAGGGTCTAATTCTGGGTCATGGTACTTGTCATCTGAAAATCTATAAGAAGAATTTCTCGTGGGTTTTCCTCTCCAAGAGGGAGAGGTTTTGCCCTAGCTTTAGGAGCATAATTCTTGTGTCTTGTGTCTTTTGATAAATGACTTGATGAAATATTTAATAAGCTAATGAAGGGAAGACATAAGTAATTCATGTAACCTCACAATTAATTATCAAGAAGATAATTTTGAATTAATCACTAGCCCTCCAAATTCTCAACAGAGTTAAGGATTTCCATGGTAACCAACAATGAAGAAGTATCAAATGCTTATGTTGCTCATCATAAAGGAAGATCCAAGAAGAAAGGGCCAAATTGGGAGATCAAGGGTTATCATTGTCACAAGATGGGACATTATAGGAGTGATTGTCCTGAAAACCCTAGGAGTAGGAGAAGAGATAAAGAGGAAGATCCAAGAAGAAAGGGCCAAAGAAGAAGGTTGACATGTCCAAGATCAAGGGTTATCATTGTCACAAGATGGGACATTATAGGAGTGATTGTCCTGAAAACCCTAGGAGTAGGAGAAGAGATAAAGATCATGCAAACATGACTGAAGAGACATCATCCTCGAAGAAATCAAAGACTGAAGAAGAACTAAGGGACTTGCACTACTAAGCCCCTTCCATCTTATATTTCATTTGTATATCTTATGTCGTGTAGATTTGAAATTTTCTTGGATATGTATTTCTTTGTTTTATAAGTTTTAGGTTTTCCCTCAAGCTTGGGAGGGAGCCCACAACATCTCCTCAAGATAAGTATCCCATTCCCTTTCTATTTGTCTTCATATACTTTGAGTATATTAAATACTAATCACTTGTCTATCTATATTCCTTGTCTAGGAATCAATCTGCCGGATGTTCACGAATCATGGAGCAGGCTTCAGGGCTCAAACAAGAAGGCCACACAAGTCAAAAGGTTTGTCAAAGAATCAAAGGTATGTATTGAAATGTATAGTCTTATTACTCTCTTTGAAATATCTATTTCATATGTTACTAACTGTTGATATGTCTAGCACTACTGAATCCTAAAAAGGTTCTTCTTTGGGATGACTTATCACCTTATGAATCTACCCACCTTATACACCTCAAACTGCTTATATGGAACCTTAAAGAGGTTCTCTAGAAAGCCCTAACCATAGGGTATGATGTTGATATGTTAATCCCTAAACCTATTTAGGGTTATTTGTGAAAATTGATATTCTGGTTAATGTTTTTATAATGTTGAGTATGGGATTTTGATAAGATCATGGAAGCTCTAAACTTGTTGGAGTTAAAATGATGTTGCTTGAAATATCGAACCTCGAAGTTTGATATAATAAGAGTGTGCTTTGATAATGAACCCAAACCCTAGGTTTTGGTTAGGTCTTAGATAAAATCCTTATTTTGGAAAGTCTTGGGAGTGGAACCCTAGGTATATGTTCTCTTGATTGAATCCCTAGCCTAGTCTAGGTCGATGCGTGTCTAATCTATAAATGTTGTCTAATACATGATGTGCTTATAATAGTGATCTCTTAGATATATGTGTTGACCTATTTTCTAATGGTCCTAAGAATCTAGGGTTTGGAAACAAAACTTAGTCAAAGTTTGAAAGATCTAGGATGATGGTTAAAAAGTCTAGGGTCTATAAATAAATCCTAGTAATGATTAAACTCTCTAGTATGTATGTTGAGAATTTATAGATGGTGAATCTAGGGTTTACATCAAATCCTAGTGGATGTCACTTATGATGTGTTTATTGAATTCTAGGATGTATATTAAACCCTAGTAGAAGCTCTTTATGATATATTTTGTTGATTGATTTGAAAATCTAAAGTCTGCAACTAACTCTAGTAAAAGTTGATCATATCTGAGCTGTGACTAATCTTGATTGACTATATTTTATGAAATCTAGGATCTGTATGAATCCCTAATGAAAAGTCTATCATGTGAACTTTAAATGTTATCTTGTAAAATCTATGATGGTTCTAGGGTTTGCTATATGTTGTAGCAAGGTATGTTACACCTTTGGAAGTAACATTGAAACCCTAGATAAGAATGAAAGACATTGGGAAATAGTCTAGGGTTTATGATAAAATTCTGTTAATTTTGGACAACTAGGTCCAAAATCCATGTTGTGATGCTCAGATGAAGATGCCAATATTTGTATTGGATTCCTCTTTCGGAGAGGTGCAAGATCGATTTGAAGATCATCTTGATCCGATGAGCAGAACATTTATTTTGAATTTATTCAAAATATGTGCAGGTCGACCTGAAATGAAATATAGGCTTGAAGCCCCAGCAATTGTGTCACACACCCTCATTGATGGATATCAAGTGGTCAACGTTGGAGGACATTTTCACCCATCCATCACATCACATTCTCTCTCCTCATCTGATTGGTTCAATCATCTATTGGAGTCTCTTCTTCACTCACAAGTGGGAAAAAACAATAGCTAGGGTTTCAGACTGTCTAGGGTTTCCAGCACAGAAATTGACCAGCGTTGACTTTTGTCAACGCTTGGTCAAATTGACATGAAACTCTCCCAAACTTTCGATTTCCTCAATTCGCATTTTTTGGCACAAATCTCGAGGCTAGACATTGACTTTGACTTGGTTGCGTTGACTTTGCTGCTGCTGTTGTTTGCGTTGACCGTTGACTGTGACAGCATTGAATTTCGTTGAATTTTGGGGTTGACTGATCTCGCTGTCCTAGAGGGTTGTGTGACACTTCTGGTTGGCTGACTGTATTGAGACTTTGCTGGTTGAAGCATCTTGTTGCCCGCCGTAACACACCAACACACTTATATATTTTGGCTTGTCTTTTGTCGATCTACTATATGTTCTATCAGTGTTTTACTTTCTTGTTTATGTGATTGCTGACTGATATTGGGATAAAAGGTAAAGTTGCATCAAGCATAGAACATCTACAAAAATTTACATAGTATCAGAGTTGAGGTGAAGACAAAGCCCTAGTTTATAGCAATCATCGAAGAAGAGCATGGATTCCTCAAACTACAGTGGCTTTAAAGCTGATGATAAATTCACTGGGAAGGAAGACTTCCATGCTTGGAAGATGACATTGGATCTTATGTTGGAAGACCAAGATGTCATGGACTATGTGCAGGGTAAAATCCAAGAGCCTCCATCCACTGCAACTGCTGTCGCCAAATCAAAGTATAAGAAAGGGGAAATCAAAGCAAAGCTAATTGTCAGAGACTCAATTCATAAGAGTCTGGTTGTCTACAGCTATGAGCTAGGCACATCCAAGGAGATGTATGATAAGTTGGTAAACATGTTCAAGGCTAACAATGCAAATCAAGTCGTATTCTTTAAGAATCAACTAAAGAATATGAAGAAAGGCAGGGATGAATTTGTCCAATCATATTTTCTAACGCTGACCGAAATCAGGTATAATCTTTTGGCTATTGGGGAGACAATAGCTGATCGAGTGATGGTTCTCACCGCACTTGGAGGTCTCTCATCCGAATGGCATGTATTCAACACTACCATTCTAAATAACAATGTGATACCTGATTTTGACGAAGTACTATCGAGATGCGTACAAGAAGAGACAAGGATGAAGGAATATGAAAATGAAGGAAATGTTGCCTTCACTGCTCGTGCTAAGAAGAAATTTGGTGGTCCGAGGAACAAAGGAAGAGCAAGGGCCCAAGGGAAGAAAGGTAAATGTTACACTTGTCACAAGTCTGGTCACTATGCTAGAGAATGCCCTTACAAGAAGGATTCTCCTGATGATGATGAAAACAACAACAACTGGAGGAATGGCAATCAAAGGAACTACAGGTTCAAAAGAAAGAGGAAGGCTTCCTCTGGTGGAAATGGGCAACCTTACAAGAGGTCGAGAAATTCTAGGTATGAGGATTCAAATGTTGTTGATGACAAAAGAAATGAATTCATTCTTGTATCTGCCCTCTCTGCTACATCTCCACCTGACACTATGGATGTCTGGTTGATAGATAGTGGTGCCTCAAGGCACATCACTGGGTTCAAGGAAGCACTTTCTGATATGGTTGAGAAGAATGTTAATCTGAAAATTATCCTTGGAGATAATGCCACATATCCCGTGAAAGGGACAGGGACTGTGACCCTCCACTTGTCTCAAGGTCAAGTCCTCCGTTTGCAAGATGTACTATACGTACCTGATTTGAAGAAGAACCTTGTATCTATATCGGCCATGGAAGACAAAGGTTTCAATGTGGCATTCATTGATGGGAAGGTGCGCATCTGGAAGAATATTTTCAAGGAAGCTATCACGATTGGGTTTAGAGTTGATACACTCTACCAAGTTGGAGGAAGTCCACTAGGAGCGATGACGTGTGATACTATCCGACAGACTGAGATATGGCACAGGAGGTTTGGATGCCTTCACTACAAGGCCCTTCTCGAAGCAAGGAAGGTGGTGACGGGGATGCCCAAGTTCGTTAATGATCATGAAGGTGTATGCCAGGGCTGTGTCGAAGGAAAGCATACAAGGGGACCTTTCCCCTCAAGTGTCACAAAGACATCTGATGCCTTACAATTGATACATTCTGATCTCTCTGGTATGCTGCCCGTGACATCCTTGGGAGGATGTTCTTATTATATGACATTCATAGATGACTTCTCTCGCAAAACTTGGATATACTTCTTGAAAAAGAAGGATGAGAATTTCATGTGGTTCCGTACCTTCAAAGCCTTGGTGGGAAATCTGATAGGGAAGAAGATCAAGATATTGAGGGCCGATAACAGCACTGAATATGAGACGAACGAATTCAAGAGCTTTTGCAGAGAAGCTGACATCAAGAGGGAGACCACAACTATCTATACTCCTGAGCAGAATGGCGTTGCTGAAAGAAAGAACAGGACCATTGTGGAAGTTGCCCGTGCCATGCTATGTGACCAAGGTCTTCTAAAGTTTCTGTGGGGAGAAGCTGTGAACACTACTGTGTACATACAAAATCGATGCCCGCATTCCACTTTGGACTCCAAAACTGTCGAAGAGGTTTTCTCTAGTAAGAAACCTGACGTCTCACATTTTAGAGTTTTTGGATGCCTTGTTTATTTTCATGTGCTGGAGGAGAAGAGGAGCAAGCTGGATGCTTCTGGGAAGAAAGGAATGTTTGTGGGCTACAACGAAACTTCGAAGGCCTATAGAGTCTATGTGCCTGGTCAAAGGGAAGTGGAGATATGCCACGATGTTACCTTTGACGAAGAAGCTTCCCTGAGGAAAGTAATCAATCTTCCGAGATCTGAGGAAGATCATGAAGCAAGGCTTGGAAATAAAAAAGAATCGAAGGATGAGACGATGCCCGATGTTGAATGATCGATGGACCCTATTGATCCACCTCCTTCAATGAGGAAGAGACCATCATGGCTCAAGGACACTCTCGAGGATGCCGAGAATCATATGGCCCCTAGGGGGACATTCCGTGAAAGCAAGAAGCCGAATAGATACCAAGGGTATCTAGCAGCCATGAGTACTATTGTACAATTTGAGCCTAGATCCTTTGAGGACACTGTAAAGCATCGATTTTGGAAGGATGCTATGCGCGAAGAATATGAGTCCATTATGAAGAATGATGTCTGGGATGTGGTTCCAAGACCGGAGGACAAAGCAGTTCTCACCTCGAAATGGCTCTATAAGATCAAGCATGGATTTGATGGAAGTGCTGAAAAGTTCAAGGCAAGATTCGTTGCCCGTGGCTTCTCTCAAAAGGAAGGCGTAGACTATGATGATATATTTGCACCTGTGGCCTGATATACCACCATCTGATCTATCATAGCCCTTACTGCTACGTTAGGATGGAGTCTTCATCAGATGGATGTGAAGACTGCATTTGAGTGGCAGCAAAGAGGTGTGCATGTGGAGCAACCTCAACAAGTCCGTGCTTGGGACAACCATCTAAGTTGAAGAAATCCCCCATGGCTTGAAGCAAGCACCTGCGCTTTGGTACTGAGAAGAAGCACCTATAAAGCCGGGCTTCACTTTGTAGTATTGTTGATTCTGAACTTTACTTCAAGGTTAGATAGAGAAAGCCTTCACTGCGTGCCGTATGTGGACGACCTCTTCACAGTGGCCGACTCCTCTCATTCATCGTTGCAAGAGGGAGTCATTGCCGTAGTTTTAGATGGAAGGACCTAGGATTGATGGCCATTTTAGCCTGAGGTCTGTAGAGACTGCGAGATTTTCCTTTCTCAAGGAAAATATATTGTGAAGCTTCTGGAAAGATTTGGTATGGTGGACTGTAAGTCCATGTCAACACCGGTGGAGCTCAACTTTAAGAAGTTGAGTGGCAGCGCTGCTGGGCCCATGCTAGCAAATCTTATTGAGTATTGTCAACTTGTAGGGGCCCTGATGTTCTTAGTGAACACCCGTCCAGACGTATGTGTTGCCGTGAACACTTTGAGTAAACATATGGTTGAGCCTCATCACTTTCATTGGGTTGGTGCCAAGAATCTGTTGAGATATATTCGGGGCACGATAAACCATGGGCTGAGATACACTGCCGGGAGCGTGACACTCCATGGATATACTGATGTCGATTGGGTTGGCAGTGTGGTGTATCGTAAGAGCACATCAGGATGCTGCTTCACTCTTGGTTCTGCTTTGATATCATGGATGGGCAGGAAGTAGAAGTCGGTGGCTTTGAGCACTGCAGAGGCCGAATACATTGCAACGAGTATGTCTTGTTGTGAAGCAGCTTGGTTGCGAAAGCTCTTAAGTGAGTTGTTCGAGCATGTGCTAGATGCCACCGTTATCCTTTGTGATAACCAAAGGGGGATTCGTTTGTCAGAGAATCCCGTGTTCCACAATCGATCCAAGCATATTGATATTAGGTACCGCTTTATCCGGGATATGGTACAGCGAGGTGCCATAAGGCTCGATCATATAGGAATTGATGAGCAGGTCGTGGATATTCTCACAAAACCCCTGGGGAAGGTCAAGTTCCTAACCTTCCGTGAGAATCTTGGAATCGTGGTACAACCCTATGCTGAGCGTCCTGTTGGATGATGAGCTCTGGGAGCTCTGGTGGGCTTTGGGGATAACTTTACGGAGCTATAAGAAACCATAGGGCTAGGCTTGCCGAACCTTGTTGGTGTGCTTCTGCCCCACCATTATGATGTTGAGTTGGTTCACCTCTCATGCTCTGTGCCTCGTATGCATCTTACCCATTGAGTCCCGGGCTCATGGGAAGTACCTCTTATTTGGCCAGTGAGGTGGGAAAAGTTAGAGGCTAGTAGCAAAGACCGATGGACGCATCAGAGATTGCCGTACTCTCTATCTAGGATGGCACGTGTCCAACCACTTGATCTGGGATCAAGTCTAGTGAGGTTTCAGACCTCCTACTGACTTTGAGTCAGATAAACCAACTTCGGGTTGGTATGAGACTCTTTGAGTCCTATAGAGGTTTCAGACCTCTTGGCTGAATTTGTCAGCGGGGAATGATGTCTTTGTGACTGACCCACCTTTGTTATGAGATAAAGAAGCCAACAAAGCAAGTTATGACGGGATGACGCACGATGTTTGGATTACACAAGTGGATGAATTTCTCCCTAGTTGAGAGGGAGTGTTAATTTTGGACAACTAGGCCCAAACTCCATGTTGTGATGCTCAGATGAAGATGCCAATATTTTTATTGGATTCCTCTTTCGGAGAGGTGCAAGATCGATCTAAGGATCATCTTGATCCGATGAGAAGAACATTTATTTTGAATTTATTCAAAACATGTGCAGGTCATCTTGAAACGAAATTTAGGCTTGAAGCCCCAGTAGTTGTGTCACACACCCTCATTGATGGATATAAATTGGTCAATGTTGGAGGGCATTTTTACTCATCCATGACATCACATTCTCTCTCCTCATCTGATTGGTTCGATCATCTATTGGAGTCTCTTCTTCACTCACACGTGGGAAAAAGCAGCAGTTAGGGTTTCAGACTGTCTAGAGTTTCCAACGCAGAAATTGACCAAATTGACTTGAAACTCTCCCAAACTTTTGATTTCCTCAATCTGCATTTTTGGCACAAATCCCAAGGCTGGACGTTGACTTTGACTTGGTTGTGTTGACTTTGTCGCTGTTTGCGTTGACCGTTGACTATGACAACGTTGACTTTAGTTGACTTTTGGGGTTGACTGATCTGGCTGGCCTAAAGGGTTGTGTGACACTACTGGTTGGCTGATTGTATTGAGGCTTTGCTGGTTGAAGCATTCTGTTGACCACCATAACGCACCGAAACACTTATATATTTTGGCTTGTCTTCTGTCGATCTACTGGTATGTTCTATATGCATTTTACTTTCTTGTTTATGTGATTGCTGATTGATATTGGGATAAAAGGTAAAGTTGCATCAAGCATAGAACATCTACAAAAATTTACAAATTCCCTAGCAGAAATGTTGAAGAATATATGTCTCTTCTTTGGGTATTTGATATGTATAAAGTTGAAAATTCTTTCGTGACTCTGATATGGAAAACTTTATGCTTCTATAGTTTTGGTTGTACTTGTTGTATAAAGTTGTGCAGGTGCAACATAAAGATGAGAAGCTAATAAGCATGATGAAAAGAATGGAAGCCATGATAACATTCTCCAAGACCTAAAGAAAAAGTTAAGTCTCCCTACATTAAGAGGGAGCCTGAATAGAAGTTGATTTCCCTAGATTAAGAGGGAGCCTAGATAAAAGTTAATCTCCCTAGATTAAGAGGGAGCCTGGATAAGAGAAGAAATGGTTATGGTTCTCTACTTCATGTATGATGTACTAAATGAGGACTAACAAGCATAAGTCTTAGTGAAGTCCATGAGTAAAAATCATAGTCATGGGAATATACTATGGAAAGATATGTTGCCACATGTAAAGTAGGAAGATGAATCTTCTCTTGAAATATTCTATTGATAGTCGTACTAGAATTAGTTGAAGGGCAACATTGAAACCTTGTAGCTTGTTTTGATTATGCATTATTGATTATTGGGGTTTGTGTTTGCACAGGAGAATCTCTCAAAGTACTTGATAGCATGCGAGTTACCAATCCGTTTGATTTGGAGATTTCTTGTTCTTGATCTACTGGATCAAGGTGTGTTGTGGCTTTACAAGTAAAGCATTTCCAGAGGCTTTGTGAGTGAAGCATTGTTGGAGGATTTGTGAGTGAAGCATTGCCTAAAAATGTTGTGGCTTGCAAGTGAAGCATTGCTAGAGTCTTTGTGAGTGAATTATTGCCTCAAAATGTTGTGTTGAGGCTTTGTGAGTGACGCATTTCGTGGAAAGACATCGAGCCAACACTTTGTGGTGATGTCTTGTTGGCAGGGTGGCATCTGGTGGATGCGCACCTAGTTCCCTGGGTTGATGGTTAGTAAGTAAGCTTGATGGTACCTATAGAGCCTGAACGCTTGAGTCCATCTTAGTTCCACCCGAATAGATTTCCCTAGTCAGGAATCTAGTCTGTGGCATTGGGGTGCCTATATTGTTGTGTGACCAATGGATAGGCTGCCCTAGTTAGGAATCTAGTCCATGCCATTGCAGTGCCTAAAGTTCTTCATTGTTCATATAGTATGAGATCTTCCATTGTATATGTATATGATGAATACCTCCCTAGTTAAGAGGGAGTGTTGGAAATTGTAACTAGGTTTGATCTTCATTTAATGTGTTTGAGTCATCATGTAATGTACTTGTCAAAATAATAAAGAAAAGAATTATTATTATTATTGTGACTTATTAAAGCATGGGTTTCATGCTTGGGTCACCATGTTTTAGGTCAAAGTTCGCATTGAGGACTTGTAGGATTTATTCTAAGTTAATAGAGTCATTGTACATTTAAAGAGACCCTTGTTAGGCTTTCGAATCATGTAAAAAGGTTTATTATTGAGTCAAATATAAATTATGTGACCCCCACACCAAGTCGGCCTAGAAGAGATCATGTCGGCTCATGTAGGCCCAATAGACACCTATTCGACCTCACCTGGAGCCTATAAAAGGAAGCAATTCGAATTCATTTGGAGCACATTCTCTCAAGCAGTTTGATATCTCTTGTAGCTGTGAAGGAGTTCGAAGTCTGTTGTTGGGAAGCCGAAAGATGTGCGAGTTTTGGGAAGTCTAAGGAGAAGAAGAAAAAATAAAATTTGGTGCATCTCTCTCTCTGTTTCGAGCTCTGGATTGGGAGATCAAAGTCTTCCAAGTTTTGCTGCTGCCACAAGCCATATGATGCCGGAACTGTTGCACGAAGTCTGTTGCTGGGAATCCGAAAGAAGTGCAAGCTTTGGGAATTCTAAGGAGAAGAAGAAAAACGAAAATTTGGTGCCTCTCTCTCTTTGTTTCAGGCTCAGGATTGGGAGATCTAAGTCTTCCAAGTTTTGCTGCTGCCAGAAGTTGTACGATGCTGGAACCACTACATAGTTGACATTGCTGGAAAGGGGTCAAAATTTTGGAGGCTGACTTGGTGTGAATGAAAGGTCTGATCTTGGTCTAGGGTGAAGAGTCTCAAATAATACTATTGAAAGGAAGAGTTTCTTCACTGGGTTTTCCCATTGAGGGGGGCTTTTCCCTAGCTGTTGGCCTACATCTGATGTCCTTGATCTATGTGCATTTGCTTTGATATTTTCTTGATGAACTAATAATTAGAAAAATAAGAAGAACATAATAAGAACTAAACAAGATCACAAGTAAATAATCAAGAATAAGAGGATCTTTCTGCTTTTCTGATTCTCTAACACTACATGGGAAACCCTGATTGTGGTTGCATGGTCCCACTTCCCGATACCATAGCCTCACCCTCCCCTTGTCCACACCTTGGGTCGGGCCTAGAATGATGCCGTGGAGGTTGATGCAACTAAAAATAAAGATAAAAGCATAATATGGCCAGATGCAATAGGAAATGTACCACAAAATGCAAAAGATGGTTGGGACAATAAAATTTGGCGCATGAGAAAAAGCTAAACATGAGCTTTATCCCCTATCATTGTAGCCATCACCCTGGTTCCTAGGGCCCCTGTGAGTGCCCCTTGCATCATTAAAGAACCCATGATTGTCCCAACCCTTGGTGGGCGATGAAATGCCATACCTTAAGGGGGTAACCACTGATTTATCTTACACATGACAGTCTCATCCCCTTGAGCCCTGAGTAGTAAAATGAAGAAAAATCAATGAACGGAAATAGGCATATGAAGAACGGTGGAAAAAAAAGGTCGGGGTAACTCATGTACCACGATTGCTCCCTCCTACATTCATACACCCAAGGTATGGTCCTCCCTCATCATAGCTACCCTTGTGCAATGGCATGTGGCTTGGCGCATCCTCTTTGCCCCCCACTTCGTTCCATCACTATTTCACATGGCACCTGCCATTTGATGGATGTACCATGGAACTATCATTCCCTTAGAGGTTGAAACCACCTAATACAGTCCTTCATTAGCCTCTCTTGTCGAGGAAGGTAACACCAATACATGTTCAAAGCCCATTTGAAAGGAAAAACCACTATGAAGTGTCCACTTCTGCCCTTCATTAGCAAGCTTATCTACTCAATTGCACTAATGAACATTGTATTGGAAGGTGAGGAGATGCATTGGATCTTATACAATATTGCAGGTGGGTTTTCATCTTGGACTTGGCCTCTCTATATGGGATCCAAGCCCTCTAGAGCATCACAATGGCATTTACAGGGTGAGCGTTGAGAGCCATGTGCCTGTAGCCACACAAAACATTGATTTCCATGGCATGTGCTTCTTTAGCACCAACACTTGTTTGTTCGTGCCCCAATTATACAAATATGATGATGCACTTGGACTACTTTGCCCAATTGGATACACATTGCACCCTACACTTAACAACTGATCTAGGGCTTAGAGGAGGTTATTTCTTTCCTATGGAGACATGTGAGGGCATGTGTCATTTTCTAGCCCTCATTGATGAAACATTTACTTGATTATGAGCCACATCCATAGAGCCCAAATGGGGTTTTGGAAATGTTTTGCAACATTTGGAGGGCATCCCCTCTCTTCTTCATTATTTTTGAGACCCTCACTCTCATCTTTAGCACATGAGGCCTCAACCCTGCCTTTCTAGGCCTCCACGTGAGCCTTGCGTGGGCTTAAGAAGGCTTGTTTGATTTAGTTTTTGAGCTATCATGGTTGGCTTGTAACCATGGTTGGGTTACTAGACATTTTAGGCATTGGCGGGGCTTTGTCTTTTCATTTTTGAACTCATAACTCATGTATAAATAGATGAGACCTAGTCTCATTCTATCCATCACACTTTGGGTTTTTGATCTCTCTTATTGAGAATTTTGGATGTGTAATTAGTGGATGGATTTGGATGATTTAAATTCATTTTGATGTTTGGAAAACTTTGCTATCTCTCTTGGAGCTTCTTTTTGGCATATGATGGATGGATATATTCTTCATTGTCTTGTAATTGATGTTTAATGCTATATTTTGATCTCTGATTAATGTCTAATGCATGGAATGCCATATCATGGTTTTTAATGTGCCTAAGTAATGACATTGTTCCTAAACATTGGAAACTATTGGGAAATTTGCATGTGTTACTATGGATAATGAATGTATGAATGTTCCTAGAGGTTCTATTGCATTTTGCACCCTTGAAATTCCATCAAGTGTCATCGAAGTGTAAATATGTAGAAGTTGTTTTGTTGTTTCTTCATTAAGGCCAACGAGGCTGCTTCTATGTCTCCTTAAAGAGCAAATTCCCATATCAAGATCATTTTTTATTCTAGTTCTCCTGATTGTTAGGCATTGGTATTAATCCTTGGTTATCAACCCTAAATTGATAAATCATCTTCCTTTCACCTCCTTCGTACCTTATTTTCCTCATCCCTTTATGGTCTGAACTTATGCAGGAATGCAATAAAATACAAAAATAAACATAAACGCAGTGATGCAACATGAATAGCACTTCACTTCATTAATATCAATTACTGAAAAATGCTTACAGATAGAATGGAAAATAAACTAGCTTGGGCGATGGTAGCTTATCTTTGAGAAGAGATGTGGCAGCTACATGCCTTTGAACTGTGTTACAATGAGGCTCAAGGGCCTTTTTATTATTGAAGAATAAGAGAAAACCCTAAACAACCAAAACCCTAACTTGAGGAGATGTAACACCAAGAGTTTATGGGCCTCATTGGGGTTAGTTGGGCAGCCAACTTCTCGAGGTCGTAATTTGGTCATATTATCTCTATTTGGTGCATATAATACCTTGTTGGAAACATCTCAAAACGTCGTTTAGGGCCTCAAAACGGCTCCAGAAATTCAGGACCTGAAAAACTGCTAAAAGTAGTAAGTAAGAAAACTTATAAAACTGACTAGGTGGAATAGGTGGGTGGCCACCAATACCCACCTAGATCACTTTAAGGATAAGGAGGCCTCTCTAGGGTTTGGTGCAAAATCCGTTAGAGGAGTGCGTTTTGAATTTCGCTTGGATAGATCTCTTCCTTAGTGTCCCCTCTGTTGGAAAATTAGGAGACTTAGGTTGTATACAAATTTTCCTTAAGTTGATAATTACTTGTGATGTGTATTGGCCTTTTATTGCTTTATTTGTTGGATAAAGCTGTCATTGATGTCAATAAGATAACATCCTAGGTGGCATGCCCTCGATAAGAACCTGTGTGCAAAGCCTAGGAAGAAAACCCTAATGTGCATCCTAGGTGCATGAAACCATAATATGCAAGAAACCTTAGATCTATGTAAAGGATACCCTTGTCCTAGATTGTTGAAGCATGGCCTAATGCTCTAACATAATGAAACCCTAATTTTTATTGAAGTAAAACCTTGCACAAAACTCTATCCCTAAGTGCAAACCCTAAGATGATATAAGTACATGTATACATGAATGAACTATTGGCAAACCCTAAGTATGCTTGACCTAGCATCGAAGAAACCCTAATGAATGAAGATCACTTAGAAACCTTTGTAAATCCTAACCCTTGTTGGAGCATACACTAGCCTATTCATATGATGAAACCCTGAAGATGCCTATGATACCCTAAGCATGGAGATTGAAGTATATGATAAACCCTAGGTGCCAAATATGAAGCCCTACAATACACTAAGTGCCATATATAAAGTCCTAGATGTATTTAGATGCATATGGTAATGGTAATAAGTCCTAAATATATATAATTTAAAGCCCTTGCAAGCATAAACAATTGATATTACTGTCCATAAGAAACATTTTTGAGAAAATTGTTGCATTAGTTTACAAAGGGCTCCATCCTCTCTCCAAAAAATATTTCCTCATCCTTTGTGGAAAAAATATTTTTTTTTTAAAGTCAAAATCCATTATATTTCAAGCCTATTTAAGCCTACACATACCCTATTCACCCAACAATTGTGTCTCTTCATTGGTCGAAACAAGTATAAATAGAAGGTCAATACGCCTCATTTTGGCAGGCAATTTGGATTTGAGATAACAATTGTAGAAGCAAACCTCTTTTAATCGAATTCTGGAAGAACATTTTCTGAATTCTTTGTGAGAATTTAGAGTAATAATTTTATGTGATATTTATGTTTTGAACAAAGACTTTGGAATGTAGAATTCGGCTCTGTGGAAGAGCTCAAATTTTGGCCTTTTGGAGCAGAGATAGTCTCTGAAATTTCAGCCCTATGGTGCCCTATGGCTACTGTAATTTCGGCTTAAGTGGTCAACATTTTTGGCCCTACCATAGACCCATAATCAACCCTGAAATTCGACCTTTTATAGACCTAAACCTCAACCTTAGAAAGGAATTGGAGTTTCAGACGCTGTGGAGGATTTGATTTTCGGACTTGTGAGCAATATTCTTGAAGATCTTCAGACCTGTGCATATCTATTGAAATTTCAGACTGTAGTCTCTGTGTAATATTCGTCATGTGAAAACCTATATCTACACTATTGACAAAATTTACATTTGGACAAAGAAAATATATTGCAAACCTATAGCATCTACTAAGATCGAACCAGTGTTTGTCTTCTGACTCGTGATTAGGATATCTTTGGTGCGATTTTTCGGCCATGAGATAAGGCATAATTTTTAGTATTGGAACAAAAATTTTGGCCTAGTGGAAGGGCACAATTTTCAGCCTATAGTGACAAACCTCTTGCCTCCTTGAAAAAAACCTAAACCATAGCTCTGCCCTAGGACAAGAACATGCCTGTTGACCTTTGTCTGTAGGAGAATGAAAAACTCATTAAAGTAGTATTCTTTGCCTTGCAAGAATTGTTGAACTAGTCTCTGTTGAAAGATCAGTGAAAAACAAGAGTTTGGCATCTTAGAAATAGACTAAAGGGTTCATTTGGAGCAACCTTGTGACATTTTGAAACTAGTCCTTGAAAATCATCAAGAATGCTATGTTACCTTGGAAGAAGTATGCAACGAACAAAGTTTGGTTGCGCTCTAATACCAATGTAACATACAAGGTTCGTTACTTGCAATAATCTTCATAATACTTCGAAGACAAAGACATCCATTGTAGGACAAGTAATTATAGATAAGAATATTTGGATACAAGTGAGATGATGATGTTACAACTAAGGGTCCTGTACATATAGTTAGGTAGATACCCTTTCACGAATGGTCATGTCCATAGAGACATGCCTCTTCACTACTAATTATTAATTAATTAATCATTTTTCATTATTATTTACATTATTTACATTGTTTGTACTATATATATATATATATATATATATATATATATTATTCATAACTTTGCCTTCCTCCTCAAAAAGCTTTGTCCTCAAAGCTTACTGATGAAAAGGCTTGATCTCTTTTTCTGTTTCGAATGTCTTTTCGTCTCAGAATTGTCATCATCGTTGATACAAGATGATATGATCCTTTGAGTGATAAGAAACATTGTCGAACTGGGAATGGATATGTCCATCCTAGATTAATGTTTTGTGGAATGTTGCAGTTAATGGAAACTTGAGATGGACTTTTATCACAGGACCGTATTATGGTGACATTAGTAGTATTTGGAACGTAAGTTCGTTGTTTTTGTTCTGAGTGATACAAATATGCAGAATGATTCAGTTGTATGCTCTTGTGATTTAGATCTCGATAAGGAGTTCATTTCACCTTAATCTATTTGTGGTGATTTCTTGGTTTATTGAAAGTATATGATTTCTTTCAGATATAGAGGTTGTGTGATTATTTGTGAAATCTTTACTTGAAATTTTCGTTGCTTGAACTGCAACTTCTAAATACATCTTCACTTCAACATGTTTATCTTCTTCTTGAGTTGTGATATTGACTTTGTTGACCACTTTGTGTCAATGATCCCAAAACAGTACACCCCTTTTTTTGCAAAAGGGATCTGTTACCACTCAAACCAGCAGGGAACCTAAAAGGGGTTCCTAAGAGGGCAACTGCTAGGTTAAGGGAAACAATGAAAACTTAGCCCACTGTCACCACAGCTAAGGCTCCCTGCTCTTTACGAACTTTCACCGATGGGAGGAGAACTGATGTTTTAGGAAGCCACTTGTAGAGAATATACCTTGCCTTGAGGATGAACCACATTAGCTGGTTCAAAACTTTGACCTAATCCTAATGATGTGATTAATCCGAAAGATATTTTCATCTACATTATGGATCACAAAAGTCTTAGATTGAACAAAATATAAGAGAAGTGAGCCTTAGACCCTTTCACTAGGATAAGATGAAGAATGGAGCTTGCTTGCTCTTTAAGTAAGGGAATTGGTTTTCTAAGGAGAGGGGATGAGGATTTGAGGGTTGAGGGAGAAGCATTAGGGGAATTTTGAGGTCTAAAATGGGCCTCCTAAGAAAAATGTACAACAAAAATAAACTTTATAATAACCAATAGGATTCAAGATGATGATGTCAACCATGGGGGATGATTTACCATTTTTTAAATAAAAGGGTAAAAATATTAAAAATAATAAAATAATAAAACTACTTTTTCAACTCGTATTTTCAACTTATCTCCTGTACTTTACTCAAATTCTCGAGTGGAGTACTTTAGGCAACATCTCCTCATCCAAGGTGGCCTACGTTGCATAATGATGCATACTACACCTAGAGTATCACATAAAAACGATTAATATTTATATGTATTTCATTGTAGTAGAATTGAATAAAATTTAAAGTATGTAACATGGGTGTCTTGACAGAATTAATTCGTGATCCAACTATAGACTGCCTCGAAATTTGAGTAAAAACTTTGGGAGATAAGTTGAAAATATGAGTTGAAAAAGTAGTTTTTTCATTTTTCCCTCTAAAATTTGATGATGTCATCAAATCTTATTTGATTTTTTCCACTATTATTTTATAATTTCCTTAGGAGGCCCATTTTAGACCTCAAAATTCGCCTAATGAATATGGTTTGTAAAAATCCCTTAGGAAATTGGATTCTTGGGTAGTCCTTGATAAATAGTCTTTGGCGAAAAATGGAAGCACACGAGGCCAAGTGGACCCAACCCATGTTAGGGGATGGATTTTAGCGACCAATGATATTCTTAACCTAACCAAGGTGAGGGGAAAGGATCAAATAAGAAATTTCACCCAAAGATGTCAAATTGATCTTATTAGGTACTAGCCTTGGGAACACTAGGGAAAAACTTGATCCTAGACCTAGGGCTTGGGATATCCTGAGATTCCACTGTCGGATTTCCTTCTAATTCAGAGGAGACCTAGGGGACCCACCAACGCAGTAGAGCGTAGGAGATCAAAGTTTTTCTATGGCCATTTTCTCAGGAAATTGATGCCTTTATGATCTAATGAGGCTAGACCTAGGAAAGGGAGGAAAAAGGTGTAAAATGGGGTTGAAATGATGACCCTTTGATGGACCAGTGCCTAATTCCTCTTGGGGATATGGAGTCAAGGAGAATTGTGAAGACGCATTTTGTTTCTTGCTCAAGGAGGTTCCAAAAGTCAACTCCGTCTAATGTTAAAGGAAAGAGAAGAAAAGTGACTTTTAAGCATTTATGCTTCGTTACAAATGGTAAAGGTTGATCAAGATAACACGATCTCTAAGACATTTCATTCATCCAACATGGTCCATACATAGAAATAAGCTAAATAGGCACATAATTCCATATTAAACACATGCAACAATTAGCCCTAGTAATAGCGAGGTTCCAATGTATGCAGCTAAATGAAAAATAACGTTAGAGAATATATCCAACTAGTATTGCGTTTGCAATATAAGAAGCTCCAAGATAGGAAAGAACCCAATCCATACAACAAAATTCATCCATCATCCAACAATATCCACTAACAAAAAAATGCCAAGTTCTCTAATGAGAGAGAGATCCAAATCCAAGTGATGATACAAATGACTCCATCCAACTCCTATTTATACACCAATTTGGAGTTCAAATTACGTAATGGGCTTACATTATCCCCTAAAAATAAAATAATGTGAAAATTAACTAACTTTTGGTGATAAGCCCACCAAACTGGCTCACAAATGAAATAGTAAGCCTCTTAGGAGTTAAAATAATAATCAATGCATGTTGTAGGGTCCTCCAAGAGCCCTGATGAGGTCCATAAGTGCCATAATTGTGAATAAAACCCTCAACACTGATGGACAAGGGGGTGGCCCCTTGTTCTTTAAACAATAAACATATGGTGCTCCCAGTGGGTGTGGGGGCACACCATTGAACTCATGGGTCTCCATATGAGTCAAAGATGCCTGTAGACCATCTGTAAGGGCTTAGATGATGGAATGAATGCGGCCATGTCATCGCACAAGTCTTGGGACACCTGCCAAGCATGTGGTGCAACTGGTGGGACAATTGGGCGAAGTGTACCAAATGCATCTTCCTCGTCCAAAAGGTGGATCACTAGCAATATCTAAACATCTCCGAAAATCCATGGAGTGCTATCTTTTATTGTGGAGGCCCATGGCTCTCTACACACACCCTATATGTGCCAATGTAGCCCTCTAGAGGGTTAGGACCCCGTATAGGGATACTAAACGCAAATGGACACCATATGCAATCCTGCATAAGATCCCATGCGTCCCCTAGCCTTCTAGTACAACAAGTCATTAAAGTAATCAAGTAAAAGAGCTCCCAAACCATGGAAAACAAGTGGACACTTCAAAATGGCATGCCCGGGCTTTGGCATGTGCTAATGTCCCCAAACTCCAAAGGGGGTTATCCAGGTACTTTATTATGTGATTTTTACCTTTAGAGGGGATAATAGGTCCAAGGTACATCCTTCAAATGGTGGTCACAAATGCTAAATTGGTGAAATGGGATGGGGAATGATAGGGGCAATCCTGGGCCACATATCGGGGCACAAGGGTAGCTAGAGAAAGGGAAGCCCACACCTATGTGTATAATGTGTAGGAGGGAGTAATCGTGGTACATGAGGTGCCTCGACTGTTATTTTCCACCCTCCTTTATATACCTTTTGCCTTTTATGATTTTTCTTTCATTAACTGCTTGGTGCTCAAGGGACAAGAGCATGAAGTGTAAGATATAATAGTGATTACCCCTTTTTTGGTAGGGAGGTTCATTGCCCTCTAGGGGTTGGGACAATCATGGGTTCCTGAATGATAAAGGAGGCTCATCTAGGGCCTATGGAATTAGGGTGATGGCCATGGGTATGGGGTAGAGCTGATGTATTTTCTTTTTCCCACGTGCTAATTGTGTTTGTCCCGACCATCTTTTGAATCTTGTGGTACATTTTCCTATTGAATGTGGCCATATATGCTTTTACTTTTCTTTTTAGCTGCTTAAACCTTTGGGGCATCGTTTGAAGCCTGACTCAAGTTGGGGGCAAGGGAATGGGGAGCTTAACCCTATGTGGACCCAGAGAAGCAATGTGGACCCAAGTGGGAGAGATGATGAATGATGGTATAGTGAATGGAAGGGGAGTAGTATATGTGGATAAGGGAGCGAGTCCACGCAACCAAAGTCGGGGTTTCCCAAGTAATACCACCCTAAAACCAAATGGTCAGTAAAAGAGATCCCACATGACTAAAATCCAAGGGTAACATCCAAAAGAGGTCAAGGGGACATAAGCACAAACTAAGCCCACACTTTCCGCCAAATCCCTCGTCAATCCATGCCCAGAAGTGTCCATGGTAAGTAAACTCAATACTCAATTACCAAATGGCAAGACAGACCTTTAGGTTTGAGAGGCCCACCTTCAAACATACGATCAATACAGATGGGTGAGGGACCAAATGGCTGGCTTAGTTGGTGGAGAAATGATACAACGCGCTAGTTGAGAGCTTCAAGGGGCCATGTTAGGTCCTTATATTACTAGTATAGTCCCTTATTGTTGTCAGTGTAACCCCCTTATTATTACCCCTGTAACCCCCATATTGTTATTATTGTGCCCTTAAATTATTATTGTTAGGTCGGCTAGGATTACATTGTGGTCCCATGGATTCCTATATATAGAAAGGAGGTTTTGTCATTTGTATTGTTTAAGAATTGTTCATTCATGTAATGTATTGGAGGTTGGCCCCTCGAAGTGGCTTATTTCTAAGGCGTTGGTATCTCTTTTTTTCTCTTTTTGGAGCTGGTTTCACAACATTTGGTATTAGAGATTTGGATTCTAGGGTTTCTCTGCACCAAAAAGGTCATCGTGGCATTTTCGCTATAACTTTTTTTTTCTACGAAGGTTCAAAAGATGAATTTTTTAGAGCGCGAAGCCGAAATCCTGAGGAACATCGTCACAAAATTTCAGAGCTTGGTTCGCAATATTTTCGGATATATGATCTGTGGAAGTTAGGTCTTTTTCAGGCTCCCGAATTTCATCCCAAAGAGGTGATCGTGGGAAAATCTTCATAACTATCTCTCTGAGCATCGGATTGGAATTCTGTAAAAAGTGGTTGGAAGTACACGGACTGTAGTTTCATGTCTTATACCCTGGTTGGGCAAACAAAGGACACGTGGGCAACAGACAGTCACTGACCAAACTATTCATAATTGAATATTGTGATTGGACATAACTTTGTCTTGAAGAATCCAAACTGAAGCAACTGGCATTCGAAAGAGGATCAGAGGGACAGAGGGAGCTACTAGGTATATTAGAAGATCCAAACTCAGAGATATCTGCCAATATCGAAATTCCCTCAAAAGCAAGAAAGAATATTTATCGAATTACATAATTTTGCCAGGGTGTGTAGTTTGAATTTATTCCATGCTGTTGGTCAAGAATAGATATCGGGATTAGTCTTAAATTACCCCTAAAATAATTCAACACCCACTAAGCCTTTGGAAAGCTCTACTATGACTCATGAAGACGAAGAATTGCAACATGATCTATCAAAATTACAAGAGCAAGTGCAACAAATTTCACTCTCGCAAAGAGCAACAAAAAATGAAATGGAAGTAAAGAGCATAAATGAAGATATTGAAGAAAGGCGTGGAAGCTAAAGATGAATGGTTTGGAAGCTAAGATGGATGGTATGGAAGCTAAGATGGAAAACATGAAGAATGATCTAAAAACAGACATCTAAGGTTTGACAAAGTTGATAAAGTTGATACAAGAAATGTTTCCTAATGGCGAAAAGATAGTAGAGGAAACTCATGATGAGAATAAAATACATGTTAATCATGATTTCATAAAATCTAATGTTGGATTTAAGAACCACCATACTCCAAAGATGGATATGAGGAAGTTTGATGGCAAGGATCCCGTAACATGGATACTACAGATGGAGCAATATTTTGATCTCAATAATGTGCAAAACACACAAAAGGTATGCATTGCAACTTTACATTTAGAACAAAATACATTTGTATAGTATCGATGGCTTTGCTCCCGTAAAAAAATTGTCACTTGGTCAATTTTTACAGAGGAAATGATAGCACATTATGAGGATACAAAGAGAAACACCTTCTTTAGCCAATTGATAAATCTCAAACAAAAGGGTTTAATGGGGGAGCACATTGAGGACTTCCAAAAATTGAATACAAGGGTAACTGATATTCCAGAGGAACACAGGATTGATCTCTTCATAGGTACTTTAAAGGATAACATCCAACATGAAGTTCGCGTTTTGGAACCTGATTCATTGGAGAAGGCATTCAGGTTGGCAAGAAAATTGAATGTAAAATTATGGCGACAAGGAAGCCTACCACTCACTTCTATAAAGAGGGAAGTGTTGCTACTCCTAGATTTCCACAACCTACAAGGTTGACACCACAACAATTGGAAGAAAAAAGAGCAAAAGGGCTTTGCTACAGTTGTGATAGCAAATACACTAAAGGTCATAAGTGTGCTGAGAAGAAATTATTTTACATAAATTGTGAAGAGGAAGAAGAAAATGAACAAGAATCTTCAAAAGAAGAGGATATACACCAGGAACCAACCCTAGAAGAGGAAGAAATGAGTCCGACCATATCGTGTAATGCATTGGCAGGAATTACAACTCCTCAAACTCTCAAGATAGAAGGACATATCAAGAAGAAAAAGGTAATAGTGTTGATTGATTCAGGTAGCACCCATAATTTTATTCATCGTAAGGTAGCCAAGGAATTAAATTGTTTCCTATACCCAGCACCAGAATGTCAAGTGATGGTTGCAAATGGAGGAACTATAAATTGCTCTGGAAAATGCCATAATATCAAGCTAACCATGGGGGGAATATGTATTGACTAGTCCAATGCTTTCCATTCCTATGGGAGGTGCTGATGTTGTACTAGGAGTACAATGGTTACAATCTTTGGGGATGGTAGCTTTTAATTTTCAAGAACTTTTCTTGAAAGTTTTTTCAGAAGGAAAGGAAGTCGAATTACGGGGTATTGAAGGGAAGCCGGGAAGGATAATAAGCTCTAATGTCATGACAAAGCTTCTCAAGAAAGAACAATGAGGCGTAATTGCACAATTATGCTCACTAGAAGTTCCGACATCAAAATCATCTATTTCTGCAGATCTCCAACAAGTCTTGGACAATCATTCCAAGGTGTTTGAAACTCCCAAAGGACTCCCACCTATTCGTGATCATAATCATGCTATTCATTTGATTCCAGGAAGTGTTCCTCCAAACATCAGGCCTTATAGATATCCTTACGTCCAAAAGAGCGAAATTGAACGTATGATTGCAGAAATGTTAGAGGCGGGTATAATTCAACCTAGTCAAAGTTCTTCTCTGCTCCTGTAGTATTGGTACACAAGAAGGATGGATCATGGCGAATGTGTCCGGATTATAGGGAGCTCAATAAGCTCACCATTAAAGATAAATTTCCCATTCCTGTGATTGATGAATTATTGGATGAAGTACATGGAGCAATTTATTTTACCAAGTTGGATCTTCGTTCAGGATATCATCAAATAAGAATGAAGACTGAAGATATTCCAAAAACAGCATTTCGAACTCATGAGGGTCATTATGAATTTTTGGTCATGCCTTTTGGCCTTACCAATGTACCTTCTACATTTCAAGGGTTGATGAATTCCATTTTCAAACCCTTCCTTAGAAAATTTGTGCTAGTATTTTTTGATGATATACTAATCTACAATAGGTCTTGGAAGGATCATGTTCTACATGTTGACAGGGTGCTCAAACTATTGGAGGAGAAACAATTATATGCAAAAACATCCAAATGTTTCTTTGGAGTACAAGAGGTGGAATATCTGGGTCATATTGTATCTCACGAGGGTGTTAAAGTAGACCCTAACAAAATTAAAGCCATTAAGGAATGGAGAGTCCCCACAACCATAAAGCAGTTACGAGGATTTCTCGGGTTAACAGGGTATTATCGCAAGTTTGTTAAGAATTATGGGAGAATAGCAGCACCTCTAACAACATTATTGAAGAAAGATGCATTTTCATGGACTCCTGAAGCAACTAAGGCCTTTGAACATCTTGAAGAGGCAATGTGCCTAGCACCGGTCTTAGCTATGCCAGACTTCACAAAAACCTTTATTGTGGAATGTGATGCCTCAGGAAATGGAATTGGTGCTGTTTTAATGCAAGAAGGAAGACCCATTGCTTTTGAAAGTTGTTCAATCAAAGGAAAGTATTTACAAAAGGCTATTTATGAGAAGGAAATGTTGGCAATACTACATGCACTAAAGAAATGGAGACCTTACCTAATGGGAAGACACTTCAAGGTAAAAACTGATCATGATAGTCTTAAACACTTTTTGGAACAAATACTATCTTCAGAAGAGTAGCAAAAATGGGTCACAAAGATGTTGGGTTATGACTTTGAAATTGTCTACAAAAAAGGAAGCTAAATGTTGTTGCAGATGCACTCTCAAGAAAGGATGAAGAGGTGGAAGCATTTCTTTGTGCCATTTCAATTATCCAACCAGATTGGATAACCGAAGCAAGGGATGAATGGAAGAAGGACGAAGAAGTGTGGACTCTCATTCAAAAGTTGCAGCAAGATCCTAGTACATCTAATACATTTAGTTGGAAAAATGATTCCTTATGGTACAAAGATCGCTTATATATTTGCAAGAATTCCCAACTAAAACAAAAGATTCTTTTGGAATTGCACATTTCTCCTTTAGGAGGACACTCAGGATTTTTAAAAACTTACCACAGGGTGAAGAAAGAATTTTTTTGGGATGGCCTTAAATCTGATATTCAAAAGTTTGTGGCGGAATGTTTGGTTTGCCAGCAGAATAAAGTGGAGACAATTAAGACCCCGAGACTTCTACAACCTTTATCCATTCCAATTCAATGTTGGGAGGAGATTTCAATGGATTTTATCACAGGTTTACCTAAGTCCGAAGGAAAGAATGTCATCATGGTGGTAGTTGATAGACTTACCAAGTATGCACACTTTTGTGCATTATCTCATCGATTTAAAGCAAGTACAGTTGCTACTACATTTGTGGACAGAATTCAAAAGCTACATGGAAGCCCAAGGGTTATTGTGAGCGACAGAGATCCCATTTTTATAGGAAATTTTTGGACGGAGTTATTTTCTTGTTTGGGTACTCAATTAGCTCATAGCTCATCTTATCATCCTCAATCTGATGGTCAAACTGAGATAGTAAATAAATGTTTGGAAGGATATCTTCGTTGTTTTGTATCCGATAAACAAACACAATGGGTCAAGTGGTTACCTCTTGCTGAATGGTGGTATAACACTTCCTTCCATACTGCAGCAAAAATGACCCCATTTATGGCACTTTATGGATATCATCCATCATCCATCACATCATCTTTAAGGGAAAATTCGAAGGTTCAAGCAGTGGAAGATCACATCGAGCATCAGCAAGAAGTTCTCCAACTCTTAAAGGATAACCTGAATTTGGCACAATATCGAATGAAACAACAGGCAGATCAACATCGTAGCGAGAGAAGTTTTGATGTAGGAGATTGGGTATTTTTACGGCTACAACCATACAAACAAATGTCCCTCGAGCAAGCAAAGAAGGATAATAAATTATCGCCAAAGTACTATGGTCCTTACAAGGTGTTGCAAAAGATTGGTACTATGGCATACAAATTGGAGCTTCCTGCTTCTTCACGAGTGCATCCAATTTTCCATGTTCCATGCTTAAAGAAGGTTATAGGTGAAAATCTTCTAGTTCAAACAATATTGCCAGAACTTGATGAGGAAGGAAAAATCATATTGGAACCTGAAGCGGTCACGGAAACAAGAACTCGACAACTACGAAATTGATCAATTTCAGAGTATCTCATCAAGTGGAAGAACTTACCCACTGAAGATTCTACATGGGAGGATGAGAATTTTATACAGAAGCACCCAGAGCTACTCAAGCGTTGAGGACAACACCTTTTTGAAGGAGAGGGGCATGTTAGGTCCCTATATTACTAGTATAGTCCCTTATTGTTGTTAGTGTAACCCCCTTATTGTTATTATTGTACCCTTGTAACCCTCATATTGTTATTATTGTGCCCTTAAATTATTATTGTTAGGTCGGCTAGGATTACATTGTGGCCCCATGGACTCCTATATATAGAAAGGAGGTTTTGTAATTTGTATCATCCAAGAATTGTTCATTCCTGTAATGTATTGGAGGTTGCCCCCTCAAGTGGCTTATTTCTAAGGCGTTGATATCTCTTTTCTTCTATTTTTGGAGCTGGTTTCCCAACATGTCGTAATGTCTACCGAGCCCATCATGGAGAAAAACTCTCCTCGATATATCACCCACGAAGTGGTGGGTAACATCTGGCTCCAACTAGGACGTGATCTCTCGAAGAGGTGGGCAAAGCTACTCGAACGAGAGGTCACGAGAACTCCAACAATGCCTTTGTCACCGTAGCCCTGTTATCTGCAGATATAAACGATCAAAACCGCAGGGCAACATGTTTTTCATGGTGTCTTATGATCACCCATGCTTAATGTTAGGCCATAAAATCAACAAGTAATAAAAATATGCAATTGTAATCTAAATGCAACTAATCTATCATGAGAAACATTATATGACATTATTTCTAATGCAAAAAATGAGCATGCAATGCAAATTACTCTAACATGCATAACATACAATGTCATGCTGTGAGGTATAATCAAAAGATCCAATGCAACCAACATGTTAGTTGATCGCAGAGAGAGATGTGCTTCTATGGTTATTTATGCAATAGATCCAAAAACACAAATACGAGGAATAGTATGAGGGATTGCAAGGGCGGGAGGTGGGAAAATAAGAGACCCATATGCCATGGAGAGGAATACCTAAGAAGGGAAAGACACTACCGTAAATGGAGCTGTCTTTAGTGCGACTTTTTGAAGTTTTAGGTGTCGAAATCCGGTGAAAATTTTTGAGGTAAAATCTTGGTTTTTGTTATTCAAACTGGTTTTTTGACTGTATATATGGATTCAGCACCCTCAAAAACCTGTAAGGCACTTTGATTGTGCAAAGTTAGCAATCAAACTTCTTTTTTCAATAAATTCCTACCAGAATTTAGAGAAATTACATCGTAAAAAGTCACCGTAAAAGCCTTAAAAAAGTCGCACTAAAGACTACAACCGAATGTAAATTGCTTCTCTAACCAAAAGATGGAAATGTTATTGGCCAGGTACATAAATCTTTGATGTAGAGTTATCTCGGGCCTATCATCCTTAGGGTAAGAAAGAGTGGATGACTTAGACACATTTAGGATGATAACATCTTTGTCATTGGGAATAGAAGAAGTGGAATCATCATCACATTTGGGGAAAAACCATGACCCCTAGTTTTTTTTAAGCGGAATTATCTCTTCTTCAAAACTAGGGGAATGGACCTTATCACAAATATCCATCTCAGGGATAGGGACATAACAAGGGGAGGAATGCTCAAACATGAAGGAAAACCCTTTGTCAATGGTGGGGTTAAAGGGGGCATTTTCCTAAATCTCTTCTACATTAGAATCAGTAGAATTATCTATAACTTTGGAAGACTCTTCTTTGATTGGATCACCTTGGAACATAAAGAAGGGACCATTACAATCATTAGGATGGGCTTCATAAGGGCCAACATTGTCATTCAGAAATTGCAAAGCACTTTCTTCTTCCTTGGGCTCATTTTTATGGGTTTGGGACAACACGAGTTCTTCATATTTGTAATCATACCCAATTCCCCACTCAACAACCCAAAAATCACTCATAGATTCTTTATTTATTTGATGATCATGATTTCCCTTAGAATCATCCCGCTCTTCACTATATATTTGATGTTGGTCATGCTGCAATTCTTCTTCCTCCTTGTTGGGTAGGGATGACTTTTCTTCCTTCATTCATTCTCGAAGGATGCTTTCTAAGGTATTTACTATATGATTTTGATAGAGTGTTTCAAGAAGAAGGTCATAGGTAGGACTCTTTTTATATTTACACTTCATGTTACAGAGCCTTTATGATTGCTTACAATAGTGGGAGAAAATCTCTTTGAAGTTATATGCAACCATCGGTTGCTTGCAAGATTCTTCATATTCCATCATCGATTCTCGCAATACCTGAAGGCTCTTAGGGTGATGATCCTCTTCATTATCCTTAGAGGACATGATTTCCAATTCACGAGACTCTCTTTTGGCACAATCCTCAATCACTCATCCTGAGAAGGACACTCTTCCTCAAGCATAAAACCATATTCAATAACTTCCAGCTCCTCAAGGGCCACATCCAACATTTGGGATGTCTTCATGAGATTGAAAACTCGACCCTTCTGTTATCACCAAATTGTGTCTTGTTGGGCTGCTTCAATGGTAAAATTGGAGTAACTATTTCAAACCAACTTGTAACTGGAAATTAGTCTTTCCAGTCTGAGAGGGCTCTCTCAAAAGGATACGGGATATTCAATGAGTAATCTTGAAAGCAGATGGCTAACTCTGAATTGGATTGAATGTGTTGTTTTTGTGTAGGTGAAAGATGTAAAGGGTTTACTACCATTGGGCTTATGGAGTCAATATGAAAACTAAGTCACAAGTCAAATTATCTCATGGAAGTTGAGGCAATTATATTTTTATTAAACCACACATGAAGGAAAAAACAACAAGCTATATGGATATAGGAAGTTGGAGCATGTCACCTTGAATTCCAAGTGATTATACATAAGCAAACTAATAAAACATGACAAAACATCAGACTGTGTATATAGGATGTTGGAGCATGTAATCATGAATTTCAAGTGATTATACAACTAGAACATTGGAGAGAAATTAAAACACTAATATAACAAACTTACATAAAAATACAGAGAAGAATCTCAGGTCTGAAATAGGCATGCTGCAACTGTATATTTCTGATTATCAAAATATTACAACAGTGGTAGTGTCAAGTCACAATCTCCCAACCCTTTCTAACTCTAAAACTCTCTCATTTATAGAGTGAGGACTCATACAAATGATTTGTCACCTTGCTCACCTCGAATTCCCGCCTTAGAGACCTATTTCAAACATGATTCCATCACTTGTAGACTTCCTTGGGATATTTCTGTTTTGCAGAGTTTGAATACAAAAAGGAATCTTGTTTCATTAATAGTTCAAAAAATAAATTTAATAACCCTTATCAACTTCAACCAACTAATTTCCTGAGTGTACTAGAGTGTTGATGTGTCATTATGCCACGTGGACGCTGAGTTGGACCTCCTCCAAGTCTAATTTTACAATTTTTTCACAAATCTAGTTAGTGAAAATTCTGAAAAATAAGCTTCAAAGATGAGTGTATAATTTCCAAACCTTGATGGATTTGAAAAAACTAAGAGAGGTTTTTGTAGGTCGGTTCGTTCTAAATAAAAACTCTTGGTTTTTTGACAAACATCTCCAGGGGTCTGGGAACTGCATTTGAAAAACATGTATCAAACAAGAAAAAAAATGCATTATGAAAATAGAGCTGAAAGACATCTCTGAATCTTCCAATTTGTTGCACCTTTGAGAAAAGTGAAAGAGGTTAATGTTATTTGATCTGTGCTTGACAATAACCTCTCTCAGTTTCTTAGAATGCTTCTCTGTTTGCCCAGAAACTGTCCTTGAAGTTGACTGATCAAAAAGTCAAAAAACAGAGAAATCCTCATATTTGCTATGAAATTGTTAGGTAGTCTCGTAGCGAAATATGCGTATTTTGCACTGTATGCGCTATGAAACTCTGAAAAACTAGACAAGTGGTTCTTTTTTTAAATTTAATGACTATGCAAGTGAACCCAAGGTGGATTATTGTGGATATGACCCTAATGACAAGACTAATGAAGTGTTTATGACCTATAATAAACATGATTAAGTGAATTTCTCATCAAATGAATGATCTAACCTAATGAGACAAGGTGAAGCTTATGATGACCCTATCAAAAAAAAATTGAAAAATTGGGAGTGATAACACCTTCATGCAACAAGAAATGCGTAGTCAACATTGGAAGAGAAGGAATGCTCTTAGGCTTACATGACTCAAGCCAATAGATATTTGGGGCAATAGATAGGAAAAACAATTCGATTTGGTCACAAGGTTGAGTTATATTTTGCTTTGAAAGATACCTCATGAACCTTACCATGTGGTTGGTTGCGGAATGTGGATCCCCATCGAACATTGGCATATTCTTCATGGATTTCGATGAAGGATAGCTCAGGATCCCTATAATATCTATGGCAGGAATATGCGTGGTCAACATGTTGTTGGGTCCTTAATGACATGGGATTTGCCAGGGTGAATGAAATTGCCTTATCAAATGCTTGCTTCACCCTACAAGCATCGACTTTGAAGTTCAATGAAGAACTAGGGCTTCGTTCTTCTAATAGACTCGCCATTAATGATTTATCAATATGTCATATGGGGAACAAAACACATGTCTCGTGTCCCCGACAACGACGCCATAAATGTTACCACTCAAACTAGCAGGGGACCTAAATGGGGTTCCTACAAGGGACATTGCTAGGTTAAGGGCAGCGATGAAGACTTATTCCACTGTCACCATACCTAAGGCTCCATGCCCTTTACAAACTTTCACCTATGAGAGGAGACCCGATGTTTTAGGAAGCCACTTATAGAGGATATATCAACACATATAAGAGAAGTGACCCCTTAGACCCTTTCCCTAGGATAGGATGAAGAATGGAGCTTACTTGCTCTCTAAGTAAGGGAATTGGTTTTCTAGGGAGAGGGGATGAGGATTTGAGGGTTGAGGGTTGAGGGTAAAGAATATGGCTTGTAAAGGAGTTCCAAATCCCTAAAATCCCTTGGGAACTTGGATTCTTGGGTAGTCCTTGATAAATAGTCTTTGGCAAAAAATGGGACCACACGAGCCCAAGTGGACCCAGCTCAGGTTAGGGGATGGATTTTAGCAACAATGATATTCTTAACTTGACCAAGGTGAGGGGAATATATCAAGAAAGAAATTTCACCCAAAGATGTCAAATTGATCCTATTAGGTACTAGCCTTGGGAACACTAGGGAAAAACTTGATCGTAGACCTAGGGCTTGGGATATCCCGAGATTCCACCGTTGGATTTATTTCAAATTTGGAGGAGACGTAGGGGACCCACCAACACAGTAGATCCTAGGAGATCAAAGTTTTTCTATGGTCATATTCCTGGGAAATTGATGCCTTAGATGACCTAATCAGGATAGACCTAGGAAAGGGAGGAAAAAGGTGAAAAATGGGGTTGAAAAGATGACCCTTTGATGGACCAGTGCCTAACTCCTCTTGGGGATATGGAGTCAAGGATAATTGTGAAGATGTATTTTGTTTTTTGCTCAAGGAGGCTCCAAAAGTGAACTTCGTCCAATGTTAAAGGAAATAGAAGAAAAGTGACTTTTAAGCATTTATGCTTCATTAAAAATGGTGAAGGCTTATCAAGATAATAAGATCTCCAGGACATTTCATTCATCCAACATGGCCCATACATAGAAATAAGCTAAATAGACACATAAGTCCACATTAAACACATGCAACAATTAGCCCTAGTAATAGCGAGGTTCCAATGTATGCAGCGAAATGAAAAATAATGTTAAAATTGCACTTAAATGTTAAAGAATATATCCAACCAACATCACATTTGCAATATAAGAAGCTCCAAGATAGAAAAGAACGAAATCCATACATCATCCAAAAATATCCACCAAGAAAAAAATGCGAAGTTTTCTAATGAGAGAGAGATCCAAATCCAAGTGATGATACAAATGAATCCATCCAACTCCTATTTATACACCAATTAGGAGTTCAAATTACCTAATGGGCCTACATTAGCCCCGAAAAATAAAATAATGTGAAAACTAACTACCTTCTGGTGACAAGCCCACCAAAATGGCTAACAGAATAAGCCTCTTAGGAGGTCAAATAATAATTAATGCATGTCGCAGGGCCCTCTAAGAGGCCTGATGAGGTCCATAAGTGCCATAATTGTGAATAAAACCCTCAAAAATGATGGAAAAGAGGGTGGCCCCTTGTTCTCCAAACAATAAACTTGTGGTGCTCCCAGTGGGTGTGGGGGCACACCATTGAACTCATGGGTTTCCATATGAGTCGAAGATGCCTGTAGACCATCTGTAAGGGCTCATATGATGGAATGAATGCGACCATGTCATTGTACAAGTCCTGGGACACTTGCCAAGCATTTGGTGCACCTGTGGGGATAGTTGGGCATAATGTATCAAATGCATCTTCCTCGTCCAAAAGGTGGATCACTAGCAATATTTGAATATCTCTAAGGATGTATGGAGTGTTGTCTACTGTTTTGGAGGTCCATGGCTCTCTACACAGCCCCTATATGTGCCAATGTACCATCTGGAGGGTTAGGACCCCATATAGGAATACTAAACAAAAATGGCCACCATCTACAATCCTGCATAAGATCCCATGCGTCCCCAAGCCTTCTAGTACAACAAGTCATTAAAGTAATAGGGTAAAAGAGCTTACAAACCATGGATAACAAGTAAACACTTCACAATGGCATGCCCTTCCATAGTGGGCTTTCGCATGTGTTAATGTCTCCAAACTCTAAAGGAGGTTATCGAGGTACTTTATTAGGTGGTTTCTACCTTTAGAGGGGATAATATGTCCAAGGTACATCCTTCAAATGGTGGTGACATGTGCTAAAGAGGTGAAATGGGATGGGGAATGACAGGGGCAATCTCGGGCCACATATCAGAGCACAAGGGTAGCTAGAGAAAGGGAAGCCCACACTTGGGTGTATAATGTGTAGGAGGGAGTAATTGTGGTACATGAGGTGCCTCGACCTTTATTTTCCACCCTCCTTTATATACCTTTTTCCTTATATGATTTTTCTTTTATTAACTACTCGAGGCTCAAAGGACAAGAGCATGATGTGTAAGATATAGTAGTGATTACCTCCTTTTTGGTGGGGAGGTTCATTACCCTCTAGGGGTTGGGACAATCATGGGTTCCTGAATGGTAAAGGAGACTCATCTAGGGCCTATGGAATAAGGTTGATGGCCATGGGTATGGGGTAGAGCTCATGTATTGGCTTTTTCCCACGTTCTAACTGTGTTTGTCTCGACCATCTTTTGCATCTTGTGGTACATTTTCCTATTGAATGTGGCCATTTATGTTTTTACTTTTCCTTTTAGCTGCTTCAACCTCTGGGGCATCATTCCAAGCCTGACCCAAGGTGTGGGCAAGGGAATATGGAGACTAATGCTATGTGGACTCAGAGAGGCAATGTGGACCCAGGTGGGAGAGATGATGAATGAGGGTATAATGAATGGAAGGGGAGTAGTATATGTGGATAAGGGAGCAAGACCACATAACCAAAGTCAGGTTTTCCCAAGTAATACCACCCTACAACCAAATGGTCAGTAAAGGAGATCCCACAGGACTAAATTCCAAGGGTAACATCCAAAAGAGGTCAAGGGGACATAAGCACAAACTAAGCCCACTCTTTTCGTCGAATCCCCCCATCAATCCATGCCCAAAAATTTCCATGATAAGTAAAACCTTAATAATTGCTAGAGATACAGCCAGCTGAAATATAAATCGAATGTAATGTACACACAACATTCACACACACATAAAGAACAAATGTATTTAACGTGGTTCACCCAACCAACTGGGCTTCCACCTAATGGCATCGCTAATCTCATTAATCAACCCAGAAATACAATAGCAGTATTACTTCATCTCGCTTCAACCTTCCTCACCGTACATTCCTTCTCATGCTCATTTGCCCTACGGGCTTACATTTTATAGCCGGAAATGGCAACAAACTTCATAAATTCTCTCACAACAAATATAGGATGTATTAACTCCTCATCAGAAACTGATGGAGCCAATGTAGCAACAAATCCTATTGTTGTCACCTACATGAGATTTTCCTCCAGATTTAATTAAAAATAAGAAATAAAATCTCAACAATCTCCACCTTGACAACAATTAGCCTGATACCCTGTTTCATTATTATTTTTATCTTTTCTGCAAGCCAAGAGAAGCCAGACACCATCGTAGCTTCTCTAACAAAACCGGTTTCGTGAACATGTCTGCACAGTTTTCCTTTGTATGCACCTTTTCAAGAGAGACTCCCCTTTCAGTGATAACCTGTCTTACAAAATGGTACTTGATAGGTATATGCTTTGATTTACTATGATAGGCGGGATTTTTAGCCAAGTGAATTGCACTTTGACTATCACAAAATAACTTGATGCTGTCCTGCAACCTACCAAACTCACCAAACAAACCTTTCAACCAAATCGCTTCTTTGCAAGCATGCGAAGTAGCTATGTATTCTGCTTCTGTAGTGGATAAAGCAACAATGTTCTGTAGCTTTGACATCCAGCTAATAGCTCCACCTGCAAGAGTAAAGACATACCCTGAAGTTGACCTTCTCTTATCCAAATCACCTACAAAATCAGAATCAACATATCCACAAACATATTCACTGCTCCTGTTATAAGTGATACAATAATCACTTGTGCCTCTCAAATACCGAAGCACCCATTTCACTGCTGACCAGTGTTCTTTTCCTGGATTTGCCATATACCTGCTGACAACCCCAAATGCATGTGAAATATCTGGTCGAGTACAAACCATCGCATACATCAAACAACCTACTACATTGGCATATGGAATTTGAGACATATATTCCTTTTCTTCATTAGTGTTAGGACATAAACTTGAAGAAAGCTTAAAATGGGAAGCAAAAGGGACTGAAACATGCTTCACATTGTTCATACCAAACCTCAAGAGTATCTTCTCAATATACTTCTGTTGTGATAGCCACAACTTACCATTGCTCCTGTCTCTAAAAATCTCCATGCCCAAAATCTGTCTTGCTGCTCCTAGATCTTTCATATCAAACGTCCTAGCCATCTGAGCCTTTAACCTGTTGATCTCTGTTATGCTTTTGCTTGCTAAAAGCATATCGTCAACATATAACACTAAGATAATGAACATGCCATTACTTAATTTCTTAAAGTAAACACAATGATCATATTCACTTCTTATATAATTTTGACTCATCATGAAAGAATCAAATTTCTTGTACCATTGTCGAGGCGACTGCTTCATACCATACAATGATTTCTTGAGCCTGCAGACAAATTTCGTGTTGCGATTTTGAACAAACCCTTCCGGTTTTTCCATGTAAATCTCCTCATCTAAATCTCCATGTAAAAATGCAGTTTTAACATCTAGTTGCTGTAATTCTAAATCAAGTAAAGCAACTAATGCTAACACAATCCGAATTGAAACAATTTTCACAACTGGTGAAAAAATCTCATGAAAGTCAACGCCTGCTTTCTGAGAAAAACCTTTTGCGACCAGCCTCGCTTTGTACCTGTCTTCTGTATCATCAACACCTTTCTTCAACTTGTAAACCCACTTACATCCCACAGTTTTTCTGTCTTTAGGAAGTTCTACCAGATCCCATGTGGCATTCTTCGCTAATGCCTTCATCTCGTCCTTCATAGCCTCTTTCCACTTACCACTGTTTGAACCTTCTATAGCTTCCTGATAGCACAAAGGTTCATCATCGTTAGCAGTTAAAGCAACTGAAGTAACATAATCATCATACCTTTTAGGAAGTTGTCTGATTCTCATAGACCTCCTTAAAGATGTTTCTGGTAATTCCACAATTTGCTGATTATTATCTGTAGGAACTTCTTCATGATCAGCATCTGAAACACGTTCATGATCTGCATCTGAAACTTGTTCATGATCTGAATCTGAAACTTGTTCATCTGGACTATCATCAGTTTTTGAACTGGTTTCAAACTGAATGTGTTGAAGCTTAGGTTCATTATCCCGTTTCAATTCATCATCTACATCTGGATTTTCAAGTGAGGATTCATTAAATTTAACATCTCTGTTAATGATGATCTTGTGAGTAGTAGGATCCCACAACCTGTATCCCTTAGTCCCATCACCATATCCAACAAATATATATCTTTTTGATTTAGGATCTAACTTAGAATGCTGATGTTTCAGAACTAGAGCATATGCATCACAACCAAAAACTTTCAGTTTAGAATAATCACATGGATAACCTTTCCATACCTCTTGAGGAATTTTGCATCCTATCGCAGTTGATGGTGATCGATTTACCAAGTAAATAGCTGTAGAAACCGCTTCTGTCCACAATTCCTTCTGCAAATTGGTGTTACTAAGCATACTTCTTGCTCTCTCTAAAAGAGTCCTGTTCATGCGTTCAGCAACTCCGTTTTGCTGAGGAGTATATACAGTGGTTTTATGTCTTTCGATCCCAGCGTCCTTGCAATAATTATCAAATTCCTTTGAAGTGAACTCACCACCATTGTCAGTTCTTAAACATTTAATGGTTCTTCTAGTGATGTTTTCAACTAATGCTCTAAACTATTTGAAAACTGTGAATACATCAGACTTCTTCTTTAACATGTAGACCCACACTTTTCTAGAGAAATCATCAATAAAAGATACAAAATATGACGATCCTCCATATGAGGTTGTAGGAGATGGACCCCAAACATCAGAATGGATATAATCAAGGATTCCCTTACTAGTATGTTTTCCAGCTTTAAACTTCTGCTTGCTTTGTTTCCCAAACAGACAATGTTTGCAGAAATCTAACTTAGAATATTTTAAACTAGGAAGTAACTTACGATCAGATAAAATTTTTAATCCTCTTTCTCTCATATGGCCCAACCTTTGATGCCATAAACAAATAGAATTACTATCATTTTCAGATACTGTAGAAGCATGATCCGACTCTGTTCTTCCTTCTAACTGATAAAGATTTCCAACCTTCTTTGCTTTCATGACTAGTAAAATTCCTTTATAAACTTTCATTACTCCACCTTGAATAAAGGTTTTATATCCATTAGTGTCTAGTACTCCTAGTGAAATGAGGTTTTTTCTTAGTTCAGGTACATGTCTTACATCAGTTAGAATTTTATTTGTCCCATCAAACATTTTAATCTGGACGCTTCCAATTCCCACAATATTACATGAGGCATCATTTTCCATATAAACCACTCCATCATCGATTGATTTATAAGTTTTAAACCACTCTCTATGAATGCACATGTGATTTGACGCACCAGAATCTAACAGCCAATGTTGATCATGATTAGACAAACTAACTGATAACACTTCATCACTCATACCTAAAATCGATGCCGAACCTGTATCTGTCGTGTTTGCTTCTTTCTTCTCTATCGAAGAATCTCCTTTGGATGTTTGCTGTCTCTTCCAACAGTCCTTCTTCAAATGTCCTGATTTGCCACAAAACCAGCACTTTACCTTACTCTTCTTCCCTTTCGATTTTGAACGCGAGTTGTTGTGCTTACTGAAGCGTCTTTCTTTAGAACGACCTCTTACCATCATTGCTTCTGATGTAGAGGTTTCTGAATTTGACCTCTTCCTTGTTTCTTCGGACAATAAAGCTCCAACAACATCATCAAATTCAAGGGTTTCTGATGAACTAAGACTTATAGAAGTAACAAAATGATCCCATGACTCGGGCAATGAGCATAATAAAGTTACAGCTTTATCTTCTGATTCAAATTTTACTTCTATACTTTCTAACTGCACCAGGAGAGTATTAAAGGTATTCGGATGATCAATTATCATCGTACCTTCTTTCATGCGCAAGCTGTACAACTGTCGCTTCAGAAGAATCCTATTGGTTAAGGATTTTGTCATGTACAACTTTTCAAGTTTTGTCCACAAACCAGCAGCAGTTTTCTCTGACACGATGTTAAACAAAACATCATCCGCCAAACATAGTCGAATGCCGCTCAGTGCTCTTTCATCCAGATCACTCCATTCATCATATGTCATGGTGTAAGGCTGTTTGGATTTTCCCAACAGCACCTTCGCCACACCTTGTTGCACAAGTAGATCATACATCTTCACCTTCTAGATCTCGAAGTTGTTTTTGCCATTAAACTTCTCGATCTCAAACCGGGCACTTTGTGTTTTTGCCATATTGTGTCACAAAAAACAACCTCCAATTGCAACTTTTTAATAAAGAATGCCCTTAAAAAAAAAATATACCCTTCACCTTATAGAATGCCTTTCCTCTTAATACCATATGCAAATGGCATTAATATTACAAATTGATTTAAAAGGAAATGCCCTTGCCTTAAATCAGATTACAATCCTTTGATTTAAATACATATGCCAAATAAATACAAAAGCATTTCAATAAATCGATTTATTTAAAAAATCCTTCAAATTGATATAATACACTTCTTAAATAAAATGCCATCTTATGAACTCCATTTAAAAACTATTCATAAAATATGGAGTTACCATATTTTAAAATAAAGGCACTCTAAAAAATATTGAGTTATAAATCGATTTTAAAAGTCATGAGCAACAAATCGATTTTTAAATTGAAAATCGATTTTAAAAAAGTTCCCACCCAAATCGATTTATGCATATATATTTAAAAAAAAAACAAACATTGCATTAATAATTGAATGCAAAACGATTTTAAGGAATGGCATATCACCGTTCACAAGTTCACCGAGTCTAATGCTACCACCAGCGTTTTCACAGCCATTTCAAACTCTCTGTCATCAATGCAACTTAGCATACAACCGTTGCAGGAATGTCTCCCAACCTGCGCCGTTAAAACACACGATCCAACGCACAGCGCACGGCTTTTAACACATGATCCAATGCACAGTCGCACGCTGCAGATCAGGTTTCAACTTTGCACTCACTGGTCTTGCACGCTGGTTTTAACGCTGTGTTCACAGATCTCTCTCACGCCGCAGATTTTTTCACCAGCCGCACAGCGTTTCTTGCCAGGCAGCGGCTTCTTCAATCGAGTTTACATGCAACAACAGGCATACAACCTGCTCCGATACCAGTTGTTAGAGATACGGCAGCGGAAATATAAATCGAATGACACACACAGCATTCAAACACACATAAAGAACAACAGATTTAACGTGGTTCACCCAACCAATCTGGGCTACGTCCACCTAACAGGGCATCAGCTATCTCATTAATCAACTGCATAAATACAATAGCAGAGTTTCTCATCTGCTCAGCCTTCCTCACTACACATTCCTCCTCATGCTCACTTGCCTCTACGGGCTTACATTTTATAGCTGTGAATGAAAACAAACTCATAAATTCTCTCACAACAAATATAGGATGCATTAACTCCTCATTAGAAACTGATGGAGCCAATGTAGCAACAAATCCTATTGTTGTCACCTACATGAGATTTTCCTCCAGATTTAATTAAAAATAAGAAATAAAATCTCAACATACTCAATTACCAAATGACAAGACATACCTTTAGGTTCAGGAGGCCCACCTTCAAACATACGATCAATACAGATGGGTGAGGGACCACATGGCTAGCTTAGGTGGCGGAGAAATGACACAACGAGCAAGTTGAGGGTTGCAAGGGGTTGTTGGCTGCCGACTGAGGTCCATCATGGAGAAAACATTTCTCTTAGAGATATCAGCCACGAAGTGGTGGGTAACATGATCCATCATGTTCCAGTGTCTGTGCCATTCAAACTTCATCTTCAACCAACAATTTTATGAATATTTCAGCCCATTCTGCATATGTCAAATGTAAATAATATCAGTATGACCGCGTCTATATGTAACAACCTAGGTAAACCTATGGTTTTTGTGACGATCTTCATTCTAGGAGGTTTTTTGTCTAACTGATTCATCTGTCTCTAGACACAAATGGTCGGTAGTTTCTTCCCTCCACACTTACCCCAAAGCTAGAGTGGATTTTGTCGCTAAGATCTTAGGCGAGTCTAGGTGTTTTAGAAGGAGTCTATGCAAAAGTGATTTAGCTAGATTATTTTATTACAAGTCACTTGGTATATTGGATTATATTATGTGTCACAGAAATGGGTATTTTGTTTAAGGGTCTATAACGAACGATTTTTCCCCCTTAATGTATTAAAATGTAAAATCTTGATGTAAAAAATATTTAGTGCATGGCCCTTCATAATTAGACACTATGGCTAAATATTAGAGGGTTGGAAAAATAATTAATCTCCTCATAAGTCAATTAATTAAATTTTATGGCGAAATTAAATTAAAAATCTTAAGCCAGAAATTTAATTATTTTTATGTTCTAGGTAAATTTAAATTCTCTAAAGGCACAATTCGTGGGTCTTAAAAAAATATATTTTTAAAGGTCCCATGCCAAGGGAATATTGAAAATTTTAAGAAATCTTGGACCCTTGGACCTTAGTAGTTAATTCAAAGTCAAATTTTTGACGTAATTAACTCAAAATTATTATTTTTGAGTTAATTAAAAGAAATTAAATGAAAAATTGGAAATTCCTCAAAAAATAAATAATTTTGACGGACGAGATTAAAATATAATCAAATATTTTTCAACAGTCAAGATTAATTTGACATGGATCAAGCAAACTAGTTGGAGACTGTCTATAAATTAGAGGTTGGGGTCAGTCTATTTTTTCATTTGATCTTTGAATCGTGTACTAAGCTCTCAAGATCTCTTTTATATTTTCTGGAATTAATCCAAAAGTCTTTGGGGTTTCAACTTGCGGTGGTGTTCCACTTCATGAATCTATGGTAACATCGTTTTAATTTCTGCAAATATTATTTGAAAATCGCAAATCAATAGCTCTCTTTGAATAATCTGAATACATGTATCTTATTCAGTTTGTTGGATCTAGGGTAACATTTTTAATTTGTTTGAATTAACATGTACCTCCATTTCTTCAGAATTTTATTGTTATTCTATTTCTCCACTTGGTTTGATGGTTGATCTAGTGTTTGCAAAATATCTCTAAGGTTTTCATCAAGTGTGGGGATAGTCCTCGGTTGATCCAACCAACTCTCGTCATATATATTCTGAAGAACCTACCTCATACTAACTTCAAGATTTATCTAAAGATTAAATTTTTATGCATGAAGTTTTTGGGTTAGTACCTCTCTAAAAAATCAAATCTTTTAAATATCCTATGGAAAATTTGATACATCTAGCTAGTAAGATCCTTAGATCTTCAGATCTAGGAGCGGAGTTGGACTCATACTCCTAAGATCTGACAGATCTGCAACTCTTGTGCATAGATTTGTATATATTGTATAGATATGAGGTTTGTGTAAATATTTTTTTTCTAACTTCTAACTTGGGATTGGGGTTTTAATTTCGGAATTTTGTACATGTATTGGGTTTTTTTTATGGTGTGCAGGTATAGATCCGAATTTTTTCGAAGAATTTCTCAAGATATGAGATAGATCTAGGCTTTGGAGGGCAAGTCTTGTCTCACAATACAATTTTTTACATGAAGAAGTCTCCGTAAAGATAATTTAATTAAAATTCATTTTTCAGATCTAGAATTTTTCGTAGAAATTCTGAAGTAATTTGGAATGATTTTTTTTTGTTTTTGTTTTTGTTTTTTTTTTTTTTTTAGAGTTTTGGGCAAAAGATTTTCGAGGGCCTAAGCCCTCTTGATTTCTTCCCCTGCCTCTTGAAACCCTCACTCCTCTGCGTATTTCTTCAAGCTCGCAACTTCGACCTCTGCTCCAAAGCCTTTGCTGCCGTACCCTCGCAGTACCTCCTCCCTCATCCTCACACAATTCTTTCCTTCTGCGTTTTCATTCTTCAAACCTCCCTTTCTCCTGCTGTGTCCTCAATCTCCTTTGCATCCATTCATTCCTTGCTATCTGCCTGTGTCCAATACCTGCAACTCCATCTCCTAACTTCCTTACGATGTTGTCTCTCCACTGCTCTCACACTGCCATTTGCCTCACGTAGCTGCCATATCCTCACAACTCTAACGTTCTCCCTGCTCTCTTTCCCGCCAACTTGCAACATCCTTCCTTCTCCCCGCGACATTCAATCTCAAGCTCCTCTCCCATCCCCCTCGTTTCTCTAATCCCTGCGTCCTCCCTCGTCCTCGACGAATCCTCCCGCTCCATTTGCTGCGTTAAACTTTACCTGAGTCAAAGCATAACAAATCAAATCGACTTTTTATTAACTTTGGCCCTAACATCATTTTGATTTAGACTTATTTCTTTGTGGCTTTTGGCCCATCAAAATTTTAAATCATTCAATCTTTTATTAACTTTTAACTTAAAAAAAATTCATTAACATTTAAAAAATCTAAATTTTTAATTTTTGTTTTAATATTTTTCATAAACATTAGCTTATTAAAAATAAATCAAAAAGTTTAATGACCTTAAAAAATTTTAAAAAATCAATTTTTTTTTATAATTTTTAATTTTAAATATTAACATTAATTCAATTTTTTTTAAAAAAAATTCTTTTAATTAATTTTTGTGTGACATGTAAGATTTGGAAATCATTTTTTTTTAAAGTTTACTTTTGACATTGGGGCTTGGGAAATATTTAATTGTGGGAAGGATTCTTATTGTCAAAGTAATTTAATTTTTTAGAACATCTCCAAAGGCTGATTATAGAATTAAAAAATATTTATTTATGGATATGAAACATTAGAAAATTAAAAAAGTTTCTAAAATTATTTGAAGAGATGTTTTGACATTAATTGCATTTGGATTTTAATGTTATCCTGGACATTAAATCACTGAAATTTAAATGCTTAGGTAAAAGTTTTGTGATCATTGGTTTTAATGCTTGATAATTATTGAGATCGTCTATTGTTTAAAAGGAAAATTAATATGCATTGTTTTATTTACTTGAATTATTGAATATTTAAGTTTGGTAAAATTTTCAAGTAATTGTGATTGATATTCTTATTGAGCATTCTGTCATGGATTTGTGATAATTGTATATATTTCAATTGGGTATCTTGAGCATCTGTTAAATCGAGATTCTTTATTAAAATTCTTAGTGTTTAAATCAAAATAAATTATAATCTAAGTGTTATGGGTCTTTCGCATCGTGTTTCAATAAAAAACATCTTCTAAATCTCCTTGCATTCTGCATTTTAAGTTAGTCTCGCATGATTAAATTTTACTTCCAAGCATAAGGTTGGTCGATAGAGGGATAGCTACCCATCCATATTTGTTTTAGAAGCTTGGTTTTAATAGTACTTAAAACAATGACCTTGCAATTGTCATAGCCACAACTCTCTGCAGCGCCGGAGGCACCAGGGACGTTATATTTTTTGGAGAGGTATCGTTAATTGCACCTGAATGTGCTTCATATTAATTTCTCTCTACCTCTTACTATGAAATCAGGCTCATATAAAAATGATTGAAGGGGTTAAACTTAGAATATGCATTTAACTAAAAATAATCAAGATTATTGCATTACAAATTAGTCTTAGGATTTGCATTACATATAAGATAGTTATTTATCCAAACAGCAGTTGCTCATCAATTACTTGGCCTTAAATTTCTTAGCAAGATAGTGGACTCCATAAGACACTGGTATTAATCATTTAAATATTCTCAAATTCTTTAAATCTTGCTAGATCTAATACGAGTATTTGGTCACTTAACTTTGTCTCCCGAACTTGTTGGTTACCAACTAGTTCTCCTTCATTCCATTTTCGTTGGGTCTACCCCCCTTAGTCTGCTTAGGCAGACAACTTAAACGAAGAGATTGAGGATCAACCCCCGATCTAAGCCGTTGTCGTGGTGCCTAGACATTCTATGTGATAACAGACTGAATCGATATTCATTCCTTTATGTTCAACTTGGACTATTACAATTGGATACTCCGATACTTCTTCTTAAGTTGTTCTAACTTGTCTTTTAGCAACTTTTTGTCACTTTTAAGCTTCTTTATTTGCGTAAGAATGTTTTGATTATGATTCCTTAGAAGTGAAAGTTCTTCGCTTTCTAGATTATTGACTTTAATCTTCGTGTCATCTTCGTTTTTTAAGCTTTTGATTTGTTCTAATAATTTTTCAATAAGGTTTTTCAAACGTAAATTTTATGCTTCCTTCTTTGATAGATTCTCATTGAATTATTTTTCGAGACATTCCTTGTCTTGTTTTAATTTTTGTTTTGTAGCTTGGCCTTCCTAATCTTTGTAAGTAATTTTTGAACATGGTCCATGAGGCAAGAACTTTCTTTGTCCTTTTCCAATACTTCCTTGTAATGCATATCCACAAGATCTTGATATTCTTCTTGTGAAAATTTCTTGTTTTGTCAAAGTTTGGCTATTTTTTCTTTCTCTTGATCTTCCAATTGCAATTTATCAGTACACTGGATTACATCGTTTTGTAGGAATGATTATGGGCATTTAACTTGCAATTTGGATTCTATTTTCTTCATTTCCTCATTAAATTTTTGCATGTTGTTTCCCAAATGTTTCCATTAATTGTTTATGTCCCTTGCTAGTGATTATTTTTGTGTTTCACTTACATATTCAACTAAGGTAAACGTTTTGTAACATTTTGTGCATACAACATTTTTATTTCTAAATGACTCTTAATAATTAGAATATCCCTCTAAACAAAAATGACATCTTGAAAAGAAACCCATATTTTTTTTCTTTTTCTTCATCTCTTTTATCTTTTATGGAACCTTCTTTAATTTTTTTTCTTTGTTAAATACCCTTCTCAACTTATTTTGGTAATGTTGGAAATACTGAGGGGGGGTGGGGTGAATCAATATTTCTTTTCAATTGTTTTTTTTACCAGTTAGATCACTTATAATTAGAACACAAAATGAACAATACGAATAAATACTTTTATTAATCTCAATAAATCAAGTACAATATTTGTGTTGGGATCCAACCCTAGATGAAGACGCCGATCTTCAATCTCTTAGGCTCCAACTTGTATTTTCAAAGCACCGACTTGGACTTCCAAGGCTCCAACCTTGTCAATTCTGAGGTACCAACCTCAAGGGCTCCAACCTTATTTTTGGTTTAGGCTCCGGCCTGGTTTCTGGAGGACTCTGATCTTATAAGGCTCCAACCCTATCCTCCAAGGCACCAACCTTGTCTTTTTGAGGCTCCAACCTCTTGGGCTCCAACCCTTTACTTCGTCAAGATATGCTTAGCTGTACTTCACAACTCCCAATGTCTTCTTCAAAGAGCCCTGTTAATCTTTGTCTTCATTGTAGAGTCCACGTTATGTCCTCAATGACAACCTTGATCTCGTCCCATGAAGGTGTCTCCGCTATCCTTCATAATACCCAAACAAAAATCTCCAAATCACCTCATGATGATATCATGGTCTCCAATTATCTCCATAAATCTTCAATGTGTCTTCAATGAGCAGCCCTAGTTCCGCACCTGCTCTAAGCCTCTTCAATGGATTTTCAAGATCTTCTCACAAGGGCCCAACAAGGTATTTCTCCACAATCTCTTCAAAATGTCTTCAAGGTACTCCAAGATGTCTTCAAGATTCTTTACTATGTTGTACCAAGTCTGCTCCAGAAACAAATCTTCATGATCTTCAAGGAATGTCTTCAAACCCAAAGCACTGTGCAACTTCTTCTTATGTTCTAACAACAATTCAATACTTCACCATCCAAACCACCAAATGCTTCACTGTTCAAAGTCTTCAAGATTTTAGCTTCCATCACTTCAAATCTGTGTAGTTGATTGTTCATGCCTCCATTAGATGTTCACAGAAGTATTTAAACAAGGCCCAAATTATGCTTCAAGGAGATCTTCAAGACAATGCTCCAAAGGGGTCTTCAATAAGTTTGCACACTCCTTTTACAATGATCCTAATATGTAGACCATCTTCCCAAATCTGCTAGGGAGTGCTACTGCATGTCTGCAAAGTACGCCTAGATGTTACCACATGTTTGCAAATAAATATCATTGTAGGCCTGCAATAGATGTGCTTGGATGTCTTCTCAAGTCTGCAAGAATGTCACTGTAGGACTTGAAAGAATATTCAACCAAAACTTTCTGCAAGACATGACTGTGTGTACTTATGGCTTGCTCCAAAACACTGTATGTGCTTCACAGGTTTGGATACTATTCAGCAATGGTTATCTGCAGGACCAAAGTTTAGTCTCTACAGGGTTTGCAAACAGGTCTGTAATTCGTCCTAGTTTTAAGCTGAAAGCTGACCTCAGGAGGGGTCAAGTTGTAGGTCTATATGGCTGAAATTGCAGGCCTGAGGTGGCTGGCCACAGGGCCGAAATTGCAAGCTTATTACAATCCAAATTTCAGGACTGTGGTAGGGTAGAGTTACAAGCTAGAGTGAAGGTTTGTAACAGGTCCTAAAACAGATTTTTTTTGTAGGTCTGAAAGAGAAAGTCTCCACCAATTCGTTGTCCAAACAATATTTAGAAATCCAAGATATATACAGCTTGTTCCTTGTTGAAATTTAGCCCAAACAATGCTTAAAAAACATTCTCCTCAGACCTTCACCTTTCTTCACCTTTCTTCTCCTGTGATCTTCACCTTTCTGCGTTTATCACTGTGATGTTCGCCGAACTGTATTATGAAAAATGAATAGGTCATTTTTATATTTATAGTGGTTCGAATATTTTGAAGAGACCTCTCTATTGGTAAAGGGGGCCGACTTGTGTCCTTGAGCATAGGTCGACTCAATATCAGAAATATATTTTTTAACTTGAAAATTTGATACCTCACAAACTACTAGGAGTTTCAGGACAAATAAGTGCTCACTGGAAAGAGGAAAAAATCCTCTTTAAGATGGTATATGAGTCAATTTGGAAGGATGCCTCTAAGGTGGTAAAACCAAATTTTCTTTGTCACTGTCCTTAATTTTTGTGTGCAGAAGATGAATAGGAAAGCATGGCTTTTCCATTGCTTGGCTTCTCCTTTGTTTGGCTTATCAATCATAGGACCAGTGTCATCATGTAGGACATCCATGTCATCATGATAGTATCTAGCATCATCATGAAGGTATAGCATCATGTATTCAATAATAGTGCAGTAATATGTCATAGTGCAACATCATTAGGAGAATTTCAAAATAATCTTCCAACCATCAAATGATATCTTCCACGTCATCATCTAGTCTTTCAACTTTCATCAATTGTGGTCATTCATTTAGTGTATGACATCATCAAGTGTATGACTCCATATGTCATCAAGCGTTAAGGTCTAGATCATCAAGGCACATGCAACATCAAAGTTAGTAGGACTTCTTCATTAGTGGTTTGACATCTTCATTGATGGCAAGAGTCTTGACATCATCATCTGGAACAGGGCATCTCAAGAATATTGACATCAATGACAACCTTGATTGACAGATAATAAGACTCCTTTAAAAATATGAATTAAAACCTTGGAAATTCCATTTTTTTTATTAATCTCCTTTATTTTTATTTTATTTTTTATAGCTATGGAAAAAATACCTCTTTTTACTTTTTCGACTTATATCATTGATTTTTTTTTATGCACGTCTACAGGGTCTCGCTAAATATTAATTTCTTAATATGATAAATATTGCCTTTTTGTCATAACTGTTAAATAAAATTGATGGTTTGTTTAATGAAAAACGATAAGGTGGTTATGGAAATAATTACAACGTAGTGAACTGTTAGATAGGTCATTGTGTTTTATTAGATTGGTGAAACAATACCACAAATGGGACAGACATGAATCTTCACTGGTTCAGTTTGATTCGAGACAACTAATGGATGTCTACATGCCAGATGCATTCATGAATGCCTACACCCATGATGGATGTTGGAATAGAGGTAGCAAAAATGATTGATCGAGTAGTGGTAGGGTCAAGGGATGTGAGTGTATTGACATAGCGACTCGCAGATAGGTGATATCGCAAAGTTTGCAATGACGTTGATCGGTGCTGCAGTTGTGTAGTGGGGTGATTGTTGTCTGATGATGTCTTCAACGAGGCAACGACGATTGCGATTTCGTCTTGTGGTGGTGGTGGCAATGGTTTCGACTGGTTGCGTGCAATAGTTGACCGGTCAGAGGATGACGATGGTAGTCAGTCGTAGTTCGACGACTGCAGTGCTTTACGTAGGTATTTTCTTTACTTACTATTTTTTCTTTTTCTTTTTCTTTTCTAATATATATATATATTTTTGTGTGTGTGTTTTAACATTTCAATTTTTATATTTTTTTAATACTTAACTTTATTTTTTATTATTTTTGTTCTGCTTCTTTTTTTTGACATTTTTCTTTTATAATTTTTTGATATATTTTCTTTCATCTTTTTTTTTTTAAATTTATGTAATTTTTTTTAAAAATATCTATATTTTTATTTTATTTATTTTCTCTTTTTTTAAATGGCCAAGGGCTTGACAGTGAAATGGAGAATCCCCAAAAACTTTTGTAGCTAAACACTGAAATTGCAACAACAACAAAGTTGATGAAGAGTTAATGACCAAAGGCCATATTAGACTGGATCTGTGCAGAAGTTGAGTGGCTAGATGATCGAACAACTCTGATACCAATGTTATGAACAAAGTTTGTATACTCTTAGTACAAGCATCGCTGAAGATTTATTGAAGACTTTTGTAGAAGCTAATTTTGGAGGCATCATTGAAGACTTTTGTAGAAGCTAATTTTGGAGGCATCATTGAAGACTTTTGCAGAAGCTAATTTTGGAGGCATCATTGAAGACTTGTCTTTGTAAAATTGACGCAGCAAGCCTAAATTGTAGCAGCATTGTTGAAGTGCTTATGGAGTAAACCTAAGGAAGATTCCTCGTGTAGATGAAGAGCTTTAGAGATACCTTTGATGCATGTTGAAGTTGACTTTTGTAGCACACATAAAAAAGATCCTTTGTTGTAGTCATTGAAGACTTTGTTGAAGAATCATTGAAGACTCTTGGTTGAACATTTTCTTGGAAATATGTGAAGATGATGTTCAGAACTCATAGATGATGTTTTGCGAAATTGCTAAGTTGTGATCAAGCAATGGGTTGGAGCCTAAAAAAAGATCAGGTTGGAGCTTGTGTTGCAGTGAGGATTTGAGTCCTCATGAAGACTAAGTTGGAGTTTGGTGGAGCACAAGGTTGGATCCTTGGATCAGGTCAGACCCTGAGAGGATTAGAGTCCTCAAACAGACCAAGTTGGGGCTTGGTGGGGCAGTGCAGGTGGAGCATGGTGAATTGAAGATTGGAGTCTTCATCTAGGGTTGGAGCCTTGAAGGAATCATACATGTGATTGTATTGATTGGAACTTGTATTATTGTATAAGAGGATTAGAGTCCTCATTATTCTGATTAATAAAATTATTTACGTGTTACTCATTTTGTGTTTTGTTTTTAAGTGAGCTTAACTGGAATAAAAGTAACAACTGTAAAATAAATATTGACTCAAGCCCCCTCAGTATTTCCAAAAATTGGTATCAAAGCTAGTACCTTCACTCGCAACCTAACAGCTGGAAGGTAGATCCTTAGAACACAAATGAATAATTCAAGGAAGAAGGCTTGCAAACACTTTAAAGGTGTCACCTCCTCATTGGATGAGAAGATGTGCAAAGCCCCCATATTCATTGGAAAAAAAATGAAATTTGGAAGTGGAGAATGACTAATTTTTTAATGGCTCAAGGTTTTGAAGTATGGGAATCAGTGGTTACCAAAAGCACAATGGAAGAAGAAGAGTCCAAGGAACATAATGCAATAACAATAAAGGAAATCTTGAGAGGGCTATGAAATCCTATAAAGGTCAAAGTGGGGAAATGTTCATCAACAAAAATTCTTCATTCAAAAGGATTATTCATGACCTCTGATCAAGAAGATGATGACAAAGAACAAAAAGATGAACTAGCGAAGATAATTGAAACCAAAGATAAGGGCACCAATTTCATAAAGGAAGACGATGAAGAGATCTCTGAAGTTGAAATTGAAATAGATCTCAAGTTAAAGCTTGTAGTTGCCTTGGAAGAAATAAGCAGTTTGAAAAAGGAAAATGAGGAACTCAAAAAGCAAGTACAAGATGTTGATCATGATCTTGACAAGACAAAGAAGGAGGTTGTTCTTTCAAGGCCTCAACTACAATATAGGGATGAGGATCTCAACAAGATTAAGGAAGAATTGTAGCAGAACAAAAAGAGACATCGTGAAAAAGTCATATCCATGAAAAATCAATTAGACAAAGAAAAACGAAAGGAAGACAATTTGGAAAATCATCTTAAACAAAGGTTTGAAGAATTGAGCATAGCTGAAGTAGAAATTGGCCAGTATAATGAAGAAGTTACTTCCCGTAATGCTCAGCTAGAGGAAGCGAAGAAACAAGACAGAAAGTTTTGCCCGATGTAATGGAAGGGTGTTAGCCCTATAAATTTTTGGCAAGCAAATAGGGGGCTAAATTGTTTTGAGCTTTCAAGGAATGTATTTCCATTGTAAACACATCATCCTTGAAAGCCTCCTCTTGTCTTTCATCCTTTGGTTAAAGTCCCTCTGCTGATTTCCCATATAAAGCCCCTCTGTTATAAAGAAGAAATGCCCAAAAGCCTCCTATTCCCGCTTGTTTCCCCCCACTTAGCTTCTATTTATTTCCCTTGCCTCCCCTTCTATTTCCCTTCTCGCCTTTCAAATTCCCCCAAAATCCCCTTTAATTTCTTCCCCCTGCCCTTTGTTGGCCACTTTCCCCCCTTATTCCTCTATCGTTCCCCTTCCCAACCACCAAAATCCATTAAAAGGGTTAAAAAACCCACTTTCCGACCATGTAATAGGGCCTAGCCCCTTTCCCGCAAACCACTTCCCCCATATGCCCCGGCGCTGGGACCAAGCGCTTAAGTCCCAAGCGCTAATCACAATCGGAATAGTCGGAAGGGCGAATTCCTTTGCAACACTGAAAAAAGCCGATGCGATTTTTTTATTACAATAAGTCCCGCGACGCATTTTTTGCCGTCGATCTATCACGAGATCCGACGGCGGAGCGCTAATCGCAGCACCCTGCCTGATCGCAATCGCAACATGTCATGTTCACCCTCCGATCGGTCCGTCGCAAGTGATTGCGATGCGATTGATCGCAAGTTCTTCCATCCGTGCTCCGATTGCCATCCCCGATTGCATCCCGACCATTCATCCTTCCCGCGATCTGACGGCCAGCGCTCAATCGCATTTCCCCTCCCGATCGCAATCGCAAACCTCTTCCTGCTGTCTCGGAATCTACTCTCCCTCCGTCTGTTACGACGCGTTGATACGTACGTGATCAGCCGGCCACACCTGTGCTCCAATCGCTCCATCGCAATCGAAAAACTCAATCGCAAGGCTTGTCTCCGAACCGATTGCGATGCCCCGATTTAATCCTGGCGAATCCCATCCTCCTGTCGGAATCCCGCGGTCCACCGCAACTCTAGATCCCCCGTCCTTGCTGCCCCTCCGATTACATCCGAGCCGTTGATCTGGCCTTTAGATCTAACGGTCAGCGCTCAATCGCAAACCCCTCTCCGATCGCAATCACATGCCTCCTTCTCCGTGCTCCGATTACAATCTCCCGATTCAATCTGGGCCGTCCATTCCCCTGCTGATCCAACGGCCATCGCACTTCCCATTTCCTCTGATCGCAAGTCTTTCTTCCCCCCGATTAAATCTCGTCCGTCCGTTTGATGCACGATCCAACGGCTATCGCTTGTCCTCCTCAATCGCAATCGGAAGTTTTTATATGTGTCACCCTGTGTTCCCCCCGATTGCGATTGATCCGATTACATCTCTGCCGTCCGTTTCCTCTCGGATCTGACGGCTCAGGTTTAATCGCCCTTTGCCTTCACTGGGTCCCACTTCTTACATGCATTTCATTGCATTTTTTTGCATTTCCATACATTTTCGCCAAAGTCTAAGGTTTCGATGTGTCTGATAAGTCAGCCCGCAGGTCAATCTCCGCTGTCGATCTTCATCTCCAGGCCTGAATCCAACGGTCTGCGCTGCATATTTATACCAAACCCTATTGTCCGCACATTTCACCACTCCACTGCATTTTCATCGTTCTTTTACATAATAGCATTGTTTCCGCCACCGCCGCACTACCATTTCCTTCACCCTGCATCCATTGCTCCGTCCACTATTTTCTTCACAAGTTTGCTATGTTGCAGAGGTTCTAGAGGAAGAGGACCGCCGCTGTTCAATGTACTACCTTAATGGCGAGCGGCGCAGTCAGGATCAAATCTAATGAGATAGTACCATCAGAAAAATCAAGGAATGGGGCTGTCAAGACTTACATCAAAGGAAAGTGGAGTTCAAATGCCGAAAGTCCTGTCGGCGCCATTTAAAGATCGAGCTAACTCAACAGAGGCAGTAATGAAGCAGCAAAGAGTTTTAGTACAGATCAGGGGGATTAGTGCACGTCAACGAAGATCTTGAGCTTTGAACCAGAGGTTTAAAGAGGCAAAGCATCATTTTGAAGACCCCGAGGATCGATCTGGAGATCCTGAACATCAATAAGAGGTAATATCAAGGTTTACTTATCAGTAGAATGTTTTTCCATAAAGGACAGGTCTCCCATACAGTATTTATTATGCGCCGTGTCCCTGAAGGAGTTTTTCGTCCCAGCTATAGTTCAAAACAATCTAACATCTATGAGGCAGACTTCTTAGCAATTTCTTTCATTTTGTTCAAATCACCTGGAGTAATGCAACCAAAAGGTCAAATCATATCCGGAGCAGATCTTTCTTTCACAAGGAAGGTGACAAAGATTAAACATACATCATATCAAGCAGAATGGGTCTCGGCCCTACATTCATTGTTGTGTTTAAATGTAACATTTAAAATTCACCTACCTCCTCAGTCGGTCCTCTATGTCTCTTCTGCTATAAAGCACAGAAGGATATCATTGTAATGGTTGTTGATGAGGATATCGAGTGAAACGCAGAGTATTGTTTCTTCTTGGAATTAGTTCTTTGTGTATATTGTAAGATAGACTGAGGCTAGATGTATTCAGACTGAATGTTCAAGCTATGGGCTATGATGTACCTGATTGGTGTTGTTTTTAATATGAAAAGCATGTTTCTTTGGATCCTGATCTAAAGCAGCTGGTGATGTTTTCCTTTCTCTGTATTTGTGATTGACTTGCTTTCATTTCATCATGTTTCTTCAGGCTTGCATCAGAAGTTTGGCATAAGATTTACCCTGGGTAGGTACCTTATGTTGCTTCTCTCCCATCCTTTTATGTTTTCTTCTTATATGTGTATCTGAGTATTGATTTCAATTGGTTTAACCAGTGTAGTGGATGTTATTGCCTGCTCTCTGATGTACGAATTAATGGAATCATTATTTAGATGTTCTTGTTAGGATTTAGTTGAAGGTGTTGAGAACCTGGGAGGTCTAGAATCTCGTATCTGCCTCACTAGGAGCTTTCCATCCCAATTAAACCTTTCCAAGATCCCTTGTATTGCCTCTAATTCGGTCCAAGCAGGCCTGGAGTTAAATGACCTCTAGCCTGATCTATAGACAGAGTTAGTTGGTTCTCCTCCTTTCATTTTCATTCTTTAATGTTCCATTCCATCTTCTATCCTTCAAGATCCAAATGCTCTAGATGACTAGCCCAAATGAAAGCTTGCACATTGAACACAAATAAATCCTTTCTTGACTCCATAGCCCAATGGCTTTGATGTTCTCTGAGTTATCTATCTCTGCCTAAGCTTCTTTCTTGCTCATCCTTGTCTTATATTGGCCCTTCTTTCCTGATTTCCTCCAACCAAACACAAACAATCAAACCAACAACCTCAAGCCTATTACTAGCCTAAAATCTTATACTTTAAGCCTCAAAAACATATCCTTTGGCTTCATAGAGAGATCCCTCTCTGGACCTAGGAGGGCTAGATCCTAAGGTCTGAAAGTGGTTCTATGTTGTCTCATCTTTTGGTCTCTGTCAACCTGGCCAAAACATGGGAACCCCAACATAATGGCGACTCCGCTGGGGACTTCTAAGTACATTTCACCTTGAACATTCGGAAAATCCTCAGAAAATTAGAACTCAGGTTAGGTTGACAGTAAGTCACCCCTTTCTTGAATCAACCTCCATTATTGAATATCCACCATACTCTTAGACAGAGCCTGGAAAGGGCCAGGTAGCCTCCAGATGTCATCCTCTTTTCAGAGGTGACATATCTGGTAAATGCCCTCCTAGTCAATCTCTGGTTGGAGCTTGTTGTTTAGAAGAGATTCTTGAAAGGTGATAGTGCCTGAGCACTGTGGTGGACAATGTACTCCCTAGAAACATCCTAAACCCTCCACCTGGCGACTCCATTGTTCCTAAACGAAAGGACTCCATTGGTGATCAGTAGGCCTGCTGATTATCTTGGTTTCACAATCAGACTCCACTGGGAGGCCAGTTCCTGAGACAACATTAACCACAGTAGAAGTGACAAGTAGGGTTAAGCTGCTTGGCTTAGAAACAACATTCTGGCTTTCAGGACCATCCACACAAGAGCTTATCCCAACCCTGACCCACCGGAAATAGTTGAAAATCCTGAGAAAATCCTCAAGAGAGCACCTGTAAGTAGGAGATCAACTATATCGAGCAACATTCATAGAGCTAATTCTGCACCAGAAGATCTTGCAGCTCTATTAGACCCTTTCTTCGACCTAGACCTTCAAAACAGATTACCTAGAACTAGGTCATTCAGTGTTTCAGACCAGCCGGACCCTAGGGACAGTGAAACCCCTCCTTCCACACCACCTGATCTCCACTTTCTCCAAAACTTGGGGCTTTCTTACCCGATATCTGCTCAACAGACTTCTGCTGGTCCAAACATCCTTGTCATCCAAATACCAGCTACTCAAGCCAACCCTATACCCCACCAGAACATCATCATGGTAGCCTGGTATGCACCTCTAGTCCTACCTCAGCCTCTACTGCCCTTACCAAACGATTATCAATCAAAGATCCCGCACTTCCCTCCTAAAGAGCCTACAACAACACAACAACATGTAGATAAAATGGAGGACTCTTTTGACTATATGGAAATTGATGATGAAACAATCAAAATGAGAATTTTTGCGCAGAGCCTGGGGGGAGAGGTTAAAAAGTGGTTTAAAAACCTGCCTGCTGGTAGTATCCAAGATCTCCCTGCTTTATACCAGACTTTCATCAACAAATGGAAAACTAGAGCAAACCCTCGCCAGCTCCTAGCAGAATACATGTCCCTTAAGAGGAACGTAGGAGAGAGTGTTCATGATTACACCACTAGATTCAACAGTATTTATAATGCTCTCCCTCCACACATGAAACCTCCACAAGGTATAGCCCTAGCAAAATATCCTGATGGATTTGATGCTGACATGGCCTATGAGCTCAGAGACAAAGAGTACACCACTTTGGAAGACATGCAGAAAGGGGCAGTAAACATAGAGGCAAATTTGATTGAGAAAAGGGCCAAACTGAGAGCTGAGAAGAGAGTAACATACAAGGATGACACTATAGCCTCCACTTCAGATCCAAATATTGACAGATTGTCTAAGAATGTGGATAAGCTATACCAAATGATGGAAAAAATGGTTGTCACTCCGAACAGGAACCAAAATCAAAACTTTAGAAGAAACAACAACACTCCCAACAGACAGAAAGAGTCAGATCAACAAATCATTCCCCCGTTTCAAAACTTCCTAGATGAGGATGAGGAAATCATTGAGGAGTCTGAAGGGAATACTATTAACATGTTTGAAACAGAGGACTCAATTCTGAATTGTGACTCAGAGGAAGATCAACCCTCATCTTCATATTGGGATGAGTAAAGATTAGAAACTGAAGAGTACAGACTTGGGTTCCAAAATGCCATGTTATAGGTCAGAGAGCAATATGAGCTCAGGAGAAAAAAGAACCAAGACACTTCCAAAACCAAAACTCCCGAGGTTACCATCAAGAAAAGGCTTGAAAAATCTTCTAAAGTAACTGCTGTGAACAAAAATTCAACAGCCAAGAGTTCTGAGAGTAACAAAGAAAAGGACAACCAAAGCATGGAAAAACAGGGTCAACAAACCAGTAGCACTAGCACCTCAGTTAGTGCTCCTGATAAAAATGTTTCTACACATGTACATAATGAGAAAACACAAACTGATTCAGCTACTAAGGTAGTTGCAAATAAAACAGATTTGAACATTCCCAAAAGCCAATCCATTTTCAATTTAGAAAGTGAGATTGAAAAAATCAAAATCTCTGTACCATTATCTGAGCTTTCCACTCAGGATGTATATAAAGGCCAGATTTTGAAAGCATTAAATCTGAGTATAAATAATGACACTGTAAATTTGAGTGACGATCAGCCTGCCCTCTTATTCGGTCCCAAGATTGAGGGGAAATTTCAGGAAGGGGTAGTGCCACCTTTCTATATCAGTCTCAACATTCATGATAAGATCCTTCACAATGCAATGCATGATTCAGGAGCATCACACAACTTAATGCCCAAGGTAGTGATGGAAAGACTAGGTCTAGAGGTAACCAGACCCTACAAAGACTTATACTCATTTGACTCTAGCAGGGTAAAATTCCTTGGCCTAATAAAAGACTTGTGTGTGAGCCTGACCCAAATCCCTGCTAAATGTATGGTCATGGATGTTGTGGTGGCAGATGTGCCACCCAAGTATGGCATGTTATTATCAAGATCACGGGGAGCCAAACTGCAGGGAACAATGCAGATGGATGGCTCATATGCCACAGTCCCTATATTTGGCTAGCCTAGAAGACTGTATAGAGAAACCCAGATGAAATTATTAATCAGCAGCCCCGAGAAGCCTGAGAACTCCCCTTTATACTTTGTACACACTGATCTGGACTCTTTCATCTTGTACAATGATCAATCCTTGGAGGAGCTAGAAACTGAAAATAGAAATGCGAATGGAGAGGCTGTGAATACAGACCTGAGCATAATGGCCACCTTGGAAGAGATTGAGGAAGAAAACATCACCGAAGCCTGTAGGATATGCGATGGACCTCTAGTTTGGAGTGAACAAGAAACAAAGGGTGAACAACTAACTGAATATTCCCCACAAACCCATGTACCACATGAAGAAAATAATGTTGAACAATCCACCGTAACACAAACTCAGAATGAGCCAGAAACATGATGAAATCAGCCTATTAGTCACACCCCCCCAATTGACACACCACGAGAAGAATTGAACAACCCACAGCCTAGCGCAGCCCCCATAACGAAACATAATGGCGAACCCCTATGGGAAATGAATTTTGATGGGTCCTGTACTAGGAGAACTACTGGAGTTGGGGCATGGCTACGAAACACGGAAAACAACTACGCAGAGAGCTTGGCTGTTAATCTGCGTTTCAAATGTACAAATAATATTGCAGAATATGAAGCTCTCATCCTGGGCTTAAATCGGTTAAAAAAATTAGGAGCCCGCAGGATAACTGTCCTAGGAGACTCTGAGTTAGTGATCAAACAGGTGAATGGTGAGTACGCAGCAAAACACCCTAGACTGAGGGCATATAGGAACGATGCCACGGATATATTGAAAACCTTCCTGGAATACGAATTGGTGTTTGTTCCTAGGGGTCAAAACGCTATTGCCAACGGATTAGCTTGCCTAGCTAGTTCGTATCCCAAGGCCCCAACTGACCAAAACATCATCATTCAAACTAAATTCAGACCTGCAGTGCCAGACAATGAAAAATACTGACAGGTCTTTGAAGGAGACAAACAGATTGAAGATTTCCTAATGGGCAGAAATGAGTTTGAATTTTCTGATTCAGACTCAAAATATGATGACAGCTGCCCAAGTGAGGATTCCCCAGATGAACTAGAAACACCTTGTAGTATAGAAATAAATTCTTTTTCTGAAGAAACTGGAGATTCAGCCATAAAACGTGAAAACGCAGATAGAGAAGAAATGGAGGTGCTGCAAGCCAAAGACAAGAACATACGAAGAGGCTTAGCACCCTTAGAGGATCTCTTTGATTTTGATGATGTTGCAAAGAAGCCCACAATAGAACATGTAGAATCAGATGTAGAAGAATGTAACATAGGCACTGAAGACAAACCCAAAATGATAAAACTGGCTAAGTCTATACCTGCAGACATGAAGAAAAGATACATTGACTTGTTTAAGGAATTCATTGATGTGTTTGCGTGGAGCTATGAAGACTTAAAGGCCTATGACACCAACATTATACAACATAAGATACCACTAAAGGAAAATCAGAAGCCTTTTAGACAAAAACTTCGAAGAATTAATCCAAAACAATTGCCTACAGTAGAAAGGGAAATTAAGAAGATGTATGATGCAGGCATTATAGTCCCTGTAAGGTTTTCTAATTGGGTGTCGAACTTAGTGGCTATAAGGAAGAAAACATGGGAGATTAGACTGTGCATAGACTTCAGAAACCTCAATAGAGCCTCCCTGAAAGATAACTACCCTTTGCCTAGAATGGAGCATATCCTACAGAAGGTAGTGGGCTCTAAAAGAATCTCCCTGCTTGATGGTTTTTCAGGATACAACCAAGTTCTGGTACTCCCAGAAGATCAACTCAAAACAGCTTTTACCACTCCATGGGGCACCTTCATGTACTTGAAAATGCCCTTTGGATTGATGAATGCTGGAGCTACCTTCCAGAGAGCAATGGATATTGCTTTCTCAGATGAGATTGGACACTTTATAGTTATCTACTTGGATGACTTAACTGTCTTTTCTAAAACAGAAGAAGAACACTTAAAACATCTGAGGAAAGTTTTTGAAAAATGTAGAAGGTATGGTATGTCCCTAAATCCTAAGAAGACTGTTTTTGGGCTGCAAGAAGGTAAGCTTCTGGGCCACATCATATCCGAGAAAGGGATTAGGATAGACCCCCAGAGAGTTGAGGGAATACTCCAAATTACACATCCAAGAAACATCAAGGAGCTACAGTCCTTCATTGGGAAGATCAATTTCCTTAGAAGATTTATCCCCAACCTTGCTGAGCATCTTAGGAAAATGACTGAAATGCTGAAGAAAGATGCTGGAATTAAGTGGATTGTTGAAGCCAAGAAATCTTTTGAGTCAGTAAAGCTTGCACTCACCCAGGCCCCTGTCCTTATCAGCCCTGACTTTTCAAAAGATTTTCTGATCTTTTCATTTGCTTCCCCACACACAATAGCTGCAGTTTTGCTGCAGAAAAATTCAGAAGGTAATGAACAACCTATAGCCTTCTTCAGTAAAGCCTTAAGATATGCACCCTTAAAGTACAACATCATGGAAAAGCAGGCCTATGCCCTGATTAAGGCCTTAAAAGACTTTAGGGTGTACATTCTGCATTCTCACACCATTGCCTATGTGCCAAATATAGTGGTCAAAGATATCTTGTCCCAAGACCCGGATGGGAAAAGGGGCAAATGGATTGCTACAATTTTAGAATATGACATTGAAATCAAACCCACCAAGCTGATCAAAGGTCAAGGCCTGGCCCAGTTGATGGTTGAAACTAATCTACAGGCCCTTGATATTAACATGATGAATGCCCTGGATGAGCAAGAAGGATTACCCCATCCAACTGTAGAGGAGCATTTTCAGAACTCTCCTTGGTATGCTGATATCCTTTACGTGCTCACACACCTCAATGCCCCTCCGGAACTGTCCAAAACAAAGGCCAGATTCATAAAACTCAAAGCTAGAAATTACTGCATTATGAATGAGATTCTATATTGGAAAAATCCAAATGTCCTTTTACTGAAATGCTTGTCTGAAACTGAAGCCGAAAAAATCAAACAAGAATTCCATGCTGGGGAGTGTGGAGGCCACCTGAGTTGGAAGGCCACTGCAAATAAGATACTCAGGGCTGGTTACTATTGGCCTACACTCTTTAGTGATGTCCATAAAATGATTCTTGCCTGCCACAAATGCCAAATCTTTGAGGGCAAAAGAAATCTCCTTCCCCTCCCTCTGCAACCGATCACCATAGAAGGCCCTTTCATGCAATGGGGCCTAGACTTTATAGGAGAAATTCATCCAGCCTCCTCTGGACAACATAAATGGATCCTAACTGCTACAGATTACTTCACTAAATGGATAGAAGCTATACCCACTAGGAATGCCACTGACTCTGTCATCATTAGGTTCCTAGAAGACTTCATCTTATCTCGTTTTGGTTGTCCAAGGAAAATTATCACTGACAACGTTGCTGCTTTCAGATCCAAAAGGATGGTTGATTTCTGTCACAGGTACGGAATAGCACTTGGACATTCAACTGCCTATTACCCCCAGGGTAATGGCCTAGATGAATCATCAAATAAAAGCCTGGTTACCATCATTAAGAAGTTGCTGGAAGAAAACAAAAGATCATGGCATAAAAAGTTGATACATGCCTTGTGGGCAGACAGGCTCACCACAAAGAAATCCATTGGCATGGCACCTTTCCAGCTAGTTTACGGGATGGAAGCAGTGTTTCCTACTAGTCTTGGAGTTCCAGTAATCAAGCTTGTTCAGGAGATCCAATCAGAAGAGAACAGTATGGTGAGGAGAATCAATGAAACTATCCATCTGCAGCAAACAAGAGAGCATGTTTATAGCAGAGCTGCCAGAGTACAGGAAGGCATAAAGAGACAGTTCGACAAAAGAACCAAAGCTTCAAATTTCAAAGTTGGTGACAAGGTTCTAAAATGGGACTCAAGAAGAGAGGATAAAGGTAAGCATGGAAAATTTGACAGCCTGTGGCAGGGTCCATACATAATGCAGGCCACTGTGGGTCCTAATGCATTTTTCTTACAAGAACTTGATGGTACCGAGCTGTTTGGGGGTCCTGTCAATGGCAAGATGCTCAAACACTATTTCTGCTAATTTTTCATTTCCAGCCCCATTTCCATTGTACATACCATTGCAGTTTTAATTTCAAGAAAATAAAAAATGTTCCAAAAACAGAAAAAGGAGAGGTTCAGACATGCTCAAAACATGAACCTCTAAAGCACAAAGTATTGGCTCTAATAAGCTCAAAACCTGGGCGAAAGAAACTTGACAGCTGGTCCTAACATGCTCAAAATCTGGACCAGCAAAGGAAAAAGAAGGATCAGCTCTAACATGCCCAAAACCAAAGCTGAAATGAAGAAAAGAAGTGACTCAAATATGCTCAAAACCTGAGTCACAATGAAAAGAGGATATTCCAAATTGCAGATTTCATGCCCTCACAATTTTGTTTTCAGTTTTCTACAAGTCTTCACTCCAGCAAGTCAGACAGTCTAATCCTGGCTTGGCTGTTTTTCAATTTCCTATCTTAGAATGTAGGAGAAGAAATCTGTTGGACAGTTTAATCCCAGCAGATGTTAGATTAGGTAGAGAAGCATATGAGGCCAATAGTCTAATCTGCCCTCATGGAGCAATAAGGGTAGATTTAGATTAGGTGTGTTTTTGTTTTGAAAATGAAATGTAAAGGGTCTGCTAGCTCAAATGCACCCTAAAGAAGAAAAGTGCTAGGATTGTAGTATGGGTAGGTAGATGGTTGAGATAAGTTCTTTTTGCTGATGTCCTCAAAGTTTGTGGCAGCTGATCTAAGAAAGAAAAGGATGGTTTAAGAAGTAGGCACCTGGCCTACACCAAGAGATCAATTTCTGAATTCTTGACTCCTTCAAGAAGAAGCCATCCCCATGTGGAGCCACTGTTAGCCCCCCTATAAATTTTTGGCAAGCAAATAGGGGGCTAAATTGTTTTGAGCTTTCAAGGAATGCATTTCCATTGTAAACACATCATCCTTGAAAGCCTCCTCTTTTATTTCATCCTTTGGTTAAATTCCCTCTGCTGATTTCACTTATAAAGCCCCTCTGTTATAAAGAAGAAATGCCCAAAGGCCTCCTATTCCCGCTTGTTTCCGCCCCCCCCCCAACTTAGCTTCTATTTATTTCCCTTGCCTCCCCTTCTATTTCCCTTCTCACCTTTCAAATTCCCCCAAAATCCCCTTTAATTTCTTCCCCCTACCCTTTGTTGGCCACTTTCCCCCCTTATTCCTCTATCGTTCCCCTTCCCAACCTCCAAAATCCATTAAAAGGGTTAAAAAACCCACTTTCCAACCGTGTAATAGGGCCTAGCCCCTTTCCCGTAAACCACTTCCCCCATATGCCCCGGCGCTGGGACCAAGCGCTTAAGTCCCAAGCGCTAATCGCAATCGGAATAGTCAGAAGGGCGAATTCCTTTGCAACACTAAAAAAAGACGATGCAATTGTTTTATTACAATAAGTCCCGCGATGCGTTTTTTGCCGTTGATCTATCACGAGATCTGACGGCGGAGTGCCAATCGCACCCCCCGCCCGATCGCAATCGCGACCCCCATCGGTACCGCCCCGATTGTGATTCCTCGATTGCATCACAGCTGTCCATCCTCCTTGCAGATCCTACGGCCCAGCGCTAATCGCTTCATTCCCTTCGCGCCTCCTGTTTCTCCCTCCGATGGATTGTGAGCCGTTGATCTGG